>JBBBDQ010001260.1:1792500-1795000 GCA_037127315.1 Ascarosepion bandense | reverse complement strand
ATGGCCCATCAGGTATGGCATTCCCAGACCCCCATGACACGGACGTTGGTAACAGACACGTTTGTCGGCATAGTGTTTGCGTCCTCTCCACAGAATGGAGAATAGCAAACGCTCGATCGCCTTCTTATGCCGTTTACAAAGTGGAAGTACTGACAACTGGAAAAGGATAATGGGAAAGACGTATGTAGCACACGCCTCAGCCATACCCTTTAAGGACAAATTCCTTCGGCGCAAAGTCTTGGCCAACGCGCCTACCTTTGCCAGTACTTCAGACCAATTTTTCTCCAACTGTAGTTCGGGCCCGAACCACACTCCAAGAATGCAGACCGGGCTGTCCGTCCAGTCGAAGGGCCCCGGGAGGGTAACACCCTTCCAGGCGCCTAACCGCAAGCCGGACGACTTGTTGCGGTTAATCTTGGCCCCTGTCACCTGTTCGTACCGTTCAAGCGCCTTCTGTACCACCTCGATGTCACTCCGGGAGGACACGAAAGTAGTGACGTCATCGGCGTACGCGGAAACCCTGGCTCGAGCACCACCAGGGACAGCGATTCCACGTAGGGCCGGACTGCACGCCCTGTCCCTTAGCCGGCGAAGGAGGGGCTTCAACGCCAAAGCATAAAGTAGGGGCGACAGTGGACAACCCTGTCGGACCGACCTAGACAGCGCCAGAACGCCGGACAACTTTCCCTTCACCTGTACCACAGCCGTCGGGGATTAATACAGGAGGCTAATCCAGCGGCGGAAGTTGGTTTCGAATCCAGCTGCTTGCAGGACAGCCGCCAGGTAACGATAGTCAACCCTATCAAATGCCTTGGACCGATCTAAATGGATCAGCGTCGTCTTTTACCCCCTCTATGATCGTGCGTATCAGATTCAGGTTGCTCTGACTTGTTCGGCCCTCCTCAGCACAAGTCTGCTCAGGTCCCAACAGAGACTCGGCAACTAATTGCAAACGATTTTGTAAGATCTTGGCCAAAATCTTTAACTCTGTGTTTAACAGAGTTATGGGCCGGTAACCCTCTATCTCCCTCCCCACATCCTTGCCTTTTCTCAACAGCGTGATCACACCCCTGGTGAACCGGTTGGGGATGGACCCCTGCCGGAACCAGTTGTTGAACACGACAGTCAAAATCGGGACAAAGATGTGCGACAGCCTCAAGTACAATTCATAGGGCAAACCATCGAGACCCGGCGATTAGTCTCTGCCGACCTTCTTCAACGCCGGCTAGACTTCGCTCTCCGTAATCTCTCCCTCGCAGCTAGCTGCATCAGCCGGCAAAAGCCGGGGGAAGTCAGCCAAATAGCTACGAAACTCCTCATCACGGAGACCAGGCTCCTTGGTAAACAGGATCTCGAAATGCCGCCGAAACGCCTCGCACATGTCGTCAGTCGACCGCAGAGTGTGTCCCTCCGGGTTGCGAACCTCTCGAATGTACCGGTCGCCTCCGCGGCGAATTTCTTCCTTGCGCAGTTCTGCGCCCATGTTCACAGCTTCGGAAGACATCTTGCTTAACTTATGTCTAACTACCTGGCCCATGTAACGATCGCTATTCGACCGTTCCACGGCCTCCTTAGCTATGGCTATCTCTAGGGGATTCCCACCAGCCACCGCCCGGGAGTAATTAGCTCTAAGTGTCTTCACCTTGTCAGCCTTATCTAGTTTGAGCCGTTTGCTGAACTGGGTGGTGAAAGACCTAATACTAATCTTAAGGTTCTCCCACCACTTATTCCCGATGACTCCCCCAGTTAACGCCCGCTGCACTAAGTTAATTAGCTGGCGCCGGAAGTCCCGCCTGTCCAGTAAGGACACGTTCAACTTCCAGTAACAAGCCATTCTAACCCTATTTTCTAAATTTACCCGGGCACAAACGAGTTTGTGGTCCGAGTAACCTCGCCAGTGGAACGGGGGATAATCTAAGAAATCTAGGTCGGCTTCTCGAACTAACATGCTGTCAAGGTAGCTCGTCACCTTGGTAGAAGGCCAACTATTAGCCCACGTCCACATTCTCCCGCCCTTGTGATCGGCCCGGTATCTATCGACTAGACCGAAGTCCTCGATGAGATCGACCAAGCTACGATCACGTGCCTTCCCTCTAGCTCCCCACCCTCTATCCAACTTGGGGTCCAGGATGGCATTCCAGCCCCCCACTAAGACCCAGGGTACGCTTGACCAGCAAAGAAACTCCTCTGGCCAGCCGGTTCCCATATGCTGAATAGACGACAAAGTCGTTAGATAGCACACAGGCATCGACGTTGCAAACAAAGTGAGTCTCTTGGATCGCGGCGACATCCACGCCGAAGGACAACAGGTCCCGAAGCAGGCGGGCAGCCTTACTCCGATCCCTAAGGCCCTTCGCATTCAAACTGGCTAACTTAATTGACATTGTTTAGACCTGTAAAGAGAAAGCAGAAATATTACTTCTGGTCACATACGGGGCGAAAATCTGTGGCAACAGGGACCCCGACGGATTGTCCCAGAGATCCAGTGCCAATATCGGAC
>JBBBDQ010001260.1:1230000-1782500 GCA_037127315.1 Ascarosepion bandense | reverse complement strand
TGGGGCCATCTATTAGGTTAATAGGAAAACAGCTGAGAATTGCCTTTCGTCTTAACGAAGAAAACTCTTAAGACCTTTGTTCAATTTCACCTTTGTAGATGCAAGGTCTATAGAGGATCCAAGAAACCTCCGCGTGTCGCCGGCGTTATTTTATTTTACCGGTACACCCGACGTAACTTCAAGTTTTTTGACCACTCTGTTCGCAACATTGATGGCTCTGTTCTTTGTAGTGAGTTTGTCGTCTGTTCAGCATATGAGGACCGTCAGTCTAGAGGTATTTCTTTGCTGGTTTAGCGTACCTTGGATACGAAGGTGGACCGTGTGCATGTCGGTGCCGAGGGCCGGTTGATCGTGACCGATATTGCGTTTCGGATGGTCGCGCTTTATGCGCCCAATAACCGGGAGGAGCGTGTCTCGTTCTTTTTGGCAGTTGGGGCCCTTCCTGGTGGATTCAACGCACCTGGTCTTAGTTGTAGATTGGAATGTCATCATGGTTTCCAAGCTAGACAGTGGCGGGGAGCTAACGGGGAAAATGGGTGATCGTAGCTTAATTGATCTGATCAACGAATTCGGTCTCGTCGATAGATACCGCGTTGACCATTCTGTGGGAAAGATGTGGACGTGTTAATTGGCCGACTGAAGCGGCTTGCTGCGAGGGAGAGATTACGGCGTTCGAGGTCTACACGGCTTTGAAGAAGGTCGTCAGTTGGAAGTTTCCAGGTCTGGATGGTTTGCCATAGTAATTGTACTTGAGGCTGTCTCACATCTTTTTCCTGATTTTGACTTACTATTTCAAGAACTGGTTTCGGCAGACGTACATCCCCAACCCAAACTCCAGGGGCTTGGTCACGATGTTGGACGGGATTTTGAAGACTACAGTTCTATGATTCTGTTAAACACTGAGTTAAAGATTATGGCCAAGATTCTGACGGAGCGTTTGCAGTCAGTTGCCGAGATTCTGTTGGAACCCTAGCAAACTTGTGCTGCGAAGGGCTGAATATTTCAGAGCAACCTGCATCTGATCTGCACGATCCTAGAATGTGTAAAAGATGACTAAGAGACTGTGCTGATCAATGTGGATCAGTCCAAGTCATTTGATAGTGTTAACCATCACTTCTGCCGCCGGACCAGCCTCCAGTATCGTTTTCCCACGTCTGTGGTACAGGTGAACTGGAAGCTGTCGCACGCTTTTTTGCTGTCTCGGTCGGTCCCCCAAGGCTGTCCACTGTCGCCCCTACTTTACACTTTAGCGTTGTAGCTTCTCTTTTGGCCGCTGAGGGAAACGACGTGCAATCCGACCCGACGTAGAATCGCTCTCCCTGGTGGTGCTCCAGCCAGTTTTCACTTACGCCGATGACGTATCTACTTTCGTGTCGTGCCGCAGCGACATCGAGGTCGTACTGAAGGTGCTTTAACGGTACGAAAAGTTCACTGGGGGCCAAGATTGACCGCGACAAGTCTTCCAGCTTTCGGTTAGGTGCCTGGATCTTCCGGGGTCTTTTAGTTGGATGGACGGCCTTGTCAGAGTTCTCGGGGTGTGGTTTTGGCCAAACCTCCAACTGGAGAAAAATTGGTCAGAAGTGGAGGCAAAGTTCGGCGCGGCAGCCCGGACTTGGCGCCAAATGGAGTTGTCCTCAAAGAGCAGGGCAAAGGTGTTTGCTGTCTACGTCTTTCCTCTTGTTCTTTACCGTTTGTGTGTACTTCCTGTCTGTAAGAAGCGTATTGTGGAGGGAGCGCAAACATCACGTAGACAGAGAAGTCTGTGTCCATCGTCCGTGTCATTGGGGTACTGGAAATGCCGCATTTGGCGAGTCACAATCTCGCCTCGAGGCTAGCTTTCCTACGTCGCGCGTTGATGGGAGATTCTGTGTTGGCGGGATTGTGAGGGATGCGTTCCCTGGCTTTACTATTTCACCCCACCATCTCGAGGAGAGCGCTGTCGTAAGCTTCAGCAACAATCGAATTTCTTCCTTGAGTGTCGGTCGGCCGTGAGGGTCATTTTTCGCCCCAGTGACATGTCTCGGCCTAGGAAAGTCTTCTATTGTGGATTAGTGGAGGTTGACGCAAAGGATCCACTACGTAACGCACTAGAATTGTCGTAGGACGAGATGCGCTTGTTTTGGTCTTGGGCGCCAGCAGCGGATTACCTCTGTAACCCTGAATTTTTACTTACCTGGCGACTGGTTTGGAATCGGTTGTCTCGATGACAAGGCCTACATATGGGACTTAGTGGATTTATTAAACTGTGACCTTGGTTTCGCACGCCTTCTACCATTGACGCCATTCTACTAGTTGACGGCTCGTATCACTCACGAAAAGCTCGTACTCATTGGTTGTGCATACGCATCTGACAATGTGTCATCCCTGTGCTCTGGGGTGAAACGGATGGTGTTTCTGTCGCTGCTGGCCAAAGCCCAAATGATGATTTGGCCGACTCGAATGAAGGAAGTTTGGCGAGGTCAGCTTCTTTCTCATCAGGATCTAATTCGTTATTTTGAATATTAGCTCAAAATGAAGATTAGAACTGATAGAAAGCGATTGATTTCGACAGTTTCAACGAAAGGTGCGTAACTGTGGCGAGCCTGGTTCGCGTAAACGGGGCTAGCCTTGATTTTCTCTTTTAAGTCTCTTTGTCGCATTGGGATGGTTTCCTGTGGAATCCTCCATTAGGATATGTCTCCTCTTGTGTATCTAGTTAATGTGAGTAAGTATTGTTTACGGCCTGTTCCTTCTTTTTTTATGATCCATGTCGAGGTTCCCAACCTCCCCAGTTTTTTTTTATCCCGTTACTTCATCTCGACTGGGTCAGAATTGTTTTATTTTCCTTTAGGCCTTGTCATGGCTACTTTTGTAGTGATTTTGTAACATATCCATGTTATAATTTATGAATAAATATTATTAGCTCTACTTTTGTATTGAGCACTTTCTTAAAAATAGTGTTTCTTTTGACAAGGAATATTATTCCAACAATACTTGGAGATATATATATATATAAGAGAGAGAGAGAAAATTCCTTATTTCTTCTTACGTCTTTCTTTGCATGTTCGACGAATGTATTAAGATACAGCTCGTTTTTTTTTGTCTGGCAACTGGACGCTAGTTATAATTTCTTTTTTTCAGTTGCCGACGAGCTATCGTAAAAAAAGGGAAAAAAATACTGGGTCGCTACTCGGAAGTGACAACACCAGCAAGGATGGCGGAGGCCCCTCAGAGGCCAGATTCGCCGGTGTCGTCAACGTTGGCAGGGGGAGAGGTTAAATCTCCCAAAAGGACGAAGCGTACTACTACAAAAAACTACGAACAATTCATTTCCGGAAATGAACTTCTGACAATTCCGGAGGAGTTGAAAGTAGTTAAAACAAGGACCATCTTCATGTTGACAACAGACCCCAAAACTCACAAGTTTATTGGTGATGTCATGTGGGACATCCTGTTGTCAACAGAAGAGGAGGCGAAGCAGTTGGAAACCATTTTAACAACAAAAGCGCTTCGCCTCTCTAGGTACCTCCACTTTTCAGTATAAATTTTCGATACCTGATTTTAAAATGAAATTTTGAAAATAAGTTATATTTTAGCTTTAAAAATAGCTTTAATTGAAAGTCAAGAGATTAAATTTAGTAATTCCAGTAAACAAAATACACTGACGTATTTTAAAGCGAAATTATATTGATTGGAATCTAAAATTTTTCAGATTAAAAAAAAAATTTAAACGTACCGCCATTTTTTTGATTGATCGACACATTATGTAAACAGTAGCCACATTTCTGTTTTGAAAAATCTGGCAAAAATAAAAATATACGTCGCTTACACGTTATTGGAGTCAATTTTTTAAATTAAAACTTACCTTTATCTGATTTCAAACAATTTCACTTGCTTACTGTCTGAAATATTCAGTAAAAATTTTTATCAGTTACGGCAGTCCGAGTATCAGTTCTTATCTCAGGTGTTGACAGCTTTAATGACAACCGAAAGTTGTCAAGAAGGCTAAAGTAGGGAGAACAAAGGCGACAAAAATATACGAATGTAATTTTTTATGTAAGGAAAGACAACCACTGAATCACGTGACCTTTTAATGATATTTATTATCACGTACGGCCACCCGTACAAATAAAGATACGGGCAATCAAAATGCACACAATTAAAATGTTTTAATTATTTTAAAAATTGACGGAGTCAATCATTTGTATTAGGCTTTTAAATTTTCGATTAGTAATTGTAGTCTTTATGCATTAATTACATACCCTAGCCGGCCTAATATAGGAAGAAATTTAACAATAATTTTGAAACTTTTTATATATAATTTTTATATATAATTAAAAAATTTAAAAAAATGAAAATAATTCTTGTAAAAATTAATTATTCATTGAATTTTTTTTCTTTTCAGACTATGATATGCTTAATTTATATTGTTCATAAAAGCAATCAGATGTTTATTCACATAAAAATTGGCATAGTTATTGCATTTTTCGCAATTCGGACCTATTTTTTACAAAGTCGGTGACTATTGGAGAAAAAAAACTGTTGATTAGCATTCCCCAATGACTCCTGAATTTAATTACATTAGGCTTATTGCTGCCCTTTGTCGAATTTTTAAGCATATCTGGAAATTAATTGGTTGTGGGGTAACATATGTAAAAAAAATATTTTTACTAATATTTTATACCAAATAATTATTTCAAAATTGATTTCAGTCAATTATGAATAAATCTTGAAATTATCATCAAAATCCGACCATTATTTGATTTTTGCAAGAATTTCCAAATTAATGTGTTTTTCACGGTCAAAAAAGTGCATTGTGCAATATTACGTTTTTTTTTACTTAATAAATCGTTGCCTCAATTTAGGTCTCGCTCTGACGTAAGAAAAAAAAAACTTTCTACAAAAATTTCGAACGTGTTAGAAATAATTAAAAATTTTAAAAAATAATTAAAAATGCTTTGATCTATCCTCTTAATGATAATATAAACATTTTGCCAATAAAACTTTTTTATTTAGTTGGGGCCTTTTTCCTTCATACTATGCTGTTTTTTCAGCGATTTTGTGGAGGTACCTACTCTAAACGGAATACGTGGGCACCCGAAAGACTCGAATTACCTTACATGGGGTGCCAATGGACATCACGGAAGACAATCTGGCTGCATTTTTACCCAGTACGGCCAGGTAGCAGAAGTGGCGACTGTAATAAGCAAGGCGGGCTTCGCTACAGGAGATGTCACTCTGCAAGTGACATTGTCCTGTAAGGAGTTTAGCGAAGTGTCCAATGTATTGATCTGCCGGGGTAGATCGATATATGTCGTAGTGGAGTAACTCTACTGTCAGCTCTGCTATGCGTCAGACCATTTGGCAAAAGCGTACCCGGGAAAACCCCTGCGCTACCGACCCAACAGCCAAAGACAGCAACGCCAACAGAGGAGAAAAACAAAGAGGCAACAGAGGAAACGGGAGCCAAGCAAGATGGCGAATGGCAGGAGGTAGGGTGGAAGAGCCCTAAAACAAAAATCCCACCTACACAGCAGGATGTCCCATAGGGTAAAAAGCAAAGGCGGGAAAAACAATCGCCACATCAGCAAGTGATGCAGCAACAAGCACCCAAATTAGGGCAGCAGCAGAAACAGGAGGGGCAAAACTGCCAACCAGCAGAACAGCGGCAGCACAAGGAGCACAAAAGGATGGACCTAGAGGAGATGCCCGCACTCCAGTCTTCCTCAGTGTCTGGGCGGAGTAGGGTTTAGAAGTCATAAGTATAACCAAGATCAGCTTCCGTCCCTACTTCGCCAGAAAGAAGACCATCATACGCCAGTAAGGTGAAGAGCTTTCCCAGCTCCCCACAAAGATGTCACCGTCCCCTTAAATGCACTTATCCCACTCATCTCCGTAACAAAATCTCTAACCACTTCTCTCACCTCACCCAAGAAAAAGAAATCTTGCCTCAAGGAGAAGGCCATCTGTCAGGTTGATAGAAAGACAGCCGAGAAGGACCTGTTGAATCAGCGAAGGAGCCTGCTGAGTCCCCTATTCAAATTTACCTCTGTAGATGGAAAATCTAGAGGATCCGAAGAACTTTCCGCGTACCGCCGGTGTAATTACACTCGTTCGGAACACCGGGGGTAATCTCAAAATCTGGGACCATTTGGCAGCGGCCAAAGAATAATTTCCGAAGATTACCATGACCCGCAGTAGAACACCTGAACTGAGAAAAATGGCGCAATTATGCGCAAGGAAGAACTCGGTGTGGCTCCATCCCACTCTATATAGGGCGTTAAAACTAATGTACCCTACGGACGTCGGCGGGATTGCACTTGACGGACGAATTACGTCCGATATTGGCACCGGAAATCTTGGACAATCCATCTGGGTTCTTACTGTTAGAGATCTCTATCCCGTATGCGATTAAGGTTTCTTTTTTGACTCTCTTTTCAGACTTAAACGATGTCTGTCAAGATAGCCAGTTTGAATGCGAGGGGCTTGATGGATTAGAGTAAGTTTGCCCGCCTGCTTCGTGACCTCCTGTCGCTCAATGTGGATGTCGCCGCGATCCAATCCGTAATTGCCCTGCTTAAGATACTTATGCAACACGTAATTGCCTTGCTTAAGATACTTATGTAATATTGCATGTGAAAATAGAAAAGAAAAAATGTAATCCTAAATTTAATACGACGGAGCGAAAGAAATTATTAGTTGTATTCTTGGAAATCGCAATATGAGTTAAGTAAAAAAAAAAAATATTTATTACAAACTTGTAAAATCTAAAAAAAGAAAAGAAAAACTAGCTGAAAATCGAAGAGAATAGAAAGGAAAAATATATTTTTGCATTGTTTATACGAAAGTGGATCAGAAGCCTTGTTTTTTTTTTTTTTTCGGCAGGTGAAAGTGAAATATAGCGGTAGTCAAAACAAGATTGTCAAAACTTTTGATGGAGTTAGGGTAAGGTCAGATCCTTAGTTCCAGAATTTGCTAGTAAAGGATTTGAAAATTTGAAAACCTAAAAAAAAAAAAAAAAAAAAAAAAAAAAAATGATGTAATGGGGAAGAAGAAAAGAAATTATGTCATTAAGAAATATTGTTACTTGTTAAACCAAGGAAATGATATAGCCCCACCTCAGAATGTGAAGGCGGAAGTAATCTTATTGGTTAAAGATTTGATTTGTATGGACACCCCAGATTCGTCACGTAAATCGTAAATCGAAACCCCGGGGATCCAAATGTGTAGTTGAAGTTGGACTTGAGACCAGTCGAGATGTAACGACTGAGGGAAAAGTGTTCTCAACCAGGAGCCACGACCGGAAAGATTGGTCGCCTCCTATAGTCCGAACTGAAAATGTAAAGAAACGTAGAGAAGCCTACCGCCGACCGACTTAAGAGTTAGTCAAATAATGCGCCTCCGATAGAGTCCTGGCTAAAGATGTATGGAAACAGAAAGAGCCGAGAAAGAGTTAAATTTCCAGAAAGTTGTTGTTGCCGCACCGAGCTAAAGAGACAAGACGAATTTACTGCCGCCGCCCAAACACCCCACTTCGGCTGTTTCCGCAAGGCTTCGGTAAAGAGCCCCGAAAAGACTCTTTAAAAATCTGAAAACTTGAAAGGTCTGATTATTCTCAAACGAAAACTTTCGCTCTGTTGTGAGAATAGAAATTCGACGACTGTTATATTCTGTTTGCTAATTTTTTTCATATATATATAAAAGCTTTTCCGCAACTTATCCAGGCATCTTCGAAATTATTTATTTATTTATTTTTGTGCCGTATTTTTTATCAACACAAGTGTGCGCGTGTGTTCGGTCTGGTTCGACGTGGTAATGATACAACTAGCAAGATTTCAGCGTGCCTTCCTTGGATCAGAATTCACAGCGTGGGCAAGGGGGAGCGTCGTTATAATAGACTACTTGAAGACAAGCTACTGTGCCGAGGCCATCAGACGACTAAAGACCCAAGGGCAGCGTCACAAAGCGACTCACTTTGTTTGCAACGTTGATGCCTGTGTGCTGTCAAGCGAATTTGTTGTCTATTCAGCATATGTGGACCGATATGCCAGAGGTGTTTCTTTGCTGGTCAAGCTTAACCTGGGTGCAAAGATGGACCTTTTTCATGCCGGTCGATCGTGGACGATATTGCGGTGAAAAGCAACTCGTTTCGGATGTTCGTGCCTTATGCGCCCAATGACCAGGAGGAGCGTGTCTCGTTTTGGGGCCCTTCCTAGTGGATTCAACGCGCCTGGTCTTAGTGGTGGACTGTAATGTCGTCATGGTCCCTAAGCTAGACAGGGGCGGAGAGCTAACGGGAGAGTGGACGATCGTAGCTTAGTTGATCTGATCGACGAATTCGGTCTCGTCGATAGATACCGGGTTGATCCCTCTGTTGATTGCCGATAGTCATTAAGACATATAGATTTTTTTAGTCTCTTATCATACCTGTTATAAATACAGAATCATATCTGAAAACTTATGACCTTCCTGCGTTAATATCATATATTCTCTTTTGAATTATTTTAAATGTACAGATTGTAAATATTTTCACAGAATTATATTTACGTTATTGTGAAGGAATTTTTAACGCTTTCTTTGGCGAAACTAACTACTGCTTTGAAAAAAAAAAATTACTCATTATTAAAAACAACTATCCTGATCACCAATTCACACATATATATTGATGACTCAAAGAGTGAAAATAAGTAAGGAGAAAATTTTTTCAGGTGTGTGTCTTTAGAAATAGAAAATTATGATAATGATTTCCAAACAACGGGCCAATATTCAGTGGTGACGTTTCAGCCATTGATTTAGTCCTAGACATTATAACAAACAATACAATCATCATTTTTTCAGATGCCATGTTAATATTAATATCAATGAAAAACAGGAGAATTACAAACCCACTATCTAATTGTTGAGGAGAATTGATTCCATCTCAAAGAAAAATAAAAGTATTATCCTGGCATCTACTGCAATAGCAAAGAAATCTTTAGATACCAACATTCGTTAGAGAGATTTCGCATCCACAAATCTATCATGGAAGAGTAGTAGAAGTTATGGAGCTCCTGCATCAAACCTTTTTTAGGAGAATGGCATCAGTTACAAAATTTTAATGGTGGTTATGATCCCACATCGAACATATGTTCTATGAAGCACTCATACATTTTTAAAGGTGCCTCTAAGGTGTATGAGACGAACCGTACACAATAAAGAATATAAACATTTGTGAATTTATCCAAGTTCATTCAAAACAACAAACAACTGACTTAAAAGAACTTTCAAGTGTTAATCCAAACAATGTATTACAATTTCTGAAAGAAACCAAACTATATGCAAATATATAATACATAAAACTCCTTTATACAAAAATCTCACTGGAAAAATCATTCTCTTTATTACAAAATACCGAATACAAGCACGAGTTATCATTAATATATAAGATCTCTCTACATTTTCCAACTGAATGCGAAACACATTGAACTTTTCAAACATTCAATATTCGGCATTTATAACTTAATTAGATTATCATGCCATTAAACAATCCAATCCAAATATTACCTGTTGATGGTAATGTGCGGTGAGAAAACAATTGAGTACTTCATCCGGTTATGACGATGCAATTATGGGTTTCAGAGTTTGTAAATTCATTTTCCAGGTCTTAAAGTATTCCATAAAGTATGTAAACAACGTACTAGAGTTGACTATACAAACGATGAAGCCTTACTTGAACTCTATCCTTTCCTAAATACTACAAAATAGGGCTCAAATTGACCTTGTGTCGTATCTCGTTTTACTGGAAAGGAGTTGGGTAAATATCCAAAATAGAACGCTGGGAATATCTATATGAACTTTACATAGTTAGAAATTATATTCATATTAAAATCGAATGCTGTTTTTCTTTTTGTAATCCGTTAGGCCCATTACATAACCAAATAAAATTAAAAAAACAAATAAAAACGTATATACACTTAACTGTATCAAGAATTACAGTGAATTTAGTTTTAATTAAATATTTTACAAATTTCATTGAAACTAATTAAATTTCTGAGAAAAAATACCAAATGTTTTTTAGCTTATTTTACAGCACACTATCGCAATAAAAGTAACACTTCCAATTTAGGTACCTAATAATTAAAACTCATTTTTACAAATGAAAAATATTTCTCGAAGCTTTTATTGTAGTTTTAATTTCAAGCTAATAGCTTAAACTTTATATCTCCAATAAGCAAAATTCTGTATTTCAAAGTGAATTTAAATTGAATGGAATACTTTTTTATCAGTAAAACCGATAAAATCGTCCATATTGACAAATTGTCTTTAAATTTTTTTCTGAAATCTTATTTGAGGAAGATTACCTGAGTTAAAGTTTAGCTAATCTAATTTTAAACAAATATTACTTACTTTAAATTTAAAATATCGCAGAAATGCATTTTTGTAACACGAGGTAGGTGTTTTTATGAGATATTGACAACTTTCTCGCTAGACTTAAGTTTGGGAATTTTTTCGAAGGGAGGCAATTAGACGGTGATGTGTATCTAAGCATTGTTAACAATTAACAACTCGACGAATATGAACGCCTTTTTAAAAATATATCTTTAACTATCCAGTAATCTTGAAAATTTAAGAAAATACTCTAAGCAATTATATTTCACGACTCCGAGCAGATATTCTGTAACTGGTGGTTCTATTTGGCCAAAAAACTTTCACGATTTAAATTTTCTTGTGTCTTTATAACTAATATTAAGCGTTACAAAAAATATTTGTTGAAATTTCATAAAATGAAATAAATGGGGGTTAACAGATGCTAAAAAATTTTACAAAGGTTTTCTTAAAAAATCACTTAAAAAATAATTTAATTGATTTGTAAATAAGAATTTCTAAATAAATCATATAATAAACATAATATACTAATTTATAGTCAACCGTTGACGAAAGAAAAACAAACTTAAACTAAAATTTTGAACATTCTAAAAAAGTTACAAAATATAATTTAATTAGAAAATAGTTTCCTCTTAATAACATGAACATTTTGACGATAAAACTTTGTTTTTATTAAGTTTAGGTTACTTTTTCACCATTCCTACTAATTTTTAGCGAACCTTTGGAGATACCTATATATACATATATATAGTGTGTATGTATAACTACGGAGATTATTTGTTGATTTTCCTTCACGTATATCAAGCAATGATATATTGCTCAATGTCTTCTACCAATCTTCTAAGATCTTTTTTTTATTATTATTATGATGTAAAACAAAATTTTCAATTGAGTAGGTACAGACTTAAAGAAAAAAGAAGCACTCTTTACTCAAATCTTTATGAGAAGGAGTATGATATAAACAGATTCAACAATTTAAGACTTTTTATGTAGGTTATATTGCACCTTAGAAACTTGGACTACAAAATTCAGGTCAATACTACGCTGTTGGTTGGAAGTAGCTATATACATCACTCTCTTCCAAATACAAGTCGGTCATGCATCCCTGACGCCGACTTTATTGCAACATTCCATTGCTTGAGATTCGTTTTGTACAAGAGTCACGCTGTGGTAGACGCCGACCCATTTACTTACTAGGTTCAAGCCCACTAAGTCATATATCCAGGTAAATGCGTTAAACTATTCAAACAATGACTATATAGACATCATATTACTGTGTATCTTGTTTCTCGTTGAGACTTTGTTGGTATTTAGCTATATCTGATGTCTTTACTGAAACCAGATGATAACAAGCCCTTCGCAAAACAATACCAAGTTATCGCTTTAGTGAACTGGAGATATGAATATAGAAATCAAAAGAAGTTATAGCTTTAAAGTCTTATTGAATTTATGAGGAATTTTATCTCGTGTACAGATTATTTTTTTTCCTTTTTACAGATTTCAGTTTAGAATGAAATTCAATTTATTGTGTGAAATAATTTCTAAGTTATTTCGTAATTTTTCATGAAATAACTTCTGGCCTATTTCGTAATATTAACTAAAAAAAAAAAAACACACTTTTTTTTTTTTTTAGATAATCATGCTTTAAAAGACGTAAACGAAACCGAAACAAAACTAAATTACTCAAGTTTCTATCCAAGCATTCATAAAAGTTATTGATACTTTACTAGTCCAGGAAATTTATTTTCTTTATAAAGTAATTTTCAGTTGTTCAAATATCTATGCATTACTTGTCATTCTTTCATTTAATTTGTTAAAAAAAGTTAAAGCCTGATATATCGAGAACTTGCAACAATTTTATTCTGATTCTTACTGAATTATCAGTTTGAGTTGATAAGTAATGTTACACATTAGTATCCAGAGAAAAATATTCTGTCTGTAAGAATACAACTTCTGCGTATTGAGCTTTGTATTTTTCTTTAAAATAATAAATTTATTCGTTGTATTCAATATCAAATTTAGTTAAATGGATTAAGAAATAAATAGATTTTAATTTTCTATTTTAGAATTATTATTAGAGCTAACAGCGTATAATTTAAATATAACATTTCATTGTTTTGATAAAGTCTAAATATTTGAATAAATCTTGTCAATCAATATCATTGTAATGAATGCGTTTCAAATGGCACAGAATCAACTTTGAATTCAAGTTTCTAATTCTAATTTTGAAGGAATGTTTTCTATGTTCCATTTTGTAGTTCGACATCGAAAACAATTTTATAGTTCTAAAACGTTTTACAGTTTTTTTCCGAATGATATCTATAATTATTTCAGTATTTGTCAGTTTGGTTCACATACTATACTAATGAAACATAATGTTTCATTAGAATAGAAATCAGTGTCATTAATTTCTACCACTTTTACGCTTTCTTCTACGAGAGGGTACTGAAACGTTCTTGGTTCGACTCATTTTTCAAAATTTGACCAAACATTAGAATTTATTTTTGAATATTTTCTTAGTCAAAGTGAGAATTTTTCAGCGTTCCCTCGTAATATGAAGGCTGATATGCCATGTTATGTCAAAAATCTTCAAGGTTTAAGCCTTGTTTTGTAAAAAAAAATAAAATATTTTGGTGAAAATCACGACTAAATATAAATATTACGATACCATTTTTATGTTTTATCGGGGAAAAGTACTGCTAAAATAACGTAATACACAAGAGGGATGCTGAAAAACTATTCTTATTCCAACTAAAAGGCTCTTAAAAAAACGGAAAAGTAAGAAATTAACATTTAGTTAGATTTTGGAAAGAAGATCGGATCGATGATTTTTTTCTATACTACCTCGTATCACTAAAGTTTAAGCAAGGAAAAATTCTTTCATTGAATAATGATGCTCTGAATTTAAATGGATAAAAGATTTTATCATTAAAATGATGGAAAAATGTTGCATAAATCTAACAGATTCTATAATAATAATTGTGGAATTCACTCTTTGTCATCTCAAATGTTTTAAAAATTGAACAACAGAAATTTAAAAGAAAGTGATGATCACTTTTTCTCTTTATTTACACTCAGTAACTGTAAACGAAAAGTATACTCAGAGTAAATAAAAAGTATAATCATTAATAGTAAATGAAAATTACACTCAGTTACGGTAAGTGAAAAGGAAGAAATTGAAAAATTTCTGATTCACTTACAAAAATAAAATGCTATATAAAATTTTGATGGTAAATTGAGTCTGATAATTAATTGCGTATAATAAAAGGTTTTCTTTTAAATTCATGGTTTGTAAGTTTTTAAATTATGCAATGGAATCTTATCAAATAAGATCATTTTTTTAACAGTCTAACAGAGATTAAATATTAGTTATTATTTAAATATTTTCAGATTAAGTATTGGAATTGCGACCTTTCATCTGAATTTTGATTACGACAATTATTGAGATGTTTCACAGATTTTTAGAGATATATTATAGAATTTTGATTGCAACAATGATTGCGATATATGATAGATTTATTTTCATTATATCCTAAACACTTTATACACAAAACGAATAGAGTATAAAAGCTATTAATAGTTTAAAATTATTAAACCTCGATAAATTCTTACGATCATCATGTGTAAAAAGTCAATGAGAAACAGGGTGGTTGAAGAATTTTTCAGAATTCATTTGGGATCTTTGGAAAAGGTAACTTTAGTTAAAGGCAACATAACTTTCGTTAACGGCAACTGAGTCATATCATGTGGGCTCGCGTATGTACACATGTGACTACCTATCCAAATGAAATAATTTTATCATTTAATATGTGACAGTAGTATAGATTGTACAAGTAAGTGAATGAACATTTGGTGACCAATTGATAACTTATTATGAAAAGTCTGGATAGCGAAGCTAGGTAATTTGGAGTTTACTCGTATACTAGGAGTAATCTGACCTCAGCTTTTTTTTTTATCGATAGTTAAATTCGCCATACTGAATAAAAAATTTTAAGAAAATTTTTGGAAAAACGAGATTTAAACATAAGAATCCAGGTGTTTAGATGTGTATCCGAAGAGAGAAACTTTAAAGAGCAGATGACACTCTCGTGTGTTATGATGGAAGAAATGAAATGACCATGAAATAAGAAAACAGATAGGGACTAGATAGATAGATAAAAACACGGACATTCTTTGTGGAGGGAGGGATGATGATTCGTAGTTTGAGGATCATTCATTTTTGTCTGCGGGTTGAGTAGGTAATTCCTAAAAACGCGGAAAATAAACTGCCCAGCCTTCAAAATTGTATGGGCGGGTAAAAAATGGATACTGTTTAAAATTATAATTCGATCATATAATATTAATCGGACGAGGAGATGTGGTTGGTGATGCAGCCAGTAGGCTTTTCAAACAACCAGTTCATGAGAACTTAGACGTGGGTTTAAACAAACCATATTTGCAGAAACTTGGAAAGCTGGAGGTGGCCGGTGTGTGCAAAATGAGTATTTAAGTAGTGCAGAGAATAGTATACAGATACTAAACTCTGATCATGCCCTCCGGATCAAAAATGAACAGAAGATTTATTGTTCCAAAATTTTATTTTTATACAAGTCTGAAAGTAGAGAAGCGGAAAAAGCTGAGGCTGGTCACACTTACTGTCTTATATCTAGCTAATTAGATTCAATACATAGTCACTCACTACAATTTGCCCATTCACGAAAAGAACCCATCCATCATAAATTAAACCACCATATATCACAATACCGTATACTCTCAGGGAGCCTAAAAATTCGGCTCATGGCATAAAAAAATCATGATTGCAAAGTTCTATATATAAAAATCTGTAAATGATACGCAATGATGGGGGAGGGGTTGAACAAAAAGCAAAACAAAACAAAACAAAAACAAACTAAAATATCAAAACAAATACAAAAAATAAGGATAACCGTTGTTATTTGACCCTGTCAAACCCTCAAAAACAAGTAAGAGAAGCCGCTGTATTCTGTATTTAGAGAAAATCAAGAGGCACTCTTACTAAGGAAGAGGGAAGTGTAAAATAAATACGGCCATGGGGAAAGAAAAATTCTGACGCTACTGAAATGAAAAAAGTGGAGTCAACAAACTAGGAAGGTTGGGAATCTCGACTTGGATCATAACCAAAGAAAGAGCCGGGAACAGGCCGGAAACGACACTTACTCACATTAACTAGGTATAGAGTGTCAAGTAGAGAATATCATAACCAGGAGAGAGCTTCACAAGAAACCATTCCGATGTGACAGCGTGACCTAAAAGAAAATCAAGGCTAGTCCCATTTACGCGAACCAGGCTCGCCTCAGTCATCCACTTTTTGTTGAAATCTTTCGAAACCAATCGCTTTCTATCAGTTCTAGTCTTCATTTTGAGCTGATGATCAAAAAATCGAATTAGAGAATAATTGTCATCTCGCTAGACTTCCACCAGCAGCGATAAAATCACCATCCGTTTCACCCCTGAATACGCAGCCTTCACACTGTCACACGTGTAAGCATGATCAACGAACGCGAACTTTTCCAAAGAGCGGTCCCGGAGATAATGGTAGAACGCGTACGAAGCCGTTTCGTCTAAATTAAGGTCACACCGTTCCCACCTGGACCCATACGAAAGCCTTATCATTGAGAGGTAATCCAATCCGAATCAATAGCCAGGTAAGCGAAACTTCAGAGTTGCTGAGCTAATTCACCGCTGGGGACCATGACCAAGGATGCGAAGCTTGTCCGCTGACAAGCCGAGCCAGTCACGTAGTGGATCTTTCGTAACCCCCTAGTTCACGATAGAAGATTCTCCTAGGCCGATAAAGTTCACATGACCGAGAAGTGATTCTCAAGGCCGATCGACACTCGAGAAGGAGACTCGATTGATCTCGGGGCTTACGACAGCAATCAGTCCCCCCCCCCAGATGGGAGGATTGATAGTAAGACTAGGGAAAGTAGCCCTCACAATCCCCAGCAAAATCGAGTTCTCTATCAATGCACGGCCTAGGAAGGCCAGCCTCGAGACGAGTTTGTGGTTCCCCATTCCTAGACCCCATGACACGGACGTTGGACGCAGACATTTCTGTCGACGTAATGCCTGCGCCCCTTTTCCCACTACAACAGAGATCGCATAGGCCAAGAAAAAGACAGTCTTTTCGAAAAAGTGATGCTGATTATGTTTCAGCTGTGAGCAAAAAGAACTTGCTTGATGATTTTCGGTGATGGAAAGAGAAAGGCGAAGTATCGTTTGTCCCTTTGTTTATATCATGACAAGCAGAAGCAGCAGGCTGCGACAGGATAGTCATGTAACCCTATTTCCAGATGGCTGGTATTAATTTTTTTATTGATTTAAAAGATAAGAATTTGGGTGGAATAAGTACCGGGAAAAGTAAATGAATTGATTGAATCTGTGTAAAAGAGTTGTAGACATAACGTTGTCGTTGACAATTGCGTGACCCCAGGTCAAATTGGAATTTGAGAATTTCCTGTTTTCAGCTACCTAAGGTTTTGGTATGGACAGGCAAGCAATAAGAGAGGTGAAGTTGTTCTCCCCTTCAGCAGTGAAGGGCCGAAGACTCAGTCGGAATTTTCATTTCGAGCTGGTAAGACTTATACAGGGAGGGAAATCGAATTCCCCATAACTAACTTCACCACCCTGTTTTCAACAAAATCTGGGTGAAAAACGAAAATAACAGAATTAGGCCCGTGATTTTGCAGGAGACGGTCTGAAATTGGCGAGCTGCTAGAGCCGACTGAACAGCCCACTGCCTCCGAGAACATTGTTACTGCAGTGTGATACTAAAATACCAGCCAACTGACTGTGCTTTGAACTTGCTTATAATTGTGTACATAATCGATATATAAATCTACACCCTTGCTGTTGCAGTGTTGTACTAATTATATTTCGTTCGCCAGCTACTGGAAACCGGGTATTGCGTTATATCTGGTTTTAACTGTATACCGTCCTCTCACGTGTCTGGACTAACCTAGCCATAACAGGCAATCCTACTTCGGCCAGTCCAAAATCAAAGAAACACAACGTGGGCGGATTGGTCGAAGTTCAGTAAGGTTTGGCTCAGGTACGAGTTTGGTGTTGAGTTCTCACTTTATTAAACATTTTAATTAGAGAGAAAAAAGAAGCTTTGAACAGAGAACAGTGTTTCCTTTTTACACCTTGTCCAATTATTTCAATTAGATGGAAATACTACCTGGAAGATAACACCCACACGTAGTCTACTCTTCGCTGTTTCGCCTCTCTCTACTCTTTTCGCGTGACGATTAGTCCACGTCTCTCAACTTCATTCAACCTGTCATCGTCAAACCGTACGATAGCACACATCCGAAAGATATTCTGATATCATAGTTGCACCATAGAACTTCTCTTAGCTATGCTTTGTCACTTAATATATGACTGCAGTGTATAGTCGTCAACATTCACCAACTTTCCTTTAAATTGAATGATACAAAACAATATTTGTTTTTAAAATTCATGAGACACGATTACTACAAAATATACAATTATTCTCAAAATTATTGGCACGGTTCAATAAAACGTAGTTCTTGTGAGTATAATTCAATTTTAACATGGTAAATAAAATAAAACCAATATTTTAATAAATCTACTCTGAATGCGTTGCATCAAACAAAATATTTTGAAAAATGATTTAAGTAAAGCTCAAAGAATAAAAGAAAAAAAACTTTATTAACATGGTTACGATTTTGACATTTTAAAATATGAAAATTCATTATTTATGAAAACTCAATATACAGATTCGCAAAAAATTATAGTCTAGAAAATTCTATATTGACTTAAAAGAATAAAAATTACCGGTAATACACATTTATCTCTCATGGATACACATCTGTTGCCTTTAGAAATTAAGTTTCGAAGTAACATAAGAATGATGAAGTGCATGACAAGATTGCCAGTAAGTATTAATATCATCTTCCAATGTCAACTTTAAGTGCTATTATTAAAAAATGTTTACATTCTAGTATTGTATTGAACAACTGTGAAAGAGGCAATGAAAGAGGCATTTAACGAAGAGAACGCGGGATAGTGGCGATTGCATAGAATAATAATTATATAAAATTTTGCTGCGAACGACGAGTATAATTCTCGAAAGATGACTTGAAAACATGTTGGCCGAGAAAAAACTCTATAGCTTTGCCATTGGAAGGCGAAGCTGCAAAATGTTTTAAACTTGTTAAAGGTCATATTGAGAAGAATTATATATGTGGGATAAACATTAATACGGTCTGATGAAAAAAAAATATTGGTCATAACTTTGTGTCACATGTTTGGAGGAAGAGTAATGAAGTTTCTCTGCTAAATACTATCCCTACAGAGAATCGTGGAAGTAGTAATTTGATGTCCTAGGGCTGTTTTACTGCAAAAGGTGTCTAGGAAGACAGTTGAGAGATCCAAGATTCTCCAAGAAGTAGATAGTATTTGTCAAGAGAACTAGAAGAAAATAATTGAAGATCAGTGTAACATCTTGGTGAAAAATTACACGAAAAGATATTGATTTAAAAGACAACTCTATTGACTATTAATTAAACGTGCCAATAATTTTGTCCTTATTAAAATCTTTGTTTTTTTTAAATACTTAAGCAATACTTAAATAATGCTAAAAAGGATTTTGCTGGGCGCAATGCATTCGGATTAAATATATCAAAATATTGCATTTATTATTTTTTACTTACAAGGTTAAAATTTAATTATACCAACAAAAAATACATGTAATTGAACCGTATCAATTTTGGCGATCACTGGATGCACATTTCCATTTGTAATGAACAGAAACAGATGAAAAATGATTAATGTGTAAGCTGTTGATGCATGTGTAACCCACTGGTGTTGACAACTCGGAACTCAAGCTGGAATAAGAACCCCTTCAATATAATTCACAACACTGTTGGTAACTAACAACAGGTTTATTAAATATGAAGAAAAAAATGGTTGAATAAAATGTCTATTAGGTAGTGCAAATCAATACTATACTGCAGGGGTGTGATTTGGAGATTTCTATTCGCAACCGCTATGTTGTCCATTCTTCAAATCTTCCGGTATGCGTATGTTTGTTTGTTTGCTCAGGTCACCGAAATGCGGGTGTCTTTCTCGTGTCTGACGTGTTTTTCTCGCTCGGAAAAATTACCACGAAGTGAAATCGTTTCCGATAACAATGATTAATGACTTCACTTTACCTAGCCAGGCCACAGAAAATGACAATGCACACTGCCTAATATCATTATCTCCATATTCTTGTAAGTTGATCAGCTGACTTTTCTCATCGGCAAATGATTCTTCGTCAGAAATTCAAAATAATGATAATTATAAAATTTTCAGATGATTGTCGTAGAAAGGAGACATCTTAATCTTGGATGATATTGCTAAAAATGGAATTTCTTTTGTTTATTTAAAATCTTCCGCTATATCTCTGTAAAAATACTGAGTTTCCTGAAGCGATCAACATAAATAAATCACAATTCTTTGGGCCTCAACCAAGACGTAAGCGATCATGGCATTCAACGTCTCCTTAATTTTGGTGGCTCTTAGCACGCTTTCTGCTATTACACTACGCAACCTCCGTTCTGCCATCCACCTGATCAGGCCAGTCAAGTACGTTAATCGCTGTTTTCCCCTGTCTCTCCTTTCCTCTATCTGGCCTGTCAGTATCCGGTTCTCCAAGCCCTCTTTCCTCAGTGCGTGTCCCAGGAACTTTACCTGTCTCTTCCTGATATTCAGTCCTAATTTCCTGTTGGTTTCTATCCTTTCCAAAACCTCATCATTACTCACATTCTCGATCCATGATATCCGCAGCATCCTTCTGTAGAATCACATTTCAGTTGCTTCAAGTTTTTCCTTCATCTCTGATGATATTGTCCAGCATTCACTGCCATATTGAAAACTGACATCCAGCAATCCAGTACTCCATTTGTTTCTAGCGAAATTTTCCTGTCTCTTAATACTCAGCTTCTAGAACGCGTACTTCGTCATGCCAATTCGCATTCGGATCTCTGTGTCGCACTTTCCGACTTCTGTTAGAATAATTCCCAGACATTTAAATTTTTGTACCTGCTTGATTTTAGTATCCCCCACCAATATTTGGCATTTAGGGCTGCTCTTTTTTTCTGATGACTATGCATTCGGTTTTCTTACTGTTTATTTGTAGTCCTTTCTTGACATTCTACAAGAGTTCTTGTAGTTTCCTTTGCCGTGTCTTCTATCATCACTGTATCATCTGCGTACCTTATATTGTTCAAATTGTGGACTCCGATGACGAATCCTAGCATAACATCTAGAGTTCTCAGAATAGTCTCGCTGTACAAGTTGAATAGATCCTGTGCAAATACATATCCTTGTCTTACGCCCCTTTCTATCTTTGAATATCTACTGAATTCATTACCTGTCCGTATACAGGCATTTTGCTGCCAGTAGAGATTCTTGATCACTCATGTCTTCTCCAAATATGTCGAGGCTGTTGAGCATCTGCATAAATTTTTGTGGCGTATTTTGTACGCCTTCGCATAGCTTAGTGTAAACAATATGTCCGAATTTTTCCAGAGCCAAGAAACTATGACATCGTTTTTTTATCATCAGTGTGAGGGTAAGAGAATTAGAATTCTCTTGATTTTTTAAAATATTACTGAATTTTTGCTTCACCCTTACTCTTCCCTGTTTCTATGATGAATAGGACCTGGATATTTATCGGCCTTGTCATAAATCAATCAGAAGAGTCACGTTTATTTAATTACTATCAAAAGCCCTTACTCAAAACAAAAGAAAAAAAAAACTTGGTCAGAAAATTTTACAAACTAAATTCTTAACTGTCTAAAAATAAGGGGTCAAGTTTCCAAGCAAAGAACAAATTTCAAATTAGCGACATTTATGAGTAATTTCGTTTAATAAATCTGTCGACACCCAGTCAATGTTTATAAAATTGTGTTCACATCAGTTTTGTTCAGTACCAGTTGTAGGCAGTTTATAGAAAGAAGCTGTGTCGAATTGTAACTGTTCCATCCATATTCGTTATGTATTTACGTCATATATTTACGTCACCAGCTTCTGAAAGAACGTTGTTGCTTATCGCAGCAAGACGTGTAGCAAACAAACATGCACAGTAAAGAAAGTATTAAAGAATTAAAGAGAGGTTCAGTGTTTACCTTCCCCAGGTTCCAAGGCAAAGAATAATCCATAGGACCACTACAATATTGGTTGCTTCTAACTTCTGCGATATTTACTAATTTTTCCAGTGAACTTACAACACCATGAAACATAAGAACATTTTACAATATAATTCTCAACCAAACAGACAAACAAAAAACAATAATAGAAAACTAACTTATCTGGTTCAACCCACCATTTAATTTACAGGTAAAGACCAAATAGGACAAATATTTTTTAAACTGACAGATAGACACTTTCCAAAAAGCTCAGAACTGAACAAAATTTTTAATAGAAACACTAATCAAGCTAAGTTACAGTTGTACTAGTAATTTAGATAGTTTCATAAAAAACAAAACGCCAGAAATTTAGATAGAATTGTACAAAACAAGATCACTAATAAAGAATGCAACTGCAGGGACAAAAATAAATGTCCACTTCAAGGACTTTGTAATACAAAAGAAATCATTTACAAGGCAAAAGTACATGACTTAAATGGTCAAAATAAAATATATTTGGATAAACCAGAGACACCTTTAAGACCAGGTGGTTCAATCACAAGTCTACATTCAAAATAGAAAACTTAAAAAATTGTACAAAATTGGCTAGCCACGTGTGGAAATTGAAATCAAAATATGAAAAAAACCCAGACATAACGTGGAGTATAGTAAAAACAGCCAAGACTTACAACGGTGGCAAAATATGTAGACTGTGCTAATAAGAAAAGTTAGCGATTATTCTATTCCCCCCCCAAAATGAACTATTGAAGGAAAGAACAGACATAATTAAGTGTAACCATACTAAAAAATACCTATTAGGTTCATACAACCATGGATGAAAACGTTATAATTTCTTGTAATTTTAAAAATTGCGCATTTCAAAAATTTCCCGTTACGTGAGCATTCAAAAAAAAAAAAACAACAAAAAAAAAAAAAAATAAATAAAATAAAAACTCCGTTTCGTGAGCGTTTTTAAAAAACGATAAAATCAATTATTGCAAATCGTCTGAAGACACCACTCATGGAACCTAGGTCTGTTCTTTCCTTCAATAGTTCATTTTTTGGGGAATAGCATAATCGCTAACTTTTCTTATTAGCACAGTCTACATATTTTGTCACCGTTGTAAGTCTTGACTCGTTTACAAATAGAAAATATTAAAAAGTTCTACAATATAATAGTATTGAACACTTTTTTAATACAAATGTGCACTGGTCTAATTTTATTATGACCAAAAAGTAATTAAACAAAATATATATATATATATATATTGTTACGAGGATGCATTTATATATAAAAATAATATTAATAATGTCTAAAAAAGTTGTAGTAAGGGACTCTATTGAGTCCTACTTGCCATTACAAAAATTTTTAATTCATGAAGTAGTCGTAAAAATAGAGAAATTAGAAATAGAGCATTTTGGAAGGTGCCAGAATGTTCCAGTAAAATGGAGAGAATTCTAAAAGTTTCTAGAATATGCAAATTAGGTGTTAGCCCCTATAAAAAGAAGTTTTGGGAAGAGAGTAGTTAGTTGTTAAAAGGATTTGCTAACATTATCAACTCCGGCTTTGATTCAAGGATTTATATCCAGCCGAAAGAATCTCTAAGAAAAGTCACCGACCAACTAAAACCTGAAAGAGAATCTCCTGGAACAAAAAGGGTAAATAGATATTTGTGGTTTTTCATTGACCATACTTGAAATTATTCTTTATAAATACTTGAGGATTTCCTAAAAGTATAGCACTTAAACTTCTTTGCTATCTTAACTGGGTAAAGATATTTGACCTTTCCTTCTCATTTCATAACACTTCGCCTACCAGTAGTAAACTCTACGTTTTCTATATGACTGCAAAAACAGTATATTTGTAAATAAATTAAATATTTGTCTGTGTTTTACTTTGAGTTTTTGTCAATCATTTTTTCTTTTGTTACACTTAACACGTAACAATATATATATATATATATATATATATATATATATATATATATATATAGTTGATAAATATGTCAACATCTTATAAAAACACCCATTTCCTTGTTAAAAATGGGGTAAATTTTCTTAAATTACGTTTCAGAAAAGTATATTTTACTTTCAAAAGATTTATTTTTGCAATTTATGTAAAGTGCAGAAAGTTTACTTGTGACGCGTTTCGTCCTTCAAAACTTCATTGGACTAAATTTGTTATGTTGGTACGACTGCACATGCGCACGATAGAAAAGTGCTGGAGATTTTAGAATTTTTTTTTTATTTATCCGAATTAATTTAGAGTCTTTTTCTTTAAATTTTTAATGTGCTTGAAATATAAGATAGCTGAATAGAGTGCAAAAAGTTCTTTATCAAAAGTTTTTACAGAAAATTAATTCCTAATTTCGCGGACATAGTCATTCTATTAACAGAGAAAATACGCATATGCAATAACACTATGTTTACACTAAATGACTTAGAACTGCAATCAGTTAACAATATTAAAAACGAAATTTGGGAATTTCTATCCCTAGCTCACCAACGGTTTGATTGTACTGAATATCAGTTAATTACTGATAGTTGTAACTATGCTATTGGTGTAGCCCTTCATCAAGTAGGAGAAGGAACGCCGATTTCAATAGGTTTCTTCTTGAAAAAGTTGACGCAAACTCAAACGAGGTATTCAACTTTTGATAAAGAACTTTTTGCACTCTATTCAGCTATCTTATATTTCAAGCACATTATTGAAGGTAAACAAGTTCTATTTTTAACTAACCACAAGCCCTTATGTGGCGCACTCCGTAGCCTAAACCCTGCTAAGTCAGAAAGACAGCAGTGACAATTAGCAATTCTAATTGAAAATATTGCAGACTTAGGCCACATAAAGGGAGATCAAAACATTGTAGCTAATTGCTTGTCGTGACCTACCGTAGCAGTTACGGTAGATCTGTGTGACTTGCCAGCTATAGCTGCTGCACAACTTAAGGACCCTGAGTTAAAAAATCCTAATTTAAAAAAAAAAATAAATTTTAGCACTGGCAATAATAGTTCCATATATTGTGATAGTACTACTGATATTTCCAGACTATATATATATGGTAAATTGTGAAAATCTTTTATAGACAAAACAATAAAAGACATAAACTTGCCAAAAAAGCAAAATTCAGAGACATATCAAATCTGCTATTCACCCTATTGAATTTCCCAATATACGCTTCAATACGGTACACTTAGATAGGGAGGCTAAACACTTTTCCCCAAGCAATGTCACACAGAAAATCGCGGAACGAATCCCAGTGTACTCTTTGAGGGCAGTAAGAAATTCTGTTGGTAGATTCTCTGGGGGAGTGGGAGTGGAGAGATATTAATGGAAACCACGGCATGATCATAGTTTCCAAGATGGCAAAACTACATGGCTTGGCAGGAGTCAGGGATAAAAATGAAGAAGAGATCTAGCAGGGAAGCGTGTCCTATAGGGATATTGGGAAGCGGGTGGGGAAATCCACCAATTGCGTCAGAGATTGCAAAGTACACGGTATGGATGCTAGCAGGATTAATGCCAGAGTTTTTCAGCCACCGAATACCAAAATATGCTAGCAAACGGGCGGGAGGAAATAACATTATCTATATTGTCAGAGACATTGCCTAGCAAGGAGCAGTTGGGAGAGGAAGAGGAGCAGTAGAGAAAGAAAAGATAGCTAACTGATTTAAGAAGTGAAGGACGGAGACACCTGTATAAATGGTCAGGAGATTCAGAGAATTCACTCTATCGAGAGGAAGGTGTTCACTGACGTAAACACCCAGACCATGCATATGGATAATGGAGTCCTTCCTTAAGAGGGGAAGGTAACCAGGAATCTAAAAATCGAAGGAGGGGTTTGAGCGATTAAGATTGGTTTCCTAAAGCGCTAGGATATCAGGGGACTTTTTGTGGAGAAAAGATTCCACGTTGCAGAAGTTGGTACGCATACCACGGATGTTTGTAAAGGAAATGTTGAGTGGTTTAGGTGATTTTTATTTGACTGGTTTCATGGAAAGTGATTGTTAATTTTTGTGTTTTTGTTGAGGAGAGGCCTCAAGTAGAGATGGAAAACGATCATTGACTGGGACATGTGCAGGAAGGGAGCTGGCGTAGACTGCAGTATAGTGTGGCCTCGGGATTGCTCATCAGAAGCGCTTGCAGGGTCACCTATCCATGCGCTTCATTACACTGCAAGAACCTCAATATATATATAATAGATAGATATTTGTTTTTCTTTAATCCAAAGTGGAAGAGTAGGAAGGTAAATTCCAAGAACCTGATCCTAATTAATATTAAAAAAATTTTAACATTAAAAAGTGATGCAGGCAGAGAGCTCAATGTATTAAGAATACAGAGCAAATATAAATTAGAGAAAATTTTCAAAATTCAAAGGTGTCGGATGTACATTTCGACATAGGATCTCTAATAGAGATTCTACGTCACGTCAGCGACATTGTTTTGTTCCAAATGGCGAAGGCATTGGGGTAAAGTGTGGTAGGGTTTTAGGTTAACAACGGTCACAAAGTACAACAGGACAGAGCTGTTAGTGGCGGGGTTACAGGGTGTTGAAACGGTATATTTAGGAAGGGGAGGAATAGATTTAAATGTAATATCTAAAAAAACTTTTAATTAAGTTTATCCATTACTGGAAGTCATGGATTTAAAGTTATTATATATATATATATATATATATATATATATATATAATAATATAATACACACACACACACACAGATATATATATATATAGAGGGATTTGGTAAAGGAGTTCATATTTTATAAAGATAGACAACTAAAGGAGTTAAATTACTTTTTTAAGGTTAAGATTTTGGGCTGTTTGAAGAGGTGTATTTAGGCGGGAAGGAATGGGTTTCAATATAAGATTTTAAAATTTTTTATTTATGCTTATTTAAAATTATTTGAAAAGGCTTATCTTGCTATGGTTTCTGCATTTAGTAGATTGCACTGGATTTCTTTTTTAGGTTCTTTGCCGCTGCAATAGTTATGTCTTATTTGTATTTCTTAACCCAATAGGTATGGTTTATTTCCACTTCTTAACGGATTTTCATTTTTCTGATTTTGTAAGAGCTTGCTTAATTTATTCTTGGTTATATTATTATTATTATTATTATTATTATTATTATTATTTAGTACACTTCACAAAGATCTTTCAGTTACACAGCTCGCCTCTATAGTTGGCATCATCTGACTGGAGTTAGATGACAGGCCTGCATGAAAGACAAATGGGGAAAAGACAATAAAAATCTTTATTAGAAAATTTTCGCACAGAGGCCATTAACTTCGAAGGATTAGTAATTTAGTCTTGTTAAAAAAACGCTATTCAATATCAAGCACTGACATAGGCTGCAGAAGCAGGTGAAAATTTTGTAATTTCCCAAAAATGTTATTGTGCTCGCACATGTCAACTAAATAAAAATAATAAAAAATATACAAAGAATATCTTTGTCACAAGTTTCATATTTTGCTATTATCAAAAAACAATGTGGTGTCTGTGTGGTAGTTTTAACTCTTTTGTCTGCCTTCTGGTATTCTTTGAGGAGATGGGAGTGTAAAATGGTCTACCGTAAGATCTTGTGTGACTGTTATTGAAAAAGAGACCGGACATTTTATTCTATTTATTTAATATCATTTCTTATACTGATATAATATATGCATACATTAATTATATCATATGCTCTTCAAAGTACAGTCTTCTTTAGTGAATGATATTTAATGTTTTGTATAATAGGGTTTTGAGTCTTTCCTTGCATTGGATGCTGTTGAGTATTTTGATGTTATCCACTTATATTTGTCATATGTTGATAGTTATATTTTGGTTGTTCCTGATGTGCTGGTTGATGCGTGCACGAATTGCACTGAGTTTCGACAGGTGATAGGTCGATTCACGAGAAAATGTTGCGCATGCGTTTCTTATCTAAGTATTTAATACTGTTTTTTATTGTTAGTGTTAGAGATGCTATATCCCAGGGGTCATGAGAATTCATAGATAACATTATTTTTGATGTAGTGGGGATTTTTGAGGACTGGTGTTTTCAATAATGATTATGTTGGATTTTTAAACTTTTATAGTAGGTGATAAATATTACAATTAAATCATTGACTCATTGATTTTATACTTTTTATTTTGTTTTTATCAATTTAGAATACATGTGCCGGTAAGTTATGTTTTTAATTGCTTTTTCATCTTGTTTATAATTAGAGTGAATTTGGTTACAATGGAATAAGTTAATAATGTGTTTATTCTTTCTTACGCTATTTTTAAAATTTTGTTAAGGCTAGTTTTTTTGTTCGTCGACGAAGTTTTAGGGAAGTTATTGTTAATTAAGATTTGTTTAATGTTGATAAGTTACTTATAGAATAATATATTCGAAAAATGATTACTCTGGCACGATAAATCATTATTTTATAACAGTTATTTTTTTTGTATCTGTGAGGACATTCACTTTTGCAGTTGAGTAAACACGAGTTTCTGCCAGTGGGTTGTTTGTAAAGAGAAGTGCTAATGTTATGAATATTGAAATCGACTAATATGTCAAGGAAGGGGATTTATTGTTAATATTGAGTTTGTAAGTAAAGAGTAGGACATGGTTATTCTCAAAGGTTTCTTTCAGTTTTTCTAAATTTTTTCTAAGCTGTTTGCTAATGTGAAAATGTCGATATAAAATGCGTATGAATTGGTGGATTTATTAAAAACTTTGTTTTCTACGATACACTTGTTGAAAGTCGGTCCAAGAGCACAACCTATCGCTATGCCGTTTGTGTATAAATGTTGCCATAGTGGTCATAGAAGGGTAACTGTGTCGTGAAGAATAGAAGTTTTCGTAGAATAGTCTAATTTTAGAAGGTGGGAACGAGGGGCCATTGCATACGTTCTGTAGGACAATGTCAAAAGTTTCTTTAACTGAAAGATTAATAAGCTTTCAACGTTTAGTGTGTTTAGAATGCTGTTATTTGGTTTGTTAGATTGTAGTTTGTCAAGGAATTCGCTCGTTGAATTAAGCTGTGTAAGTATGGCAGTATCTGTTTATTTAATTTTTTTCGTATTGTTATACAGGAGTTAGGATTTGTGAGATTATGGGATGTAGCGGAGTGCTATGTTTGTGTGTTTCTCATATCCCGTACAAGAAGTCGGTGAAAATTTTATGACGTTTGCAGGATCCGACCTCCGCATTGTTTGCTGTAATCAGTTTATTAATCTGTACCCTGAAAAAGTTGGTGATATATTTATTGTATTCGATCTTGTTTAGGATATCGAAGGTGTGAGATTTTCCCCTATTTTAATATACATTTATAAAAATGTGTGTGTGTGTGTGTGTGTGTGTGTGTGTGTGTGATTTAAAATTTACTACATTTATAGTAGAAAATGCTCAGTCTTGCATATACAACAACTGTTAGAAACTTAATGCCATGTTCACACATCTCGCTCTCTCTCTCTCTTTCTCTCTCTCTCTCTATATATATATATATGTGTGTGTGTGTGTGTGAGCGTGTGTGTAACTTGTCAGGAAGTATAAAGCTTATAGTACTAAGAAAGATTATCAGAAAAAAATTATAAAAATGATTTTTTTACGTTTCATGTACAAAAATTAAGTTTTCAGATAAGGTTCTCATCGAGAAATTACATTTTATTTCATTTTGATATGTGACAGAGAAAGAGTCAAAAACATACACACGTTTGAAGGGTTCGGAGTTCCTGGCACTTGACGAAGACCGAAAGGAACGAAACGTCATTCATCATCTTTCTTTTTAATTTTTATTAAGAATTCTTTAGAAACAGATATTAGGGATTCAGAAAAACGTGACCGATATTAATTATTTCTCTTTTGGTCGAGGGTTGGGATTGAGTTGAACATTGAATTAAGCCAGCGTGGTTGTTTACCGGTAGAGAAATTTGATCTAAACGGAAGTTTGGGCCGTTATATTTGGGTCGACAGAAAACAATAGAGGTAAATGAAATAATGAGTTTGATAAGGAGGATTTTAGTGAATATTAACTGTCGAGACGTGTTTGTTTACGGATGGTGACATATGAATCTGGCGTAAGTTATATGCCCGTTTAATCTTGGAGGTCACATGATTTTTGGCTGTAGCAACATACACTCATGTTAAGTGCATAGCGACCTAGCTTATGACTACCGGTCTTCTATATAAGCACGTCGTAATGCTAAAATTAAGAGAGTCGTCTCAAGACCATAGAAGCATACGGGTCGTGTGTCATCGGGTTTCCTCGATGAGGGGAGGGTGCTGACAAGAGAAACCAGAGAGTGAGTCCCCCATCTCCCACTGGAGTAAGGTGCTGAGAGAGTCGGATGGCGACCGTGAAAGCGCACAGACGTATGTGAGATCGGGACCCTCCCCCCCCCCTCGCTGGAGCAAGTGTGCGGACAAGTTAGAAACAAGGACTTTGAGAAATATCGTCGCAGCAGTCTCATTGAAAAACCGCTGAGTATATGAAACATTGCATTCGCCGCTAGCACGTTAACTATCAGGATTATATCATCCATTCCGCACCTTTGCAAGACACGTGGTCCCAGCGTTTTATTTGAGAAGAACTGACTCCGTCAAAAGAGTCTGAAGAACATTGTTGAATAGAGTTATATATCTTCTGAGAGCATTTAACAAGTGACCCATACACACTCTCTGTGTGTCTAGACTGACTCCAGTGTGTGAGTTGTTATGCTAAAATACTTTTAGCATAACTGTAAGCTTTTCTGTAAGCTTTCTGTAAGCTTTTTCTTTTTCTATTCTTTTCTTGTATATAAAGAACATTAACAGTGCAACCATCGAACAGTTGTTTCTTCGGCTTTCTACGGACATCATTTTTTTTCTTTATATTTCTTTTTGCTGTATTTTAAATGTTTAACATCAGCTCCTCCAGCCGTGTCTACATCTTCAGTCGACCCCGAACGACCAACACATCTGCTTTCTAAATATAATTATCACAACGTGGGCAGGAACCAGAATTAGATCAGTGAGCAGTGGACTGACCTCTGGACACTCAGAGATAGTATTAAATATATGGTCCCGTGGCCAGGACCTGGCCTCTGGGGGCCTTTAGTTTTAAATATATGTTGCCGTGATATCCAGGATTTTGACCCATGGGAATTGCTACGACCGTTTAAAAGAGGAGATAAGGTTGCATTTGTCCAGTCGGGACCGAGTAAGACCAGAAAGGACTCTAGTCTTCGAACTATATTGGTCTAAAAGGAACATAAGGAAGAAAAGAAAACACCAGCAAAAGAATGAGGAAAAAGAAACAAAACACGGAGCAGCAGACTCAAGTAAGTCACTTTCTGGTTTCCTTTGTTCACTCATTGCACTTAGATCTGCCAGTAATATTGTTGATCTTGTCGACTTTGTACGCAGTTGAAGCGCCACCACCGTGTTAAGTATTTTTCCTTTCGTTCTGTCGTTGGTCTCTCTTCTAGTTAACAAGACGCTAGGATGAATGTAGCAGGATCAGACGCACGTAGGTAGCATGAAGGAACTCCGGCAGACTTGCACGAATGGATTCAAAAGAAGCAGGTGATTTATAGCCTACCGGACCAAGAAATGGCGCTGCTAGCTTACGACGCCGCAGCAGGACAGGTGTTCAAGTGCATAGATGGTTGTACAATGAAAACCAGGCCCTGACGTGAACAGAGCTTAAATCTGCTCTGGTGCGGCAATACGCAAGTGAGCGTACGGCCCTTGAGGCAGTCAGGAAATTATTCCGGCTGCAGAAACAAGAAGGAGAGACTAATGAAGAATTGCTAGAAAGAATCGCGGGGCTAACGGCGTTAGCTTTTTCGGAGTTAGCGACATTGGTCCTATTCAGGCCTTGTTGGCCGGTGTGTATGTGGACGCGCTGAATGACAGGGACCTGATGGTCGATGTTCTGAGAGGAGGACGGATTACCCTGTTTCATCCATAGAGGCGGACCAACGAACGACTCTGGGATAGAATAAGAGAGAGTGTAGGAAGGAACCCCCGAGTGGCCAAAGTAGTGATGAAAAAGAAGGACCTGGAGCGGATCCGCCGATGGGTCACTCGTAAAAAAATAAGGGGCAAGGTGGTCCCAGTGCAAGTAAGACCTCTGAGATGCTGGACATGTAGTGTGGTCGGGCACTTTTCGGCTAGTTGTAAGGAGCGAAAGTGTTGGCATTGTGAAGGAGCGGATCACCTAAGACGAACCTGTCCTCGCAAGAGAAAGATGAACCACACCGAACGAAACAACCCTAACCCAGATAGAATAAATGGGTTGCTAGTCTGAGAAAAGAGAGTTATCCAAGCTCTACACCACCCGGGATGGCCCCTAGACAGAAATTGGAGCCGCTAGCAAAGGGTAAACTCACTTTACCGGCTCTCATGTCTCGGTTGTCGAGAAAGCGGGAGAAAGAGAGAAAACGTACGGGAAGGAGAAAGGCACAGGTATACCCTTTGTTGAAGGAAGAGCCAGACTTCACCTGTAATGTGTTGCTGAGAGGCAAGAAGGTGAAGGCCCTTGTCGATACTGGAGCTTCAGTGTCACTGGTTAGCTCCAAGGTTTTTAGTTGGGACTGAAGACGAAGTTTAGTCCCGTCGACCTACTAATAAGTCAGGCTGATAGTAGCAAGATGAGGATAGAGGGTATGACATGGCTCCCTTTCCAGGTGGCAAGAACCAGAGGTAAACTTAAGGTTTATGTGGTACCTGACTTGTGCGGTGAGCTAATTTTGGGAAATTACTGGATTAGGCAGAATAAGGCACAGATCCGTTTTGATCCCGCCACCCTAACATTGGACGGAAAATTATGAACAATTGCCAGCGGTGGCCCAGACAGATATAAAGCTTCCTCCTAGGACTACTGTATCTGGGAAGGACAAGATTATAACAGAAGTGCTGAACAGTGACATGTACCAAGTGGTCCCTACTGATAGGTATGATAATAGTGAAGGAGAAATAACCGTGTGTGATTCGTTGGTGAAGGGATCAGGGACCGTTCCCTTACTGCCAAACTATTAAAAGAGAAGGAAGAAGAGCTGGCACAGGCGTGTGCAGTGAGAGAAGTCGAAAGGTTGAGAGGATGGAATGAGAATAGACCTAGGAATAAGATAGGTAGCAATGAAATAGGAGATGAGGATATAACAGCTCCTGAGCGTTATAGGAGGAAATTGAGTGGGTTGCTAAACGGTAATCGTGAGGTAATAGCCATTACTGATAAGGAACTGGGACAGACAGAGACAGTTAAAATGAAGATAGACACGGGTAATCACCCACCTATTAAATTAAGACCGTATAGGACCCTAATCCAGAAAAGAAAATTAGTAGAGGACGCAATGAATGAAATGATGGAATCAGGAATAATCAAAGGATCCAAATCTTCCTGGAGTTTTCCAATAGTGATTGTTGAAAAGAAGGATGGAGAGCATAGATTTTGTGTGGATTTTCGTCAATTAAATGCCATTACGAAACCGCTGGCTGTGCCCCTACCCTTGATTGATGATATTCTAGCGCTTTTAAGAAAGTCTAAATGTTTTTCCACATTAGATTTGAGGTTGGGATATTGACAGGTAACTTAGCAAAACGGATCAGGAAAAGACCGCTTTTACCTGCCACATGGATCTCTTTAATTTTAGAGTTATGCCGTTTGGGTTAGCAAACGCCCCGGGTGTATTTAGTCAGTTAATGTCCATCGGATGTGCGTTGTGGTGCAGTGGATATCAACTCGGAACGATAAATCGGGGAGCCGAGTTCGAATTCCAGCTGAATTCCTTGCATTCACTTACGCACAAATACTCTTGGGAAAGGTATCAATCCATCTCTTCTCCAAGTTATGGGTTAAATAACAGGGCCGATTGGGTTCTATAGCCTTGGCTGGCAACCAGCCTACCGCAGAAAGTAATGGCAACCTATTGTGGGATAACCTTCCTCCCAGTTAGTCATGTCTCTTTGGAGACATGATCGCCCAAGTGTGTATCACCTATGGCACTTAACTGACTGAATGTTCATCGTATTGAATGGCACAGAGGCATTTGCCATGGCGTATCTAGATGATATCATGGTGCTTTCAAAATCACCGGAGGAGCATTTTGAACATCTGCAGGTGTTCGATAAGTGTAGAAACCATGGATTAAAGTTAAAATAATCAGTGTCAGTTTATGATATAAGAGACAAAATACTTATGGTTTATCATAAACAAAGAAGGAATAAAAACGGATTGAGACAAAGTAGAGGTTATAAGAGTCATGCCCATACCGAAGACCGTAAGAGATATTAGGGGATTTATTGGAGCCATCGGATATTATCGGAGGTTCATACCAGCATTTAGTCGGCTAGCAGGCCCTCTAATAGTTCTAACTAAGAAGCATGCTAGGTTTAAGTGGACCAAGGATTGTCAGCGTGCATTCGAGGCTCTAATGGACTAGCTGACAGCTGTACCCCTGTGGCCTATTCAGACTTGAGTAAGCCCATGGTGCTCTACACCTATGCTAGCGATAAGTGTATCGGAGCGGTTCTTACACAACCATGTTTCGACAAGGATGGACCAGTACCAGGTGTGCCTGAAGAAGTGCCGATCTATTTTCTGTCGCATTGGCTCTCCGAGACTCAGCAAAGTTGGCCAGTAATAGAAAAAGAGGCATTCGCCATTCTGTATGCCATGCAGAAATTTGATTATTATTTGAGTGGGGCTGTGTTTACCATTAAAACAAACCACCAACCCCTCAAATATTTGTTAGAGGAGGAGTGGACGAATAAGAAGATACAACAGTGGGCATTGAGGTTAAGCGGGTATAACTACAAAATAGTATACTTGGAAAGGAAAGATAATACCTGTGTTGACCTGTTATCGAGGATTCCGAAGTAATTAGAGACAGAATCTGTCAGGTTGCAACCGGGTGTGGATGATAAAACATTCCAAATCAATGTGATCAATTCACAGCCGTTGAAGGAGAGAATTAGCTGGGAAGATCAGGAAACAAGTGAAACGGAGCTTCTGAAACCCACTGGAGAGATTTTATTATGCAAAACAGAGAGGATAGCGAGATAGCAACTATGAGATCCAGGATAGAGGCAGGGCATACCTTCAAATATATGGTGCACGATGGAGTGTTGTATTACTGTTGTGGGAGCATTATCCACATATCAGCGTGAACTCCTCCAGATTCTATTTAAGCCAGGAGACAGCACTTGGCGGGTGACTTAGTCGAGTAACTGTAGTAGTAGCATTATTGCGATACTTTAAGACTCTGTAAGGCGCTCATATTGTATTACATACAAATGCGGGAGAAGTACAAGGAGTACTTCAAAGAAAAAGAACTGATAGTCATCCCGGAAGTGGGGAAAGAGATAGCAACGAGGACAATTTCCCTACTTACATCGGATCCAAAAACACGGAAGTTTGTGGTCGTCAGTAGGGAAAGTATAGAGGAGACCCTGAGGAGCCTAGGTATTAACCCAAGAGTGCTAGCTAGGAGATCCCGTGCCATGTGGGATGTCCTCCTGAGCACGGAGGAGGAAGATAAAAAGCTAGCAAGAACATGTCTGCAGACAAAGGGAGTGCGGTTGCAGACCGAATATATTGGCACTAGACGAACACACATAATGATCCATGGAGTACCCCTCGAGATCTGTTGTGACCATGTGGGATCCTTTTTGACACAGTTTGACACGGTGGAGGAGGTAAACAGAGTCATCAGCAAGGCAGGAGTCTCTACAGAGGACGTCAGTGCCTATGTAGTCGTTGACAGGGTGAATTGTCTTCGGGTGCCTGACGTCCTCCTGTGTGATGGAAGAAAGTTGTTCGTAGCCGTGGAGGGGCGTAGGTCGCACTGTTGGTCCTGCGGAGCGGCTGGCTACCTAGCAAAAGTGTGCCCCTCCAGAAAAATGGAAGGACAGAAAGAAATGGATACAAAGACATCGGAAACGTCAGCGACACCGGCACCGGCGGTGCAGGTAGAAAAGACCAATCCTACTACAAAGTCCGGATGGACGGAGGTAGTGAAAGGGGGGAGGAAACAGGACTCCTCAACAAAGAAGGCGGCTTCTCCCTCCAAAAATCGATGTAAAAGCAGTCAAAGATCCGGCAAATTTCCCAGACGCCCCCGCGGTGCTTACACAAATTAGAAACACCGGGGGTAACTTAAAAGTCTAGGATTATGTGCAGGAAGCCGTGGATGCGTTTCCTAAATTAAAAATGGTGCAGACAGGAACTAAGTACCTTCAAATCTCATTTTTGTGCTGGTAGGGTCCCTGTAATTCTCCACCCCTCTCTTTACAGGGTCTTAAGACTAACGTTTCGCACAAACGTCGGCGGCACAGTCCAGAACGGACGTATTACGTCCGATATTGGAACAGAAAGCCTGGGACAATCCGTCATAGATGGGACAATCCGTCATAGATTTCCGATCGATATGTAACTAGGAGTAATTTTTTGCTTTCTCGTTTCAGGTTTAAAAGATGTCTATTAAGTTAGCCAGCTTGAATGCGAAGGGCCTTAGGCATCGGAGTAAAGCTGCCCGCCTGCTTCGGGACCGCTTGTCCTTCGGTGCGGATGTCGGCGCGATCCAAGAGACTCACCTTGTTTGCAAGGCCGATGCCTGTGTGCTGTCTAACGACTTCGTTGTCTATTCAGCATATAGAAACCGGCTGGCCAAATGAGTTTCTCTGCTGGTTAAGTGTACCCTGGACGCGAAGGTGGATCTTGTCCATGTCGGTGCCGAGGGCCGGCTGATCGTGGCCGATATTGTAGTGAAAAGCAATGCGTTTCGACTGGTTGCGGTTTATGCGCTCAACGACCGGGAGGAGCGCGTGTCGTTTTTTCGGCGGTTGGAGCCCTTCCTGATGGATTCGTCGCGACTTGTCTTAGTTGGGGGCTGGAATGCCATCCTGGACCCCAAGCTGGATAGAGTGCGGGGAGCTAGCGGGAAGGCACGTGATCGTAGCTTGGTTGATCTCATCGAAGATCCGGTCTCGTCGATATATACCGGGTCGATCACAAGGGTGGGAGAATGTGGATGTGGGCTAATAGTTGGCCTTCTACCAAGGTAGCTAGCTACCTGGATAGAATGTTAGTTCGTGAAGCCGACATAGATCTTTTAGATTGTCTCACGTTCCACTGGTTAGGCTACTCGGACCACAAACTTGTTTGTGCCCGGGAAGATTTAGAAAATAGGCCTAGGATGGCTGGTTACTGGAATTTCAACGTGTCCTTGCTGGACAGGCGGGACTTCCGGTGCCAGCTAATTAACTTAGTGCAGCGGGCGTTAACTAGGGTAGTCATTGGTGGGAGAATCTTAAGAATAGTATTAGGTCTTTCACCACCAAGTTCAGCAAACGGCTCAAACTAGATAAGGCTGACAAGGTGAAGACACTTAGAGCTAATTACTCCCGAGCGGTGGCTGTTGGGGATCCCCTAGAGATAGTCATAGCTAAGGCCGTGGAGTGGTCGAATAGCGATCGTTACATGGGCCAGGTAGTTAGACATAGGTTAAGCAAGATGTCTTCCGAAGCTGTGAATATGGGCGCAGAACTGAACAGAAGAGATTCGCCAAGGCGGCAACCGGTACATTCGAGAGGTTCGCAACCCGGAGGGGCATACTTTTCTGTCGACAGACAACATGTGCAAGGTGTTTCGGCGGAATTTCAAAATCCTGTTTACCAAGAAGCCTGGTCTCCGTGATGAGGAGTTTCACAGCTATTTGGCTGATTTCCCCCAGCTTTTGTCGGCTGATGCAGCTAGCTGCGAGGAAAAGATTACTGAGGGCGAGTTATACGTGACTTTGAAGAAGGTCGGCAGAAGCAAATCGCTGGGTCTCGATGGTTTGCCCTATGAATTGTACTTGAGGCTGTCGCGCATCTTTATCCCGATTTTGACTGTCATGTTCAACAACTGGTTCCGGCAGGGGTCCATCCCCAACCGGTTCACCAGGGGTGTGATCACGCTGTTGAGAAAAGGCAAGGGGAAGGTGTTAGAGGGTTACCGGCCCATAACTCTTCTAAACAGAATTGAGGATTTTGGCCAAGATCTTGCAAAATCGTTTGCAATTAGTTGCCGAGTTTCTGTTGGGACCTGAGCAGACTTGTGCTATGAAGGGCCGAATAACTGAGAGCAATCTGTATCTGATACGCACGATCATAGAGGGGATAAAAGACGACGAAGAAGCCGCGCTGACCAATATGGATCATTCCAAGGCATTTGATAGGGTTGACCATCGTTACCTGGCGGCTGTCCTGCAGGCCGCTGGATTCGAAACCACCGTTGTGAACGGAAAGTTGTCGGGCGTTCTGGCGCTGTCTAGGTCGGTCCGACAGGGTTGTCCACTGTCGCCCCTACTTTATGTTTTGGCGTTGGAGCCCCTCTTTCACCGGCTAAGGTACAGGGTGTGCAGTCCAGGTCTACGTGGAATCGCTGTCCCTGGTGGTGCTCGAGCCAGGGTTTCCGCGTACGCCGATGACGTCATTACTTTCGTGTCCTCCCGGAGTGACATCGATGTGATACAGAAAGTGCTTGAACGGTACGAACAGGTGATAGGGGCCAAGATTAACCGCAACAAGTCGTCCGGCTTGCGGTTAGGTGCCTGGAAGGGGGTTATCCTCCTGGGGCCCCCTTGACTGTACGGACGACCCTGTCCGCATTCTTGGAGTGTGGTTTGGGCCCGACTTCCAGTTAGAGAAAAATTGGTCAGAAGTACTAGCAAAGATCGGCGAGTCGGTCTAGATATGACGCCGAAGGAATTTGTCCTTAAAGGGTATGTGCTACATACGTCTTTCCCATCCTCTTTTAAAGGTTGTTAGTACTTCCACTTTGTAAGAGGCGTAGGGAGGCGATCGAGCGTTTGCTAATCTCCCTTCTGTGGAGAGGACGCAAACACTGCAAACGTGTCTTTTACCAACGTCCGTGTCATGGGGGTCTGGAAATGCAGTACCTGATGGGCCACAAGGTTGCGTCAAGGTTGTTTTTTTCCCAGGCGAGCGATTTTGGAAAACTCATTGCTGGCGGGTATAGTGAGGGACATGTTCCCTAGCCTTACTATCACTCCATCCATCTCGAGGTGGTGCCGTAAGCCTCGAGGGCGATCGAGTTTTCTCCTCGAAGGTCTGGCGGCCTTGCGGGCCATTCCACGGTCCAGTGACCTTTCACAGCCTAGGAGAGTCTTCTATCGTGGGTTAGTGGAGGGCGTCGCGAAGGATTCATTAAGTGATGTGCTCCGCTTGTCGGAGGATGAGTTTCGCTCGTTCTGGTCTTGGGTGCCATGTGTAGATTATCTCAGCAACTCTGAGTTTTCGCTCACCTGGCGATTATCTCGGAATCGGTTGCCTCTCAATGACAAGGCCTTCATATGGGGCCTGGCGGATTTGCCAGTTTGTGAACGCTGCAACCTTACCTTGGAAGAAACGACTTCGCACGCCTTCTACCATTGTTCGAGGGTTCGCCCTCTATGAAACCGTGTCGGCGAGTTGCCTGCTCGTATCGCGCCGCCAGAGCTTGTGCTCATTGATTGTGCATTTGCCTGCGACAATGTGTCACCCCCGTTTTCTGGGATGAAGCTTATGGTGTTTCTGTCGCTGCTATCCACGGCTCGAATGGTGATTTGGACGACGCGATTTGAGGAAGCCTTGCGAGGTCAGCGTCTTCATTATTAGGATCTGATCCGATAGTTTGAGCTGATGTTAAAATAAGGATTAGAACTGATTGGAAATGTTTGACTTCGACAGACTTCAGCAAAAGATGGGTAAATGTGGCGAGCCTGGTTCACGTGAACGGGGCTAGCCTTGATTTTCTCTTTTAGAGCTGCTGGTTACATCGGGGTGTATTCCTTTGGAACCCTCCTCTGGTTCAGGTAGCTTTCTTTTGTGTACCTAGTTAATATGAATGAATGTGTTCCTAGCCTGTACCCGGCTTTCTCTTTTGTTATGATCCAAGTCGAGATTCCCAACCTCCCCAGTTTGTTTTGGCCTCTTTTTATCTCGGCTGGTTCAGCCTTTTATTGTCCCATTCCATTAATTATCCCCCCCCCCCCCCCCACACACACACTCCCTTAGCGAGTGTGCTTCTTGATTTCGCCGTTTGGCGGAATACAGCGGCCATTATTTTTCTGGGATGGACGGGTCTTACTAACACTGTTTACTATTTTATTTTATGAAAAATTTGTATTTTTAGTTTGTTTTTTGGGTTCATCCCCCTCCCACCATTTCAGTTTTCATTAAATGTTTTAAATTATATATTATATTGTATATAAATACATTTTTATTGTCATGGGTTTTTCCCCATTTTTAGGCGATCTTGTAAATTTGTGGTATTGTGGTGTATGAAGGAGTGGGAGGTGATGGGTTCTTTTGGTGATTTTGCAAATTGGTATGAGTGAATGGGTCGTGATGCGTTTAGCTAGGTATAGGATAGTTTAGTGAGTACGAACCTCTACACCTCCCCTTTTCGGCCTTGTGCCACAATTTTTGTACTTTTTTACAAAAATAAATACAACTATAACTATATTAGTAGCATTATTGCGATACTTCAAGACTCTGCTAGGCGCTTATATTTGATTGACTATCTGTATTTATTATATGTTGTACTGTACTTTGTATTGTTGTCAATATATGTATTTAACCCAATCCGTTGCGTTCGTGTTTTCTTTGAGTGGTCTTAAAACCAAGGCCACATCAATTACCTTTCAGGAAGAGACGAAGAAGTAAGTTTAAAAATGGGAAGTGTAGAGCTGAAATTCTGGACCAGTGTCATAAGAGGTTAGAACACATGGGAATTGATAAGACGTATGAATTAATAATGAGAAATTACTATTGGTCTAGAGTGATGTTATGAACCATATAAAAAACATGCCAAGTACAAAGTGGAAGGAGTAGGGTTGCCCGAGTATTAGACACGGATATTCCGAATTATCCATTTCAGAAAGTAAGCGTTGATATTTCCGAGCACTATGGAGAAACACATAGAGGTAATCTTTACATAGTGAGTTTTGTGGACTGGCTGACGGATTGAGCTGAGGCATTTGCCATACCGGATAAGAAGGCACGAACGGTGTAAGATATAATACTGAACAAAATATTCCCTAGGTATGGGGCCCCTGAACAGTTGGTAATTTAAAATGGGTCGGAGAATGTGAATCAGATTATGAGAGAGATGTTGGGAGAATTAAATATACAGCACATAACCATCTTTCCATTTTGTAAAACTTCACAGGGCGGACACGCCTCACGCCGGGCTCTGGCCGTCTGTCTAATGTGACACTCGTTCTCGATGACGCTCGCGACCATCCCAGCGGTGACACTGCCACACGGTCGTACGGTTGGTTTGGTCGCAGTCGCTGGTCGGGACGATCCCGTCCGATGACGTCGCCATAAAAGCTGGACTACAGGACGTCTTTTGCAACAACGGACCACTGTCCTACGTTGTGATTAGATCCCAGAAGTCTCGTCGTGCAATATCAATAGTCGTCCCTTTTAGCCAGTCAGGACACTGGTGTACACTTGTGGGTTGAAAAAAAAAATAAACACGGCACCAAAAAAAAAAAAAAAAAAAAAATTAATAAAATAAATGAACGAAGTCGAACACGCCTGGAGAGCTACGTAGAATGTCTTTATATAAAGAAAAAACAATGTCTGTCTTTTCCCAAGAATACAGTTGTCGAAAATGATATACAATCGTCGAAAATGATTTTTACAACGGAGAGAGAAAGTTCGCCAAAAGCATCAAAGCTTCTAATCTTCAAGTAAAATGTCTAAGTTTCGTTAGCATTTAAATAAACAGATCTCTTCAAATATTCGCCAAAGTCTCTTGTATTTCATTAAAAGTCTTTTCATTAATTCTCTATAATCAGGATTGTCAATTTTCCTATGTAACTTCTAAAACAGCAAAGTTCTTTCGGGTCCTTATCGGAGTTTAACGGAGTTTGCCGAGATTGAACGAACGAAGATTCAGAATTTTCGATTTTCCTGTGATGAAAAAAATATAACAATAACGTTCTTTAGAGTTTCCTGTCGATGGCGCATTGTTCCAAATTAACTTCTTTGAATTAATTTGCGGCAGGCTTCATTCGAAATTAACTCTTTAGCCATAAGTTCCATGGTGGGCGACCAGCCGTGGGTCATGGCTCCCCGGCTGGGATATTTTTCCCTCAGCCGCTACATTTCGACTGATAGCAGCTCTAACTCAAAAACTGTCACCCAACTCGAAAAACTTCCACAGACTCTGAAAAAAACTGCTTCGCAACTGTACTTTTCGTGTCGAGCATCTATTTTTAGAACGAATTTAGATCCTCTCTGGGGATCCGGTCGGCTTCATTGGTCTTCGGCCAATGAAAATCGGTCTCCGCCCCTTCGATTTGCGGATGTCTTAGCTCGACCAATGAGATCATGCCAACTCACATCGAACCGAATCCAGCTCGGGTCACTTCGGACTGTTGGGCTACACAGCAGCCTTGACCTCCGGGTGACCTTATCAAATCACTCTGACACTTGTTTTGTCTACGCGTTTCTGATTAGCAGAATACATTTCAAATCTAAGAGAAATTTATGAACATGAAAAAGATTCGAAATTTACAATCATGAAAGGCGAGAAATGATTATTTTCCCAAAATAATCAAACTCTATGCTCCCGTGTTTTTAGAAGCACTTGATGGTACTAAAATTATTTTTCTTTTTTCCTAAGCTTACATCGCGTGACGCAATAAAACATTAATAATATCACCAATATCAATTTCTCTCTCCGTTGTTTTAAACCAACCAAAGGAAAGCATTCCCGCGGGAGAAGCGAAAGCATCACCGCGTGAGATAGTGTCACATATCACCCCCAAGGTAACGATAAGATAGAGAGATTTCATAAGACACTCGCTGATGTGTTAGCTAAACTAGCAGAGGATAATAAAGAAAATTGGTATTTATTCGTAACCCAAGTGTTAACAGGTGTGATATTCTTGATGAACGAGACAACAAAATGTTCCCCTTATTACTCGATATATAGCAGGGATGTAGTCTTACCTAGAGAAAATCTATTACGACCCAGGAGGAAGTATTTAGAAGAGGATCATTATCAAATTAGAACAACAGCATAATTTTTTTACGCAGGTGAGAAGGAGGATTCAAAGAGCCCAGAAAAGGTGAAACGATAGGATAAATAAAAATAGAGAAGTTTCCTTCCAGATGCAGTGTATTATAGCATACACCTCAGAGAAGGCAAATTGGACCAGAGATGGAGTCCATGCTCTAGGATAGTGGAGCAGACGAGTCCAGTTTCCTTTGTGATATGGGACCAATTGACCAGAAAGGTAAAGAGAGTGCATGCAAATGATATAAAACTAGCTAAAATAAGAGAATGGAAAGGAGCTGAAATGAAAAATCAACAGAAAATGCTGAGGAAAACTACGTTAGTAGAACCAGAAGGGTTAGGGACTGAGAGTGAAAGTGAAGGGAGTGAGGAGATTGAAATTAGCCAATGTATGCTATAAACTACCCTTTAAATCGGACCTCAGCGGGACATTCTGAGAATGAAAAGATTGAGCCTAACCTTAGGGAAGAAGAACTGGGTGAATGGGAAGAAGATGATGAAATTCTGTTAGCTCAATTGCAGAGCAAATGACTGGCTGAAAAAGCACCTAGTGTTAATGAAGAAATACCACTAAAATTGTCAGTAAGTGTGGTGGTGCAGCCCGAGCCTAAAGATTAAGTAAAACAAGTACAGTGGTTGTGTTGAACGAGTGAAGGTCTGGTACTAACAGTGAATTTATCATTGGCGTTGGTGGATTGTGTGGAAGGGCCCCCCATGCATGTACTGCGCTGGTGATAGTGTGGGACGGTGCTTGACGTATCGCTCTAAGATAGAACCACTTAAAAGAAAAAAACAATCAGAGAATGATTGAGTCAGACGAATTATTCTCTCCATCTCCTTGCAGACATGAATGAGAGGAGGTTTGTGGTACTGATGATGCTAATTGTGCTAGCTAATACCTGGGAACACAGTGAGAATACGGTATTTAAGAAGACTAGCGAAGTGATTATAACAAGATCAAAGTAGTTGATAACTTTGGTGATAGACCTGCAGCCGTATGAAAAGTTACTGGGTCAGTTGAAGGTCGAAGTGTACAAACTAGATACAGCCAGGACACAAGTCGCCGGAGAATATTTGCAGACTCCGGAATTCTACCTCATATTAGACCCCTTAGCTCAGGAATCCCTAATACTTGAAAGACAATGGAAGGATATGAGTTAGTATTTGAAAGGAATAAAGTTGTTACGAACCAGACAAAAGAGGGCAGTATTACCTATATTGGGAAAGGCGTTAAGCGCGTTGTTTGGTACAGTCTCCAAATGCGAAGTGAGAGTGTAACACTATTTTTAGCCTGACCGGACGGAAATAATTATATTAGTTGCATTATTAATTGTTGCAGATCGGACGGAAGAAATTGTGTTGGTTCGTATTATTAATTTTTATAAATCGAAAAGAGCCAATTAAAAAAAGTTGTTGTTCTAATATGAACGCAGGTAATAAAATTTGTTCCAGCATGGGCAGAGGAAGGAGTGATTTTGCAGACGAGAGTTAACCAGAGTTAAAGACAGACAAGAAGTGATTTTGCAGATAGAAAGAGTAGTTGCGCCGAGCTGAGGCAGAGAAGACAAAATTACCGCCGTCGCTGCCCACCACACACAAAGACCAACCTTCGGAAGTTTCCGTAAAGCTGCGGTGAGAAGAGAACAAAGACATTTTTGAATCGTCACAAACATGTAATCTCCGATTGAAGGGAACTGGCATTACCAACCAAAAACTCGAATTAATCTTAAGAAGACAAACGCTTCTCTTGGACGAAACTTCCGCTCCGTTGTCGGCTAAGTAGAGATAGTAGATTGGCACTTTTTTATATTCTATCTTTTTTGTTTCTTTTTGTTTGTATATAAAGACTTTTTCCGCAACTTATTCAGGCGTCATTGAATTTATTTTTGTTGCTGTTTTTACAGATTCAAATGTGCGCGCGCGTCCAGTTTGGTTCAACTTGGTGGAGAGACAGCTAGCAAGATTTCAGCGTGACTTCAAAATTTAAATCTAATTTAGATCAAAATTCACAGCGTGGACGAGGAAGAACACCGTTGTAATAGTCGACTCGAAGACCGGCTGCTGAATCGAAGCCATCAACGACCAGGCGGCTGAGCGTCGGTTCACAAGAGTAATTAAGAGGAAATTAAAAGGGGTAGAACAGAGACAATAAGCAATGGCTCAGTCGGTTAGAGAGAGGGTAACTATGTTACTAGACTGGAATTGGTTACGAATAGAGGAAGTATCAATTGGTTGATTTCCCACCAACTGGTTTTTTGAAAAGAAGTGAAAAATATAGTCACGTCAGTAACGACCGAATTACAGAAATTAGAGTTATTTTTGCAAAAGTATTTTCAATTATTAGCTATACTGAGTAAGGTACGTCAAACAAGTCACTCTTTAACGGTGTTGTTACAGCATGTGAGGGTATAACTAGACATGCTGTCGCTGGGACACCTATCTCCTAGTGTAATAACTCCAGAACGATTGAGGGAAGTACTACTGGATATACAAGCCAAATTACCCCATCATCTTAGATTGCTTGCAGACCCTACCCAGCAGTTATGGAAGTATTATAGTGCCTTGGGATATGCTACCTTGTTGGAAGATGATAAACTGCTAGTGCTAGTGTCGGTTCCATTATTAGACAGAGATAATGTCTTTGAAATTTATCAGGTGATGAATCTCTCTCTTCCCTATCCGAAACTAAAGCCGAAGATAGGAACAGTGGCTAGATACAAAGTAGAGACTGAATTAGTTGCCTTAAACCTAGCCAGGACACAGTTTATGCTGTTAACAAAGGGAGAAGCAGAAAAATGCAAGAATGATGCCTTAGGTACCTGTAGATCTGTAAGTCCAATTTACGTGACAGCTTGTCATAATCTGTGTGGACTGGATTTATTTAAGAAAAATAAGAAGGGAATTTGAGATCATTGTCAGGTAGAGATATTATCTAGTGTAATGTTACCCAAAGCAATCAGTGTCTCTGACGGAATTTGGGTGGTGGCTACACCAAAAGAGATTGAATTATCTAAGGTGTGTGAAGGGAAGCCCACCACTACGATAAAAATTATTTCCCCGTTTTTTTGTTTTTTTTGTGGAGCTACCCATCGGTTATGGAGCTCATGGTCTATCTATCTCTTTACCTCCCTACTACCAAGCAGAGGAGAAGTTTGAAGAGAATGAGGCTTTGTTAGGGCTAGTAGGAACGAATACCAGTGGATGGACGGGATTGTGGGAACCCATTGTGAAAGAGATTCCTAAGATGTCGCTAGAAAAGATGCCGGCGTTGTTAAAGCCAATTGATAAGATTGATCTTGGACGGTTGAAGTCGGAGTTAGATAGGATAGGTACATCGAATTCGGGCTGGAGGAAGGATTTGGTTGCTATAATAACCTGGTCGACCGTTTTGGGAATTATACTAATGATAGTCGTGGCTTTGCTAGTTTGGTAGTGGTTTAAGAGGCGTACGGTGTTGTTGACCGGACAGAATAAACTGCCAGAGGAGTGCATGAGTGAGGAAAGGATTCCGATTAGTGCACTTTACCAAGGTAGGTCCAACCAGAGTGCATTGGGACCCCTAACGGATACTGAGGAACTGAACCAACAAAAGATTCGACAAAGGCGAGACAAAATCGGAAGGACAGATTTACGAAATAAATCGATTTTTTTTATGTATCTTTTTTTTTTAATAAAACTGAAATAATTGGTAAGGAGTGTTGCGAGCTCCAGAAAGAGAGAGAGAGAGAGAGAGAGAGAGAGAGAGAGAGAGAGAGAGAGAGAGAGAGAGAGAGAGATATGACCAAAACTGAACTTTAACCTGAAGTTGCATGTACATATGTATCGTAAGAACAATGAAAATATAAATGGGCATAATGAGCCCTAAGAAGAACTGAGGGCTATGTTTGCATGCTGGAAAAGAGAGAGGTTTTTATTTTGTTATTTTGTATTTTTAATATTATTTTATTTTGTTGATATAGAAGCTCATGTGTCATTTACTAGTAAATGACAGATGGGTAGGGAAGGAATGTGACAGAGAGATAGTCAAGTACGTACACACGTTTGAAAGGTTCGGAGTTCCTGGCACCTGAAGAAGACCGAAACGAACGAAACGTCATTCGTCATTTTTCTTTTTAATTTTTATTAAGAATTCTTTAGTAACAGATATTCGGTTTTCAGAAAAACGTGACAGATATTAATTATTTCTCTTTTGGTCGAGAGTTGGGATTGAGTTGAACATTGAATTAAACCAACGTGGTTGTTTACCGGTAGAGTAATTGGATCTAAGCGGAAGTTTGGGCCGTTATATTTTGGTTGACAGAAAACAATAGAGGTAAATGAAATAATGATTTTGATAAGGAAGATTTTAGTAAAGTTTAAGTATCGAGACGTGTTTTTTTACTAATGGCGACCTAGCTTATGACCACCGGTCTTCTATATAAGCACGTCGTAATGGTGAAGTTAAGAGAGTCAGCTAACGACCGTAGAAGCATACGGGTCGTGTGTCATTGGGTTTCCTCGATGAGGAGGAGTGCTGACAAGGGAGACCAGAGAGTGAGTTCCCCCCACACTGAGTAAAGTTGCTGAGAGAGTCGGACGGCGACCGTGAAAGCGCACGGACGTATGTGAGATCGGGAATCCTTCCCCGCTCGCTGGAGCAAGTGTACGGACAAGTTAGAAACAAGGACTTTGAGAAATATTATCATCGCAGCAGTCGTGTTGAAAAACCGCTGAGTATATGAAACATTACATTCGCCGCTAGCACGACAACTACCGGGATTACATCATCCGTTCCGCATTTTGCAAGACACGTGGTCCCAGCGTTTTATTTGAGAAGAATTTACTCCGTCAAAATACCATAACAATGCGTCTTCGGATCTCAGTGTCGCATCTTCTGTCAGAACACTTCCCAGATATTTAAATTTCTTTACCTGTTTTAATTTAGTTTCCCCGGCCTGTAGGTGGCATTTTGGAGTCTTCTTTTTGCTGATAACCATGCATTCAGTTTTCTTGGAGTTTATGCTCAGTCCCTTTTTTTTTTTAGCTTTCTCTTGCTACCTTTTGTAAGAGGTCCTGCATTTTCCTTTCCGTGTCGGCTATCAGCACTGTGTCATCCACGTATCTTATACTGTTGAGATTGTGGCTGCCAATGACTAATCCTGGCAAGGATTCTAGCTCTCAGAACTGTTTCGCTGTATAGGCTGAATAGATCCGGTGAGAAAAAGTTCCTTGTCTTACGCTCTTTCAATTTTTGTATGTCTGCAGAATTCATTTACCTGTCCGTATTCAAGCGGTTTGCTGCTAATATAAGTTCTTGATTATTCTAATGTCTTTCCAGAATATGACGTCGTAGCCGAGCATCTCTAACAAGTCTTTGTCAAACGCCTTTTGCGTAATCAATGAAGCACAGATGCAGGTCCTTTGCATTTATATTGTTCCTTCTGATAGCATTTAGAATATCGCGTTCCTTCAACCGGTGTCTTTAACGAACCCGCACTGTCGTTGTCCTATATCTGGACTGATTCTGTTGCGTTCTCCTTTAATCAGTATCCGGATGAAGAGTTTTGTTATGTGTCGCATTAAGGTAATTGTTCGGTGGAATTCACATTCCTTTGCCCCTGGCTTCTTAGGTAGTGCTATGAAAATTGATCTGCTTAGGTTCTCTGGTATATCGCCACTGTTGTTGATTTATTTTATTATTTCTGTGATCCTATCTACGCTAAAGCCGTTAGCATATCTATTACTATACTGTCTGGTCTTGTTGCTTTGTTTCTGCTCAATTTGGCCAGTGTAGCTTCCACTTCGGTTTTTAATATTTCTGGTCCATCGGTTTTTCTGAATATTGCCATTTGCTCTCTCTATCTTGTCGTGTAAGAGAACTTCGATATATTCCTCCCATCACTGAAGTATTTTTTCTTTCTCTAGTATGAGAATTCCGTCCCTTGATTTTATACATCCTGTTGCTGAGCATGTCTTTTGTCCTCTTAGTTCTTTTGTTTTTGTGATGAATATCTCTTTTATTTGTCGTACCCAGTGTCTCTATTTTTACGCATTTGTTGTTGAGTCATTCTTGTTTATCCTGTATATATTTCCTCCTTATGTCCTCATGTAGTTTCCTGTATTTCGTTCCAAGTCTTGGCATTGTTTTCTGTCTCTTTTGCAACATGTCACAAATTTCCTCAGTGATCTACTCATTTTTACTCCTATGTCCTTTTTCCTTTGGGATCATGTCGTTTTCTGATGTCACTAGAGCTTCTCTTAGTACGCCCCATTTTGAGTTTCCGTTTCCAATTCGTCATTAGACCCATTTCTCTCTGTGGTCATTGCCAAAATTGCCGACCGTTTCAGCCTCCCTCTCTTGGCCAAATTTGGCATTCAGGTTTCCCAAGATAATTCTGATTTCTTCTGACTTGCTCTGAGCCTTGGCGTTGTCTAACATGGGGTAGAAGGATTCGATGCCTTCTTCTGTACTTTGTGTTGTCGGTGCATAACCCATATATTGAGGAACCTCCTTTTCAGTTTAACCACAAGAATTCTTTCAGATATCTGGCAGTATCCCAGAACAGATTTCCTCGTACCTTGATCCAATATCAGGCTGACTCTTTTTCATTATTTTCATCTCCCGTGTATATAATTATGTAGTTGTCACTGATAAAGTCTCCGTTGTTCAGTCACCTCGTTTTGCATATACCTAAAATGTTGGTGTTTAATCTAGTCATCTCCTGCTCCACGTTTTCCAGCTGTCCATAGTTATTCAACGTTCTTAGTTCAGTATCTCGAGAGTTATATTTTGTTTAGTGCGAACAGTCGCAGGATAACGATCTGGTGACACCTGAAGTGTAATATATTACCTTGACAAAAATATATTACGGCCATGGATGGTGGCAGCGAGTGTAACAACAAAGGCTTGAAAGGCAATAACCGACAAAGATGTGATTGACATCAAAGGAGAAAACACAGGTGAGAGCCGACAAAAATAAGATTGATAAACATATATTCCGGCCGTTGATGGCGGCGACAGCGGAGTGTAACAACAAAGGCTCGACACAGATATGATTGATATCAAAGGCATAAATCTCAGACAAGAGCCGACAAAAATATGATTGATAAAATATATTCTGGGTGTGGATGGTGGCGGCGAAGTGTAACAACAAATTGGTGAAAGGCAATAGTCGACAAAGATATGACTGACATCAATTAAGCCACAAGCCGAAAAATCAAAAATGCGTAGGACTTTTTGGTTATATAGTCAGATGTTTCTGAAGAGAAGAATTCAGAAAGACGAACACACACACACGTACACACACACACAGACAGGAAGAGAGAGAGAGAGAGAGAGAGAGAGAGAGAGAGAGAGAGAGAGAACTCCTACTGGTTAACGACTACCCGACGGCTCTTGCGTGTGCGCAATCATCTCTCTTACCACTGATCTTCCACACAAACCGTCACTGACGAAGAACAAAAATATTTTATATTTTTATATATACGCGTTCTGTTTCTCGTTGTCTGTCAAGACGATTGTTGTTTTCCAACAGTAGTGGCAGTAATTTAGCAATCGCACATGTCTATCCATTCCGTGCGAGTGATCAGTTCTGAGGAAATGTGTCCCCTTTACTTCGTTTATGCTAACAGTCGGTGGATGACGGTCCGGTGACACCTGTTGGTCCTGTGGTTTTTCCGTTGCTATTTAAAAAGCAATAATTAAATGCACTTAGCAGCGAACAGATTAAAATATATGGGCTTGAAACTGTATTTAAATATTTTTCAAATTTAAAAATATTAAAAAAATTAAATTATGTATTATAATAACAACTTTAAGTCGAAGCTTATGAAACTTTATTTGACTCACGCTGCTTTAATGGCGAAAAACGTTTATTTTATTGTGATGAGTGATTACAAGCGAGAGGGGAGATGGAATGTGCTTATTTTTTTACCCGATCCTATTACACTTATACAAAAATAAAAATTCTTTCAAAGGATTTTTGAATGTAGTATTTTTTAGTAGTAAAAATTTATTAATTCTGACAAATTTATTTCGCCTCCTGCATAATTATTATAAATAAATAAAAGAAAAGAAACGGGCATTATAAAAAGAAAATATTCACAATACAGCATAAATTGTAAGAATTTAAATCATTTTAAGTTTCTTCAAAACGAACTGACACGTATATACGGTATAATTATGCGTTTCTTTTTCTACACAGACTGCACGGAATCGAGAAAAGAGAATGGCAGTATTTGATGGTCACGTATTTTATTAGTTAGAGCCGCTCCATTTGTAAATAAAGTCTTATCCAGTCCAAATTATTGAACCAAATCCAACAACTTCACGCCTAAAATATTATTTTTGTATTTTCAAAGCAAATTCAGTGGTGCATAAACAATGAATTTGCTGATATAATTAGATACATTCATTTCACTATTTTTTCCTGCTGTTTTCCCCTCAGTTTCATAATTTATGTACTAATGTAACCTCGCATCATGGCTTCTAAATAGTTATCGCTGCTGTAATTTATGTTCTGAATTTCCTTTCAGTATTAGTTCGAATGATAACGAATTTTTATTCTTAAACACTGATCTTTACAAACGGGTTCCCTTATCTTGTCTTTTATAGTTACAGCATTTTGACCGAGTATGTCAAGGCCCTGGGCTATGCTTTACTGTCTAACCCAGAGATTGAACTTACAACTACCAAGTAAACTCTAAAACTTAACTAACATTGAAATCCCCTATGTTGTTGTCTTACAGAGTAAGCAGGTGGAGCAAAAGTAAGGAGGGAAGAACACCGTTAATTTGTAATCTATGAAGTATGAAGTCAACTATGGCTGATCATATGTGGAGAAGAAAAGGAGGGTCAACAACTTTTATGGAATGAAATCAGACTAACAAAAAACAACATTGGAAAACAACTCGATTGAAAGAATCAATGCACATACTGAAAATTGATAGCCTTCCTCCTCAGCAAGGACGAGCAGAGAAAAGAATCTCTTACTGTGGAAAAAACTTATATTAGTTATTGTTTCAAAATGATATCACTTAATAATTACATCGCAGATACTAGCATTATTTAAGTGCATGCAGTTTAGTTGGTAAGTATGAGTTTAATTTCTTAGTGAAATTATTATAATCTGGTTAAATTGAACCAGAAATGCAAATAAACTATTGTGAATGATATCCCCTATCATGAATAGCAGGCTGACAGCAGTTTTCTCGCATGGACTGAATCAAGATTTCGATTCGAAGTTACCAGAATCTTATCGAATACGACAGAAGAAGACTGGACAGCCATAACGCTATGTGTATAATATTCTGCACAACGCAGCAAATCTCTGAGAAATTTTGATCTCAAATTAAAAAGTCTGGCACAAAGCCAGATTTGTGGAACACCTACACGAGTCTTACTCTATCGATGGCTTATGCGATAAACTTGTTGATAATTGTAGCCAATTCACAATTTGACATACTTGAAAACATTTGTTGAGCATATGTTGTAGAGTAATTGTTGGAGCAAGTTAATATTGTAAGTTATTCTAGTTGGATCAGCTTCTTACTTAATTAATGTCTTAGTATTGTAGATCTATGTTAGACTGAGCTTAGTTCAGTAGATATCTACTGAAATGATTTCTTTTTGTTAGTAATTATTTACTTAAAATTTTTATTTTATTGATAACTAGTTATTCATGGGATGTACGTTGTGGTACAGTGGATATCAGCTCGGAACGAGAAACCGGGGAGCCGAGTTCGAATTCCAGTTGAATCTATTGTATTCACTTACGCGCAAATACCCTTGGGAAAGATATTAATCCGTCTCTTCCTTCCAGTTATGGGTTAAATAGCAGGACAGATTGGGTTCTATAGCCTTGGTCGGCAACCAGTCTACCGCAGAAAGTAATGGCAACCTACTGCGGGATAATCTTCTGCCCAGTCAGTCATGTCTCTTTCGAGACATGATCGCCCAAGCGTTTATCACGTATGGCACTTAACTGACTGAGTTGTTCATGAGAAATCTATGAATTTGTTGATAGTAATATTAGCATCTTCATTAAAAACAATTACTATTCAAAGTGGAATAGTATTTGATGTAACTGGACAATAATGAGCAAATTCTGAATATTCGTTTTCCTATTAATTAACAAGGTCAGTTTCATAAAGAAAATAAGAAGAGCAACGAAACAGCAACAAATGAACAATAAGAAATGATTATTATTATTCTTTTTTACTAAAAAGAAAAACACACAGCATGTTGAAGGAAGAAAAAATTCTGACTAGAAAGCGAGTAGGAGTGAACACGAGGTGAAAGAATAAGAGACTGATAGAAAAATTCCAGTGTTATGTGAATTGTGTAAATTCAACTTAACTAACTGCTGGATTACTATCTAATGAATGAATTCCAGATTAATAAGGACAAACGAGAGTCTAGTAGCTAATTACGTTTACTTTTCTGAGAATTCACAACTGATGATGTTAAATAATAGAATAATAGATGAAACGTTAGTTATACAAAACATTTTCATCAATAAAAGCTTAGTCTTGTGTAATAGATAAAATATATAAATGAATAAAACTAAGGAATTAACATTTTAGCCATTACGTCTTGGACTAGTTTTGCGAAAAGAAATCACGATTAAAGTTGATGTGTAAAACATCTGTAAATAAAAACTGATTAAAGAATTATAAGCAGTTGTTCTTAGTGAGTAAATTTAAACACAATAACAAGTGTTGCCAAGATATATCCAGCCCGACCAAGAAAGGAAAAAAAAAAAAGAATATTTGTTCAGATTTTACTAAGTGAATAAAGCCGAAAGATTTTCAGTATTTCGAATAACTGGGAAATGAATTACTCTAATCACAAAACAAAAATAAAATAATAATATTTTTATCTGGTAATTAATAAGATGACCTCAACTAATGAGAGAGTCGGTAAACTGGATTGAATGAACAATTTTTTTCTTTTTTGTTATATAACGACTGAAGGAAATGTCAAAAATAATTGTAAATGATGATTGAACTCATAATTACAGCGCTTCGAGAGTTAGTTGCTAATCACCATTCTACATCATGCGCCCAGATTAAGAAATGAAGTATATGAGATTGTAGTCTGTTTGCTCTTGTTCGTGTAGCAAGTTTCTTTTCTGATACCAAAAGAGCTCTAAGTAAAGGGTTAAATATTGATTCTACCTGGAGCTTATTATCCATTCTTCATGCCTCATATGGCAAACATAGAAAACCTATCTTAATCCTGCCTGTTGTAGTGGAGAAATGAAGAGCGTACAAATGCGAATGCGACAGAACAACTTTATTTAGGAAAAGATATGCTCAAACAGAAATGGTGGGTATATAGGATATGCGATATAAATATGACCAACTACATTCTGTGGTCCTTGTTAAGCAGTCGCAACCAAAATAACCACTTAATTGATGTGTTCGAAATTTTTCTACCTAAGAATTACTCATAGTTGCAGAATCTACGACTAATGCTATTCCTACGTACTGAAGGACTAAATGATTACGCACATTGGAGAACTGGATTGAATGTCAAGACTCTTAGTCGTTATAACTGCAATAAATGATTGAAAATTATCAGATGGAGACCCTAAAGAGGTCGTTCTGTGAGAGGACATATTGTTTGTTATGGGTACACTGAACTTTCTTCGATCCCTTATATTTGGCCAGTCACTGTTGTACTGACCTGATTTTGAATTTATCTCAACTTTTTTTTTATCTTCTCCCAACTAATTTCAAAGATTGGGCTTCACACACTTAAAAGCGAGTCGACAAAAGAGATTTTAACACGATATGTACTTGCTGGATTTTTAAAGTTCGTAACTCCTGCAATGATTTATTCGCCTTCCTTCAACAATGAATGCATGCATGCATTTATTATATTATTTCATATATGTTTTTTATTGTCTTTTCATATGTAACCTATTTCATTGTTTTACATAGCGAGTATATTCGTTTGAATAGATATTTATTATAGTTATTTTTCTTCCTTCCCTTTTGTTAGTTTTTGTTTCTTTCTCTGCTAATAAATCTGTTGATTGCAAACCGATATTCAGTGTAATTAATTGGAGTGAAAGCATTTATTCCGACTCACAATTTACATATAAACTGCACCCAAGCTACAAGTGTTATTTACACTTTCTTTTGGAACAACATCATATTTATGATCTTAGATTTTAAATCAAATTTAAGTCTTTTGAAGTTGCAAGCGTTTTGTCTACAAATATTAGTGAGCAATTAAAAATATTTGTGGATGATACTTGTCAGTGATTAGTGCATATGCACCGACACTTTGCTATAATCGACTAGTGACGATTTTGGCTTTGTGCCATAACATGATAAGCTACATTTAATGGTTGATTTCAATGCCCGAATTGTCAGAAACCATGCAAGATGTTATGGGAAAAGAAAACATCTTACGTTACAATGGAAATTATAGTATTTTTTTAGTCTCTGGGAAAAATGAAATTTTGCAGCAACAAACACATTATTAAAAAAACAATATAGAACTACCATTTATGCACTACTAATGATGGTATTAGTACATATTATATTTTGACGTGATTGATAACTTGTGCCACCAGATGCTTATTTCGAAAAGTGCCTAATCATTGCTCGAATAAAAATAATCTTCTTGAATCCTGCAAATAACGCAATTTCATTGTATTTTATGACCTCTTTAAAGGGTCACCCTCATACACTAGGATCAGTGTTATAATACTCTGCATAAGGCCAGGAAAGCAAATTTAGGGATGGTGACATTGAAATAAACGGTGAGTATAAAAGTAAGATTATTTGTAGAGATAATTAAAACAAAAATTCTTCCATGTAGCTGAGAAGTTCTGAAGATCAATTCGTAATTAAAATGTCTCATTGAATATTGCAGACAATAAAGAATGTGATTGCGATAATCTATGGCAGGCTATGCTGGAGACGAAGAATATCTAGTAATGGAAAATCTATGATACAATATATTGCAGACAAGGGAGAAAAGAAACGAAATATTAGAGAGGGTGTATCTAAGATTCAATATATTGCGGTCGAGGAATATCTGATGCAATATATTGCAGATTAGGAATATGCAATAGTTTATATTGCAAACGGGGAAGATAAGACACAGACTACAGGAGACGTAAAATTCATGATGCAATATGTTGGAAACGAGGAATATGAGATACAATATATTTGGGTTTAAGAATTTATGATATATTAAAGACGAAAAAATGTGATGCCCTATATTGCTAATGAGAAAGATAAGATAAAGTATAATGGAGACGAGGCATTTAGGATTTACGACAACATATCTGCTATACATTATATTAGAGAGGTGGAATATATGATTCAGTATATTCGTGATGGTAGAATATATTGGAGACAAGAATCTATAAGAAGGAATATTATGACGCAATATATTGAAGGAGTTATTGTATTTTTGATACAATATATAGAAGAGGTCTAATCTGTGATAAAACATGTTGGTGAAGAGTAATTTATGTCAATGTTTTGGAGTATGTAATACAGTATGTTGGAGACGGGGGATCTATGTGACAATATATTTGAGACAAGAAATCTGACACAATATACAGGAGATTAACTGATTGATTATTTACGGCTTATCAACCCCGTGTTGGTTATTTAAAGCAAACCCTAAGTAATAATATATGTTTTTGCGAGTGAATATTGCATTAACATTTTTGAGAATAACTATGATTTTCCAGATACATATTCTACTATTTGATCCATAGCTATTGAGGGGAGATGGATTCATACCGAGGTTATTTGAGCGTAAGTGAATACCAAGAGCCCGACTGGAATTCGAACTCTCCGATTTCTCATACAGAGTTGCAATACAAGAGAGAAGGAAACTGAGAGAATATAAAAAATGGCAATGTACTCACGTAGAGGAATCAATGATTCAATATACTGGAGAGAAGGAATCTTTCATAAGATTTTTTTTCACCCCAAGCAAGGCAGAACTGCTATTGGTGCGCAGTGGTTTACATAAGAGGTGAGTGATGGTTTACATAAGAGGTGAGAAAGAGGAACAGGAATGCCAGAGAATGGGTAAGAGAAGGATGAGAACACTGGTGTGAAAAGAGCTGCATAAAAGTAGAGAGGAAAGGAAGAAGAACGTGATACAAGGCTTGTCAGGGAACGGATGTGAGCTAAGAAGATAAGAGATGGCAACTGGCTTTGCATTTAAATTCTTGGAGATTGTAGCTGTCAGGGAAGCAAGTATACGGAAGGGAATTCCACAGGCGGGAAGTGCGAGCAAAGAAGCTGTTCGAGTAGAAGTTGCGGTTATATTTGATTGGTTTCCCTGTAAAAGAGTGGGACCTAGCAGCTAGTCTAGTAGCTCGACTAAATTCATGCAGAGGGTGCATCAGGGAGCTAAGCTCATCGGAGCAGAAGCCGTGAAAGTATTTGTAGGAGAGATAAAGGGAAGTTACATTACATCAGTGAGAAAGTGACTGGAGTTGAGCTACCAAGATCAATTGCATTGCAGATTCTCCGTTGGATTTTGTCAAGAAGCCCAAGATGAACAGCAGGGGCACCCGACCAAATATGACAGCAGTTTTCCATGCGTGGGCGGATGGTAGATTTATATATGTGCAATATGGATTCAAACAAGAAAAAGTTCCTGATCCTACACAGGGAACCAACCTTTCTAGCAGCAGATTTAGCTATGGATTCAATGTAGTCATTCCAGTTGAGGTCAGTTGATAGGTTAGGCCAAGGAGACGAGATGTTGTGCTTTTAGGGTGACTAGCCTGATCCATTCTGATGATGGGGAGGATCGGTTGTCTATGGTGATTAATGGATAACAGCATCGTTTTGGAAACATTAAAATTTACGAGCCATTTCTTACCCTAGACCACCACAGATTGGAGGTCCTTTTCACAATCAGCTGCGAAGTTTGCTTTGTCAGCTTCGGCAGATTTCTTATCGAGGCGGTAGTAAATGGTTGCGTCGTCAGCATAGATGCCTACTTTGGATATGATTATATTAGGGAGATCGTTGATGAAAATCAGAAAAGGCGTAGGACCTAGAATAGACCACTGAGAGACACCCGCGTTCGTATAATAGTATCTGGAAGCATGCTCATTCAATACTATCTTCATTACGCGAAAAGAAAAACTGTATTATGTCAAACAATCGTCTAGTTATTCCATAGCTCCGTAACTTGCGTATAAGGCCAGCATGCCAGACTTTGTCAAATGCTTTGTAGATGTCTAGTGCAACGGGTCGAGATTTACCGTTCTAATCAAGAGCATGGTATAAACTCTGTGATAGTAGTAGACCTGGTGAAGCGGAAATCATACTGTTTATCGGAAAAGAGGCTGTGGGCTGTGATAGGTTGAACCACTTCAGCATTGATAATAGCCTCGAGCAGTTTGCCAAAAATCGGTAGGAGGATGATAGGGCGATAATTAGAGGGATCTGAGTGTTCTCCAGCGTTTAAATACAGGAACCACAAAGGAGGTCTTCCAGCAGACAGGGAAACAAGAAGCAGAGAGGCAGTAGTTGTATAATTTGGAGAGGACAGAGAAGAGTTCAGGAGCACATTTCTTCAGGACAATGATTAGGATTCCGTCACCTCCGCTCGCTGGTCAAGCTTTGAAATTATGTTAGAAACCAGCGAGGGAGTAATGCGAACGTTACTCAGTTGAGTCTCAGTTCTAGGTGGGATGTTGAGTGCGGATACTCCATCTGAATCAACTGTTGATTTGGTGGAGAATCTGCGAGCAAAGCATTCAGCCTTGTCCGCTGAAGATGTGAAGACTTCAAATTCATTGATTAAAGCGGGGATTGAAGGCTTGCTGTTATTTAACACATATTTTCACAGAGTCGGCAGTAGTCTTTGCAGCCGAACTTGCGGGATGCTATACGCTGTTTTATTTGTCAGCAAACAACAGCTTATCCTCATTTAGGATTCTCTTGCACTGATTACGACCAGAAGCAAAAAGGCGTTTGTCTCCGATAAAGCCAGAAAAAGTGATTCCTAATAGCTGCCTAGCTAGAAGGAGATAACCAGGGGGACGAATGGGGTTTGTCGTAAGTTCCTAGCTGGGATGAAAGCATCGATGCCAGCTTTAATCCAAGAGGAGACCTCGGATGCACAATCTTCAATGGGAAGACTAAAACCTTTGTTCCAAGAGACGTCATACAGGAAATCGCGGAACAACTCCCAGTCTGCTCATTGGTAGCAGTAAGATATTTTGCTGGAGGCCCGGGGAGTGGAAGGAGATATTAACGGAAACCACAGCATGATTAGAGCTACCAAAAAGGCAAAGCTGCATAACATAGCAAGTGTCAGAGATAGAAGATAAACAGAGATCTAGCAGTGAGTCAGTTCTATTAGTGCTATTAGAGAAGAGCGTGGGGAAATCAGCTACTTGCGTAAGGTATTGAGTGATTGAAAAGTTCATAGGATGGACACCAGCAAGATCTGTGTCAGAGTTTTCCAGCCACTTGACGTGGTGGGCATTGAAGTATCCAAACACAAATATATGGGCGAACGGATGAGAGGAAAGTGCATTATTTATATTTTTAGAGATGCTGTCAGGTACAGAGGAGATGAAGAGGAGTGATCTGGAGATTCAAGAGAAATCACTCTAGCTAGAGGAAGATGTTCGTTGACATAAGCACCAATTCCATGCATATGGACACTGAAATCCTTCCTAAAGAGGGGAAGGTAACTAGGGATATAGAAATCAGAGGAAGGAATAGAGGGGTCAAGGTTAGTTTCACAGAGAGCTAAGATGTCAGGTGAGTTTACTTTGATGATGGATTCAACGCTGAAAGATTTAGTTCGAATACCACGGTCGTTCGAGAAAGAGATGTTAATAGGTTTAGGAGATTTTTGCTTAGTTGGTTTAGTGTTAATTCTTACTTTGTGTGATGTCATAATTCGGGACTTTTTGGTAAGGAGAGGCCTAGAGTAGTAGTATCAGTCGGTCGTGAAATGTAACATGCGTAGGAAGTAAACTTGTGCAGATTGCAGCATAATGTGGCCTTGGGGTTGCCCACCGGAAGCGCTTGCAGGGACAGCCATCCATGCGCGACATGGCACTACAAGATGCCCCGATATTATTCAATTGTTGATCAGAGCAGTCTCTCAAGGCGCTATGCAAGTATTCGGGCTCCTAATTACCAGTCGGAAGTAGCAACCAGGAAACTGCCAACCCGGTACCCTCAGAATGAAGAGACGTTGCTACCATCCACACACATTGCAAAAAGCTTACGACAGCACTATTATTAAGACCTGAAGAGATAAAAGAAACTAGGTACCACTTCCTAAACAGCAAACAAGAGATGAGCCGCTACTCCAGTTCAAAAAAAGGGGAAGTATGAACCGGGCGATAGTAGGGTCTATCTATTCCAATTTCAAAAAAAAAAAATATATATATATATATATATGTAAAAATATTTAAAAAAAATGAAAAATAAAAAAATCATTAAGTTTTAACTTAGGGAAATTCATGGAATACCTTAGTAATCACAACAAGAGAATTTTAACACACACACACACACACACACACACACACACACACACACACAGAGAGAGAGAGAGAGAGAGTATACTAAATATGAAAAATGTACAATATATTGTAAAAGACTGATCTACTCTAACATCAGTCATAGAGGAGGAATCTGTGGTTCAACATACTGGAGAGAAAGAATTTTAGATAATTTACACTAAAAATTAAGAATCTATTGTACAATATATCGGAGATGGGTGATCTACTCTACCATCTGTTAGAAACGAGTAATCTATGGTTCAATATACTATAGAGAAGGAATATTAAATAATATATATTAAAGATGAAAAATCTATTGAACAATATCTTGGATACGACTGATCTACTCTGCTATCTGTTAGAAACGAGGAATTTATGGTTCGATATACTGGAGAGAAGGAATCTTAGAAATTATATACTAAATATGAAGAATCTATTCTACAATATATCGGAGACGACTGATTTGCTCTACCATCTGTTAGGAACGAGAAATCTATGGTTCAATATATTTGGAAGAAGGAATCTTAGACAATATATACAAAAAATGAAGAATCTATTGTACAATATATCGGGGTCGAGTGATCGACTCTACCATCTGTTAGGCACGAGGAATCTATGGTTCAATACACTATGACACTACGCCCGATCGGTCGCTGTTGGTTTCGATCCAGATAGCTGGTCGTGGATTGATTCTGTTCACGGTGATCTCCCTTATTCCACGTTGTGTTGATTGATCACAAGGTAGTCACGTGTGTTTTTCACTAGCTGTCTCTCTGCCGAGATAAACCAAACCGGGAAGCGTGCACACAATTGGATAATAAAAGAAAGAAATATGGCACCAAGAAAAATAAATGGACCGACATCTGAAGTGTTATAAAATAAAGTCTTTATACAGAGAAAATAATTCACACAATAGTCTTTCGGATAATTCCCAATCCCTGCTCCTATCAAGCTGGTAACGGAACGGAAGTCTCTTAAGTAAATCGGATTATCCTCCTAAGCAATAAACGAGAAATCTGGCTAGCCGCAGTTCGTCATAAGTCTAGGCGACTTTGATTCTTTTTCTCTGGAATGTTGCGGAAATTGCCAAAGTGCCGGGTTATGGGTAGTTTGGCGCGGTTCGTCTTCAGAATCGGAATCGTGGTGGATTTCTTGTTCCGAGCTGGATCACTCTGCGTCTTTAATTCTGTTCGGCTGGCAATTTCTAAAACTTTGTCTGCAAAATCACTTCCTGTTTATCTTTAACTTTGGTTGGTCGATTGGCGACAGGCTTCTCTATGGTTGGCACCCAGCAGCATGGCAATTATCTCTCAGTCTCTTTACTTCTTCAGCTGAGAACTGTCTTTGGCAGGCGGCGATTTTCTATGGTTGGCACCCAGTTGCGTGGCAATTATCTCTCTGTCATTATGTCTCTGGGCCGGGAACTCAAACTGCAACACTGGTCCCTCGGGACTGTATTTATGCCCATGCCATAGTGTGGGGCTGACGGACGCTGGGTGTCTAACCCCTCATCTCGGCAACCAATAGAATGGTGAGGTTAGCTGCTACTCGTTGTTGCCTTCGGTTCATCTAATGGGATTAGTCTTATTTCCATGATGTCAACTGCTGGTCGTCTCCCCCTTTCGGGGCGCTGGTTTACAGGACCAATGAGATGCCTCTCAGTCTTATGACGTCATCTTCCTATACCCCTTTTCTGGGCTGGATTTATCCGGTGAATTTTCTTTCTCACGAAATAATTTTGAGGATATTGTTAAATCAATCACTATTAACCTTTTGATTCTGTCATGAAGCCCATATGACCAAGCCTTTCCTTTTTCGTCTGAACAATCAGACGAACAGACAGGCGTGTCTGTTTACATTGTTACTTAGATAGGAATTCCCGCATCTGCGTTTCTAATATCTGTATTTTCGAGTCACAGATCTTTTCAGAGCCTTCCCTTGAGGACAGAAAAAAAATTGTTATCAGCTCTTTCTCCTAATGTCAAGCTAGCCAGACAATTCTCTATTTTCTTTGTTATCACCTTGGCAGGTGACTGATTCTTCTAAATTTCGTCTAAGGCCATCTGGATTTTATATTCAATCAAATTACTAATGTCCAGCGAAAATAAAAAATGAATTTTTTTCTCTTTTCTTTCTCTTCTTTCTCTCTCTCCTTTTCAGGTTTAGAATAACAACAGAAAAACAAAACCTGTTACTTTTCATGGGTGGGCTTGGTGTTTTTAAATTTCAATGTATATTGTACTGTATTTTATCTAACTGCGAAAATAAAACAAAGTTATTTCTCTTTTTTTCTCTTCTTTCTCTCTCTCGTTCTCAGGTTTAGAATAACAACAAGGAAAACAAAACTTGTTGTCTTTTGTTTCTTTTTCCTTCGCTCATATTCGGAGAATAAAAAATTCTTTTAGTACGCTTTCTTTTAATCTATAATAGTAATTTCTTCTATTTAAAAACTTTTCCAATTATAGTTAATAATTAATTAATAATATTAATTACCTCCGTTCCGCTAAATATTGTTACATACTGGAGAGAAGGAATCTTAGATAATATATACTAACGATGAAGAATCTATTGAACAATATATCGGAGACGAGTGATCTACTCTACCATCTGTTAGGGATGAGGAATCTATGGTTCACCATACTGGAGGGAAGGAATCTTAGATAATACATACCAAAGATGAAGAATCTATTGTACAATATGTCGGAGATGGGTGATCTACTCTACCATTTGTTAGAGACGAGGAATCTATGGTTCAATATACTGTAGAGAAGGAATATTAAATAATATATAGTAAAGATGAAAAATCTATTGTACAATATATTGGATACGACTGATTTACTCTTCTACCTGTTAGGGACGAGGAATCTATGGTTCAATATACCGGAGAGAAGGAATATTAGAAAATATATACTAAAGATGAAGAATCTATTCTACAATATATCGGAGACGAGTCATCTACTCTACCATCACTTAGGGACGAGGAATCTATGATTCAATGTCCTGGAGAGAAGGAATCTTAGATAATATATACTAAAGATGGAGAATCTATTGTACATATATCGGAGATGAGTCATCTACTCTACCATCAGTTAGGGACGAGGAATCTATCGTTTAATACCCTGGAGAGAAGGAATCTTAGATAATATATACCAAAGATGAAGAATCTATTGTACAATATATTAGAGACGAGTGATCTACTCTACCATCTGTTAGGCACGAGGATTCTATGGTTCAATATACTGGAGAGAAGGAATCTAAGATAACATATACTAAAGCTGAAGAATCTATTTTACAATATATCGGAGACGATTGATCTACTCTACCATGTGCTAGGGAATAAGAATTTACGATTCAATATAATGTAGACGAGAAATTTGTTATAGAGTACATTGAAGTCGGAAAATCTCTCATACCCTATAGTGGACCCGAAGAATCTGTGATTAAACATATTGTAGAGGTATTTATAGAAATATGTATTCGGGACGAAAAAACTAATGCAATATATTGGACAGTATATATTGGTATCACGGAATCTATGATACAATATAGTGAAATTAATTTTTTATCCAGTCGAGGTGAAAGAGCGGTATTAAAAAACTGGGAGAGGTTGGGAATCTCGTCATGGATCATAACAAAAGAAGGGGCCGGGAACAGACCGAGAACAACACGCACCCAGTTACATCAAATACTATTCCACTTTGAATAGTAATTGTTTTTAATGAAGATGCTAATATTACTATCAACAAATTCATAGATTTCTCATGAACAACTCAGTCAGTTAAGTGCCATACGTGATAAACGCTTGGGCGATCATGTCTCGAAAGACACATGACTGACTGGGCAGAAGATTATCCCGTAGTAGGTTGCCATTACTTTCTGCGGTAGACTGGTTGCCGACTAAGGCTATAGAACCCAATCTGTCCTGCTATTTAACCCATAACTGGAAGGAAGAGACGGATTAATATCTTTTCCAAGGGTATTTGCGCGTAAGTGAATACAATGGATTCGACTGGAATTCGAACTCGGCTCCCCGGTTTCTCGTTCTGAGCCGATATCCACTGTACCACAACGCACACCGTGCACTCACATTAACTAAATACACAAGTAGAAATTATCCTAACCAGGGGAGGGTTCCACAGGTGACCATCCCGATGTGATGGGGATACCTAAAATTCAAAATCAAAACTAGCCTCGTTCATGCGATCCAGGTTCACCGAAGTCACCCACTTTTCGTTTAAATCTGTCGAAACCAATCGTTTTCTATCAGTACTTCTTTTCCCATGTCCGTATTTATTTATTTTTTTATCCTTTTCCTTTTTCTTAACAAGAGTGTCTCTTGATTTTGCCTAAAAAACTGAATACAGCGGCCTTTTATTTTCGTGGGTTTGACGGGTTCAACTAACATCAGTTCATTTTTATTTGTGTATTATATTTAATTTGTTTTCTGGGTTTCATGTCCCCTTCCCTTTTATTGCATGTCGTATATTTGTCTCCCCCTCCCCAATTTCGGCATTGTGCCAAAATTGTAATTTATTTACCATAAATCTCGATACAGTTTAGTGATAACTGAAGAACCACTGATATATTATATGAATATATTATGAATCATTCACAAAACATTAAAAATGAGGAATCTGTGATAATTGGAGACATGTAATCTATGAAAAGAATTCTATATGTAAGTCATGAATTCTATGACAGCATATATCTGATGCTGAGAATCCAATCAATCAGAAATGTAAAAGCTATGATTTAGTGTATTGCAAGCAACGAATATATTGGATACGAGTAATGCATGATACATTGAACACGATGTATCTGTAATTAAATATATTAGACCGGATGAATTTAAGAATTTATATATTTTAGACATGAAATCTATGGTACAATATACTGAAGACGAGAAATCTATCATATATTATATTGGATACGATAAATCTAAGATAAATATATTTGAGATGAGGAATCAACGATAATTATCTTTGAAACGAGTAAACTATGACAAAATATATAGGAAAAGAATAATCTTATTTACTAGACTAGAGCTTGGCAACCTTTGATCAAGTATTTTAAAAAGGACTAATCTCTGACACATATTGAAAACAGAAATATGTGATACAACATTTTGGAAACGAGAAATCTATTATACAATATTTGGGAGACGAGGTATTATGATACATTCCTATTATGAAATATATTCCAGATCCTTGTGATAAAATATATGGAAACAATGAGTCTATCGAGGAATCTATGATACAACATATTCTCGAGGAGTAAATATGACCAAATATATTAAAGATGATGAATATATTATAAAACCAACAATTTTTGATACGAAATAGTGAAGAAGATTTATTTGTGATAGAATATATTGTGAACAAGAAATCAATATACAGGTGGCGAGGAATCTACGGTTCAATTTATTAAAGTCATTATAAAACGAAATATTGTAGCCGTGGAATCAGTAAAAAGATATATTGGAGAATCAGTGTCTGTAATAAAATATATAGAGATGTAAATAATATTTTAGTCGTGTAATGTGCCATATTCCCTTATTATTTTCAAAATAATCTAAAGGATATAGCTGAGTAAAGAACATTTGGAGTGCTTGACGAGTGTGAATCTTCAGCACTATCTATACCTTTTCTTTAAACATGATTATTGTTTTGATAAATATAATAAGCAAGGTCAGCAGCATTAGATTCATTAGAACCAGTAGGAACAGCAAAATATAATGTGCCATTTATAGATGGCACAATCACTAATAAGGAAAATCGTCGTTCTATAACTGTTCAACGGATAGTAATTTTGTAATCTTGCTGACGATAAAAACGTATTACTGCTTATTTACCCTTAAATAATGTTCCCTAATATATTTTTGTCTTAACAAGCTATTTAAAGCAATCATGTGTATTTTACTAATTACCAGTTAATGTAATAGAAGATTTAATGAATTTTTAAAAGGATATACATGCTTTAGACGCAATATAAACTCTCTTTTGCCTGTAACATTTCATTGAAATAATCTGATCGTGAGTAATGAAGAATAGAAACTACTCGGAAATTGTTGTCAACAATTATAACCGAGAAAGTTGAAATTAATAAGGAAAGAGAGCCTGAAGAATTTAACACACACACACACACACACACACACACACACACACACACACACACACACACACACACACACACACAGAATATTGAAAGCAAAATAATTAGAGGGGACGCTGAGTGACCTACTTGAGGTGTTTAAATGAATGAATGGCAGAAAAGGAACAAAGGGACGCAGCGAAAAGGCAATAGTTAGAGAAAGAAAATGCAGGAAGTTGTGGAGTGCCATGTGAGCCTATATCCTGAAAGAACATAAAAGAAGTAAAACATGACTTGTATGAAGGTAATGTTAGGCGTAAAAAAGTAATTTTTAATGAGTGAAAGAAATGCATTACTATTATCTTCACCATCAAATCTGTCTTTGTAGTGGGATTAATTTGTCGGCAACGAACGAGTAACTGCGTTGATTTAACCGCGTAAGCGAATAGTTGTTTGTGAAATAAAGAACAAACATGTACAATAATAACAAAGTACAGTATTAATAACATAGCTCATAAAAGAGATAATAGTACTTATAGTTTTCTTATTACAGTTCCGTCGTACTTTAGATTAGAAAGTCCTAAAAGCGCATGCGTATTAGTGAGTATATGTTAAAGTTAGTGTGGATGCTCTTATTAAGAGGGATAGTAGTTAACCAAAAAGTTATGAGATGAAAACTGTGAAAGCTGTGAAAGCTATTTCTGTAGAAGTCAAGAAATGTTTAGCAATTCTTTTACTTGATTGAGAAAGGTCGAATCAGCTGACGTTGTTGTCGCTTCCAAAACCGGAATGAAATATTAAGTGATAGTGTAGAAAATATTTTTAACTCAAGATAAGGGCTCAATTTCACATTGCTGTAGCAGTTGCGAAAAAAAAAAAAAAGAAGAAGAAATCAAGGCCTGGTTTATTTCCGTCTATATATTAATTTGTGACAACGGAAATAGATTGTTTTAGGGATATTTATTTAAAAACAAAGGAAGTCAACTAGACTGACCGCATCAAATGTAAAAGAAAACATTCACATCGCTTAAAGTGAATTTCATTCGACTGGGAAACGTAATTGTATATCACTGCATAACGTAGTGACAAAAACTTTCACTGAAAACCGACATCATTAATTCCTTCATATTTGATTTATATCAATTCAGTTCTTAACTAAGTTGACGCATTATGTCGACACAAAATCCAAACGAAGTTTTTTCTAGGTACCTCCACTCATTTTCGATATCTAAATTTTAAATTGAATTTTTAAAATAAAAAAGTTTTCTTGAAACTTTTATTTTAGTTTTAATTGAAAGCTAAATTATTAAATTTACTATTTCCAGTAAGCAAAATACTCTGGTGTATTTCAAACAGAAATTATATTGATTAGAATCTTTCAATTTTTTGGCTGCTTTTGAGCGATCGACACATTTGTAAAGAAAAGTTAATTCTCGGTTTTAAAAATCTCACAAAAATAAAATATACATCAGTGACATTATGTTTTTGAAAATTAGTAAATTTAATGTTAAATTAATCTAATTTATACAAGTATTACTTATTTTTATCATGAAATTTAGAATAAAGCTATTTCTTAAACACAGAGTTGAACTTTTTAACTTTTTCACCGTAATGGAAATATGTTGACAGATTGACAGATGCGAGATAAGATAAGTGTATGGCGATCACAAGTGATTTAATTGTACAATATATTTTTCTGTAAAGGGAAGAAACCGCGAAAAACATGACCTTTTAATGTACACATACAAACTACCATACAAAGAAAGTCTTGAGACACATCAAAAATTATTTTAAAAATACGAAGACACGACAGTTTGTATTAAACTTTTCAATTTTTGATTAGTAAATATAATCTTCACTTTATAAGTTAACTAGCAGTATAGCCCGGCGTTGCTTGGGTGTAATGAAAGCTTTAAGACTAATCCATGGTCCTGGAGCTCAGACTCTTTGGACGTTGGCACGAAAGACTAAAAAGCAATAATTGTTTACAGTTAAAGCGAAACCGTAGACTGAAAGAAAAATGAATGAATGGAAGTCAAATTTTGATTTCCTGGTATCGATATCAAATAATTTTTTTTGCCATAAACTGAATTTTGAAGTTTAAATAAGTCCTCTGAGTAAATGGACTAAGAACTACAATTATATCTACTTAGAGCCAAACCCGAAGTAAAGACTAAAACAAAAGGGCTGAAAAAAAATACTGACATACAGGCAGATAAACAGACATGCGCACAAACATATTGTCTTATATATATATATATATATATATATATATAATCGATTTTCTGCACTATTGTAAGAACTGCAACCTTGAAACTTCTGAATATCGTTTCTTATGTCTTTGTCTATGAGTGTATCAAATTTGATTAAAATCGGACCACTCCTTCTATAACCCGATTTTTTTGATTATCGATTTTCGATATTTATCGGAGATACCTCGACACAAAACCTAGCTAAGAACACTCGCAGACGCTTATAGTACAACTGTGTAAATTTTCAAGAAAATCGGTTCAGCCGTTTCGGAGTTTATAGATAACGAACACACACACACAGACAACGTTCCATTTATAAATAAGTTTAAATAAACTAGTGAGAACAAATCTTTGAAGTATTTTAAAAATATTTTTGAAACTTTATAAATTATTATAATTAAAAAATGAAAATTCTTTTAAAATTTCATTATTAATCAAAAAAAAATTTTTCTTCAGACTATAATTTCCTTAATGTTTATTATTTATTAAAATAATTAAAAGCTCATCAAATTAAATAATGTCATAGTTTTATTGCATTTTTTAATTTTACAATTGGGATCAAATTTTCGGAAATAAAGGCAAGATGCTTAAAAAATAATAGATGATTTACATTCTCCAATGAGTTCTGCGTTGAAATAATAAAACCAATTTTCTAAACAAAATTTAATTTTATGAATATACGTGGAGGGTGGATAACAGATGTGAAAAAATATTTTTATCGAGATTTTTAAAAAAGAGCATTTTCAAAAATAATTTAATTCATCTGTGAATAAGTCCTGAAAGTTTCATTAAAATCCAACAATTATTCGAGTTTTGTAAGAATTTCCAAATTAATATATTTGTCACCGGAAAAAACAAAAAAAAAACAATCTGAGTTATGTAATATTAGGTTTCCCATTATAAACTCTCGATTTGGTCACTAAAATCAAAACAAGATTTTTTTACGAAAAGCTCGAACGTGTTAGAAGGGATTTAAATTTAAAAAAAATTATTAAAAGTACTTTGATCTTTCCTTTTAATAATAACATAAACATTGTGATTGAAAAAGTTCGTTTTTATTAAGTTTGGGGCCTTTTTTATTCATACTATGCTGTTTTTTCAGAGGTTTAGTGGAGGTACTTATTTTTTACAGACATGCGCTTGCACTCTGCTATTATTTAATCCTGGTTGATTTATGCGTTGGTTCGTGAATTTGATGACATTGTAATTTTTATTTTTATTTTATCGCCATTTTAGCCATCCGTTATCAGAATGTACTTCTCATTATTTAAACATCTTTCAAAAAGAAAATATACTTTTTAAAATTTTATTTGAAGAATATTAGCTGATTTAAATTTTAATCAATCTGTTTTTAAGCAAATATTATTTACTTTAAGTTTAAAATATCACAGAAATGCATTTTTAACACGGCGGTTTATTTACTGTGTTAACAGGTTTTTGATTGACAGGCGGAAGATTATATTTTTTTCTGCATTGGACTTACAGGTACAAATTACTTGTGGAATATAACGTGAGCGTCTTTTTATATATTTTTAACTACCGAGTAATCTTTAAAATTACAGAAAATATTCTCCGTAATCTAATGTTTTATTGATTTTTAGGTGCGTTTACTTTAAATTTACTATAGGTACTGCTTTTATTTTATGAAACCGAGTTTGTTAAAATCGCTAAGCAACTTCTCAACGAGGGCAATTCAAACAGATGGAGGATTCGAAACAGACCACATTCTTGTACGAGGAGTTGAGAGCCTACCTGCTAAGAATCCACGGACAAACTTTCAGCACCTGAGCCGAGCATGGGACCTGCAACGATGTGACAGCGAAAAGATCACCGATTTTGCAGGTCAGTTAGAAACCACGATCAGAGAATCAGTAGTTCATATAAAGGCGAAGTTTCAGACGGACAACACTAACAGTAACTTCGAAATGAGCGCCAACACCGTTTTTTCTCTCATGAGCGCAATGCTCATGAGCGAAAAATTAAGACCTGGGCTCCGAAGATATACCGTCACCTCGTAAAGACGATGGTGGGTGGTATAGCAAGTGATGCCCAACGCTAAGTGTGTGCTTACAAATGCGGAAAAAAGGTGTTTTTTACAAAGATTTTCGGAAATGAAACATTTAAAAAATAATTTAATTAATGAATAAGAATTGAAAGTTTCATTTAAATCCGACAGTTATCTGATTTTTACAAGAATTTCCAAATCAGTGGTTTTTGAAAAAAAAGAAGCTCAAATTGCTCATACTGATTTATAGTACAATTTTGACACCAGAAAAACAAGATTTTTAACCAAAATTTTGAAAATTCTGAAAGGGATTTAAATTTTTTTTTTTGCATTAAAAATTATTTGATAATAACATAAATATTTTGACGATTAAACTTTGTTTTTTTTTTAAATTTTGGTCATTATTTTAATCATGTTTGTTTATTTTTTAGCGAATCTTTGGTGGTGCATATGCTTGAAATTCAGTCGTCCAGGTTTTATATATTAAAAATGAGAACGTCCGAATTCCAGACTATAATAAAATAGAAATAAAAAACAAAACAAAACATAGGTCTGCCTGTTAGATAAATCATTTGTATTTACAAACATATGAAAACCAAAGAGTCAGAAAGAAATAAAAATAGTCTTTAGTTGAGTTAAGGTCTTTGAATAGTTGACTCACAGAAAAAATCTATAATTTAGAAAAGATTTTGATTGTCAATGAAGATCCATTAACAGTCCGAACTGCTGTTGTTGGATATGAATTGTTAGAAATCGCCAACACAATGGGAGTGGGGAAAGAAAAAGCCAAGTCGCCACGTCTTCACGTGTGTTTAAATGGCTTGGAGATAATTGCATCTCTGCTTATGAAAGTCGAAATCTGTGTGTGAGATTTTCCTTAAATTAAGTTCGAAGAAATAGTATTTTATTTTTCTCGATTGTTCAAATATCTAACATAGTGATGTTTATTTCTAAATAAAGACACTTTGATTTGAACGGTGTGTGATGTATTATGGAATATTTTTGGCATGTTTGTAAATATTGTCTGTTATTGCGTAGAAAATATGTTTTAATATGGTATGTATGTAAAAAATAAATGTTTTAGTATGGTATGTATTGTGTTGGAAATAACTTTTATTGGGTTCAGTTTGCTGTCATTATAGATGATGTAGTAATACATCTATGCGTAAATATTAGATATTAGACTAATATTACTGTTGATTAATTTCCGATTTGGAGAACCAAATGTAATTACGAATGTATTAACCTAACTACTAATAGGTGGCAGTGAAGAATAAATGGTACAATAGATAAAATTTGTTTGTAGCACATTTTTGAGGAGTATTTAAAAATGTTTATAAAAAGAAAATTAAACGGTTAATCAAAAATGGCTCAAATAAATTTGACGTGCAATATTTGTTTTTCAAATTGTAAAAAATAATGACGCAGATTTTATGTTGCCTAAATGATACTGATAGAGAAATAAATAACAAGAAGACCAGAATTACAAGAACTCTAACAATAGACAGACAATAAAGATCGCCAGGCAAACAAAGCCATAGTTTGACCAATTAATCAAAAAGCTTTCACAACGGGGTTGTGACAAAAGAAATATACAAATAATAACAAGAATACCAAGATTTCACCATATCTGAGAATAGGTAGTTCGACCAACCAATAAGTAAGTTTTCACAACCGAGATTTAAAGACGTAAACTAATGAGAAACAGAGCAACCTTTTTTTTAAGGCGGATCTATAAATATGTATATAAACAAATGCAAATTCAATTAACATGTTGATAAATTAATTTTGTCCATTCTCGAATGTTGTGGTAATCGTAACATACACAGAGAAGAAATACGACATTTGCACTAATATATATATATATAAATTTTTTTTAAAGATTTTCCGATTAACTGGACAAGTCATTCATATAGTTATTCCTAAAACTAAAGATAAATATGAAACTCGATAAATATGAAGTTAGCGGTGAATAAACTAATAAATGCTAGATCGTTCGCACAAAGCGACTCATTTGATTTAAAGAGATAAAGTAAAGGGCTAGAGTTCAAAAGAGCCACCGACAGTTGAAAATATATACAAACTCACTACACTTGTAAACTGAGTGAAGACATTTGCTTTTACTTTAATCGACATGTCCATTTTTATTAGCATTTCAAATAAGAATTTTCTATGAAAAGAAATCGACTTACACACCTTCACATGCACTGTACTAAGTAAAATTTTAAAAATTTTCATGCAAAATTTTAAAAAATCAACTGATCAATGTGCATTGTTACGTGTTAGTGCAACAAAAATAAAAATAAAAATGATTGAGCAAAACTCCGAGTTAAAATACAGACAAATATTTAATTCACAAAACATTAGATAAAAATATTTACAAATATACAGTTTGGCATTCAAATCAAGAGACATAGAAAACGTATAGTTTACTACTGCCCGGCGAAGTGTTACGAGGACGAAAAGGGGAGGGGAGGTGTCAAATATCTTTATCCAGTTAAGTTGGTGGGAAGTTAAGTGCTATACTTTTTGGAAATCCTTAAATGCGTATATAAAGTCTAATTATGGGCTTGGTCAATGACAGAGGCAAAAATATGTATTTACCCAGATAGTTCCATGAGGTTTTAGTTGTTCGGACTTTGTCTTGTCTGTGAGATTCTTTCGGTTGGATATAGATCCCGAATCTTAACCGGAGTTGACATAATTCTTTTAACAACTCTTTCAAGTTTTAGTTTGTCGTCGACTTAGAGAGATTCTTTCGGCTGGATATAATTCCTTAAATCGAAACCGGTGCTGATGAGGTCAGCATATCCTTTTATCAACTGTTTCAAGTTTTAGTTTTTGTCGTCGACTTAGATTCTTTCGGCCGGATATACATCCTGAATCTTAACCGGAGCTGTAGAGGTCAACCCATCCTGTTATCAACTAGCTACTCACTGTCCCAAACCTATTTTTATATGGGCTAACACCTAATTTGCATAGATCTAGAACCTTTCGAACTCTCTGGAACATTCTACAATCTTCCAAAACGTTCTATTCCTAATTTCCTTATTTTTACGACTACTTCATGAATGAAAACTTTCTTAGAATAACACTTAGGACTCAATAGAATCCATTACGATAATTTTTTATACATTATTAATATTATTTTTATATATAAATGCATCCTCGTAACAGCATATATATATATATATATATATATATATATATATATATATAGTGAAGAACAAATAAAATTAATATGCAACGCTCGGAGGAAACACTTTTGGCGTTCCCACCTGTGAAATGTTTTGATTGTTTTATGATTCATTACCCATTTAATAAAAATAACCTAAAGAATGAACAAGCAATCATAGAGCGTATGTCTCTGCAAATGCCATTATCACGAAAATTACTCGTTCGAGAAATAACTATAAAAATTCATGGATCCACTCCAAATTCTTTTCACTTCTTTCAGCATCCATAACATACGTTTCTAGAAAAATTCCACAGAAATCTATTAAGAAATTTTTGAGAGATTTTGTTAGAGATATTAAGAACCTTTCGATAATGTGTTGGTAGGGGAAGTAACTGAGCATGGCTCCAACTTAAAACGCAATTAGTCCTTCCGTAACCCATGGCTAATTGTTCCAATATATTTAATGAGAACTTTCCACACCACAATACTAGAGTAATGTTTTAAAAATGTAGAATACATTTCTGTTATATACCTAGTTTTTTAAACTCATTTTAATACGAGAAGCCAGTCATTTGTTGTATACATTGATTACAAAATGGACTGATAAAATACTTCTTACGGTTCCAATATTGGGAGCGAGAACCTGAAAAACCTACCATGTGACGTACCATATTTTAAAGTCATTATAAATTTTTATTTTGCATTTCGAATTCTCAAAATATCTCGGAGGAGGTACATAATTGTTATTTTATATTATTATTGAAAAAATAATCGAATAATTTATTATACGAGGTATTTGAGCCATTAACAGTAGTGAGGTTCACGGAGATTTGATAATAAAGTGACTATCGAAATGTCATACTGTCATGGGCCATTACCTGGAACTCCATAATGAACTCTTCCTAACACTGTATATACTACGCCTCTCAAAAGAGAGAGAGAGAGAGAGAGAGAGAGAGAGAGAGAGAGAGAGAGAGAGAGAGAGAGAGCAAAACAAAAAATAAATAAAAAAGTAGTCTCTTTGTGCATCACATCTGACCCGCAAAACAAATCTCCTTAAAAAATATAAAATACAACATAAAAGAAGACAATCACGAACGTATGAAAAAAGATGATTTTAGTGGTGTTACGTGTTAAGTGTAACAAAAGAAAAAACATTGATTAACCAAAACTCAGACATAAATTCACAGACAAATATTTAATTTATAAAAACATTAAATAAAGATATTTACAAACACACAGTTTTTTTTTAATCCAAAAAGAAAAACAGAGTTTACTACTGGTAGGCGAAGTGTTACGAAGGGGAAGGAAGGGTGAAATGTTTTTACTCAGTTAAGATAGCGAAGAAGTTTAAGCGCTATACTTTTTAGAAATCCTTAAATATGGATATAAAGAATAATTATTAGTTTGGTCAATGAAGAAGTCAAAAATATATATTTATTCATATAGTTCCATGAGGTTCTCTTTCAGGTTTTAGTTGGTTGGCGACTTTTCTTAGAGATTCTTTCGGCTGTATATAAATCCTTGAACCAAATTCGGAGTTGATAATGTCAGCAAATCCTTCTAACAACTAACTACTCTCTTCCCAAAGCCTATTTTTATAGGGGCTAACACCTAATTTGTATATTCTAGAATCTTTTAGAATTCTTTTCATTTTAATGGAACATTCTGGTATCTTCCAAAACATTCTATTCCTAATTTCTCTATTTTGACGACTACTTCATGAATTAAAACATTTTTATAATAACAAGTAGGACTCAATAGAGTCCTTTACTACAACTTTTTAGACATTATTAATATTATCTTTATATACAAATGCTTTCTCGTAACAGTAGCCATCACATTTACTTTTAAGAATGCCGACTCAAACTGATTCGAAGCAAACTAATCTGTAATCAGCCTCTCACAAGTCGCTACTGTGATTTCGGTCAACCAACCCGATACATGCATACATTCTACTCTTCCTCCAAGTCGCTTCCCTTGCCACAACGAGATCTTCCTCTGTATCGGCAATAGAAAATATTACATTGACAATTCTTGTCTTCTCTTCCTTCGCCTATTCAAGAAACGGATTAAATTGTAGAACAAAGAAAGAAAACAAAAGCCAAGTGAGAGCCACTAGAACTGACCAAGCGAACAGGATAAATATACGAAAATACGTACAAGTGGAAATGTTTAACAAAAGAATCAGATTACAATTGGATTCTGGATCCGATTTAACCAGTATTAGCCTACAGGCATGGAAAAAATTAAACAAACCGACCATGTTGAGAACAGGTAAAATAGCCAGGTCGGTAACAGGAAGAAAAATCAAATTTGAGGGGGAGATTATAACAAATGTGACGTTCAACGGGATGACCAAGAAATTAAAGATGTTTATTCTAAAAAATACGGAAAATTTATTTGGAACTGACTGGATGCAGAAATTTGACCTCTGCGATTTACCGATAAATACGTTCTGCCCAAAAGTGGAAAGTTTATCGACCGAGGCAGAGAAATTGAAGGAGAAATTAAAGGAAATTTTCCCCGATATATTTTCATCCGGCCACGGGAGGTGTAAAAAAAATGGCAGCCAAAATCGAACTAAAAGAAAATGTACAACCCATTTTCAAGAAGAAAATAAATGTACCCTTTGCATCATTAGAAAAGATAGACAAACAGTTGGATAGACTCGTGGAAACCGGTATATTGGCAAAGGTAGAATATAGTCAGTGGTCCGCACCTACGGTTTACGTGAAAAAAAAATCGGGAGAGATACAAGTATGCACTGACTTCTCGACAGGATTAAATGCAGCGATTAAAGATTATCACTATCTTCTCCCTAGTCCAGAGGAAGTATTCACAAAATTGAACGGAGGAACATTTTTCTCAAAGATAGACTTGAGAGAAGCATATCTACAAATGTCAGTAGACGAGCAAAGCTCGAGGTTGTTGTGCATAAACACTCATAGAGGGTTATATAAGTTCCAGAGATTAGCATTCGGGATCAAGGTCTCGCCGGCGATATTTCAGCAAATAAATGACACTGTGTTAGGCGGACTGGATTTCACGATCGCATATCTTAAAGACATCCTGATAAATAGCAAAAATATTGAACAACACTTGAACGTGTGTTCATAAGGTCTTCACGCGGATACAAATTACGGCTTTAAGGTAAAGGAAAATAAATATGACTTCTTTATGAAGGAGATAAAATACCTGGGACATATTGTTGACAAAGAAGGAAGAAGACCAGGCCCAGAAAGAGCCACGGCAATAAAAAAACATGCCGGCTCCAAAAAATATAGCCGAGTTACAAAGCTTTTGGGGCTTAGTAAATTATTATCAAGAATCTATACCTAACATGCACAAATTACGCGCACCCCTAAACGAACTGTTGAAGAAGGAAAAGGTTTAAGAATGGTCATCCGAATGTCAGAAAAATTAAGACTCTAACAGCAGATTTATTTTTAATGCATTATGATCCAAAATTGGAAATAATAGTTGCGAGTGACGCGAGTTCCTATGGTGTTGGGGCATGTATACTTCATCAAATGCCGGATGGGACAATAAAACCCATCGCGCATGCGTCGAGAACGTTAATACAAGCCGAAAAATTACTTGCAAATCTAAAAGGAAGCGTTGGGGATTATTTTTGCGGTTACGAGATTCCACGGATATATTTACGGCAGATTCTTTACTTTACAGACGAACCACAAGCCGTTACTGACAATATTTGGATAAAAAAGGCCTACCTATCAACACTGCTAATAGATTACTAAGACAGAGAACGATTCTATTAAATTATAACTTCAAATTAGAATATCTTCCATCAAATAAAATCGGGCATGCAAACGGTCTTTCGAGACTAGTATAAAAGAAAACGGAGCCACTAGAAGATTCCGTAATTGCAGCTTTACGATATGAGGGAGTTATTAGAACTTCATTATGCAGTACAATTCGAGACCTCCCCGCCACGTTACAGGAAATAAGAAACGAAGCAGTGAATGACGAATTTATAAAGAAAACGAAAACAAAAATTGAAGAAAAAGATAATCATATTCCAGATAGTTTTTTCGTTATGTGATAATATTCTGCAATATACTGAAAAATAGTAATCCCGAAAACGCTACAAAGGTGAATCCTCAAAGGATTTCCACATGGGCCACCCAGGAAAAAACAGGATAAAATCCTTAATGTGAAGTTATGTGTACTGGCCAAACATGGATCAAGATATTGTACATATGGTGGACAAATGCAAGGGCTGTTTCTTAGCAGCTAAGGCACCTCCGATCACTCATGAGCCATGGCTTAACACAGATCGGCCGTGGTCAAGAATCCATGCAGATTTCGCAGTTCCATTAGCGGGCTTCTATTACTTGATTGTAGTAGACAGTCACAGAAAATGGCCATAAGTATTTCGTTGTAGAAAACCTACTTCTGAGACGACAATAAATTGCCTCCTGTTTGCTCGCTTCGAAGTGGTGGATTGTCTAGTCACCGATAATGAAACACAATTTACATCTGCGGACTTTCAAGAATTTTGTGAAATCTTTTCGGTGAAACACATCAAATCTCCGCCATATTACATAAGGTCAAACGGCCAAGCGGAGAGGTTTGTAGATACACTAAAATAAGCACTAAGGAAAGCTTATGGCATACCAACAGAAAAGGCATTACAACAATTCTTGCAAGTGTATAGAATTACACCGAACAGTATTACGCCATCGGCACTATCGCCAGCGAAAGTAATGTTCGTCCGAAAAACTAGATCGGTATTCGACATGTTACTGGCGAAACAGACAAAACAATCACCAACATCGTTTGTACCGAAAAGAAAAAAGGGGAGAAAGTTTTTTTTTAAATGTTCAAAAACAGCTCATCCTATTGGGAGCCAGGTACAATAGAGAAACGGATCGGGAAGCTGATTTACATAATTCAGGGTCCGAAGTTCTCACATAAAAAGCATTGAAATCAAATCAGAAAGAGGCTATTAGAGGATTCTAACGGTCAATCTCATAAAAAGGAGGAAGTAATGGACACAATATTTGACACATTCGATATGCAAAGGCCTCAAACAGTTTCAGAACCACGAAAATCTAGCAGGAAAAAATTCACAGAGCTTTGATGATTAATCCGAAGAGGAAAAATATTAAAGACCCCTGCGAATTAAAAAAGCTTGGGAAGGGGGGGTGTCATGGGTCATTACTTGGAACTCCAGAATGAACTCTTCCTAACATTGTATGTGCTACGCCTCTCTCTCTCTCTCTCTCTCTCTCTCGAGAGAGAGAGAGAGAGAGGGTCGAGTTGGTAGTAGTTCACTCCAAACCAGACTGACAGTCATACTAACACCTTCCACATTGTGTATTGTTCTTGTTAATATATATTTGCTATTTCTACCCTTGTGGTCGTGTTGTTCTTTGCGGACCTTAACCTGGTCCATAACACATACCCTGTTTCAAAATAGATCTCTCTCTCTCTCTCTCTCTCTCTCTACATGTCGGCTAGATGCGAACATAAAGAAAGCAAAACAAAAACAAAAATAAAAAATATGAAAAAATATGAAATACAACATAAAAGAAGCCAATCACGAACGTATGAAAAAAGATGATTTTGATAGCCACCACATTTAATTTTAAGAATGCCGCTCATAAACGACTCAGACTGATTCGAGGCAAACTAATCTGTAATCAGCCTCTCACAACCGACCCGACACATGCATACACTCTACTCTTCCTCCAAGTCGCTTCCCTTGCCACAACGAGACCTTCTTCTGTATCGGCAATAGAAAATATTACATTGACAATTCTTGTCTTCTCTTCCTTTCGCCTCACCGGCTGTTCTTGTTTCATTTGTTATCTCGTGCTACAATACGCGTATTTAAAACATATAAACACCCAAAACTGATAACATGTCAGCTTTATTGTAATAATATTAGTTTTATTAATAAGAATAAGGATTGTAAAAAAATTAATGTAAAAAATCATTAATTTCTTGAACTAAAATTGACCGAGTGTTACCAATAAATGTAATAATTTGAGTTTTTAAACGATTAATGATTCAAATCCAAGCTACCGGACGCCATATAATAATAATAATAATAATAATAATAATAATAATAATAATAATAATAATATGTTATTCAATTATTTTACACTATATTTGTTAATATTAAACATTTAAATGTAAACAGCGAATCACTATGAAACAGCTACAACATTCGCTTTCATCTTTAACTATGGATAACTGTTGAGGATATGTCTATTACAATTTCTAATTTGTCTTCTTTATTTGTGTTCTTTAGAAAAAAACATCAAATTTGGAAACCCAATTTTTTAAAATGTCGAAATCCTTGTGTTATTTTAAAATCTTTTAAAACTCTGTATGAATTTATTGAATTTAGGTGTTATTGTTATTAAATAAAAAATGTATTTACTTTCATAAATGGAAAAACTTATTAAAATTCAGCGACCCCTAGTAGTGAAAAAAAAATTACATTTTTTTAATCTATATAAACGTTCCGATCTTTGTAAATACGAATGTACATAGATAACCTAAGTCATGTGTTTTAAGCGTTGTTCCCCTCACGGAGAAACAAATGAGAAAATTTACAGGATGTAATGGCTAATTTGTCGCCATTTTCTATTTTTAATTTCGTGCATGCGCGTTGACAATTTTTTGGCCATTTTTGTGATAGGCACCTTTGTTAAAGGTAATTCTCGGTTTTAAAAATCTTGCAAAAATAAAATATATATCTGTAACACAATAATTTTGGAAAATTAGCAATTTAATGTTAAATTAATCTGATTTACACAAGTATTACTTATTTATATCATGAAATTTAGATTAAAACTATTTCTTACACACAGAGTTGGACTTTTTCCCCGTATGTGAAATGTGATGACAGATCAACGGATGTGAGATAAAGATAAGTGCATTGCGATCACAAGTGACATAATTGTACATTTTTTCCTGTAAGGGTAAGAAACCATGAAACACATGACCTTTTTGGGAATAAGTCCTAAAAGTTTCATTAAAATTTGACAATCAATTGATTTTTTCAAGAATTTACAAAATAATGTGTTTTTCACCGGAAAAAAAATTTATGTGATATTACGTTTTCCATTGTAAACTCTCGTAACGATTAGGCTCTCCGCTAACGAAAATAAAAACAAAATTTTGACCAAAATTTTCAACGTGTTAGAAAGGATTAAAAATTTTAAAAACATAATTAAAAAATACTTTGATATTTCTTCTTAATAATAAAAAATGAAAAATAATAATAATAATAATTTTTCCATCAAAATGTTTATGTACGTTTTGATGGAAAAAATTATTTTCTTTAAGTTTTTTTTCTTCACAGTATGCTGTTTTTTTTCCAGCGATTTAGTGGGGATACGTACATTAAACATGCAGTCAATTCAGTGTCATATGGGATACACACTTGGGCGATCATGTCTCGGAAGAGGCATAACATGACTGAGATTTTCCCGCAGTAGGTTGCCATTAATTTCTGCGGTAGACTGGTTACCAACCAATGCTATAGAACCCAATCTGTTCTGCTATTTAACTTATAGCTAGAGAGAGAAGCAGATGAGTAATACCTTTCCCAAAAGTATTTGTGCATAAGTGAATGCAATGAATTTAACTGGAATTCGAACGCGGCTCCCCGATTTCACGTTCCGAGCCGATATCCACTGCACCATAACGTGCTAATTTTCCTCAAAACAGAAAATATATTTTATTTAACAATGATTTTTAAAGGAGAAAAATACTTTGTAACTTCGTGTTTACGGATGCGTAAATATGCACAAATATATCGATTTTACTAAAAAAATAAAAGATTCCAATAAATTTTAATTTGGTTTGTGAATCTACATAAAATCCTACTTTGAAAATATGAATTTCCTATTAAGCACACAGAAGTTTCGTACAACGTCCGGAAAGACAGAGCTGAAGTTTTAAATGTTAAGACAAAGACCGTGAATATCACCAGCTATTGTAAGCACCATTCTTCGTCTTCGTGACCACAACGTAATTTCAAAACACTTCATCGCAAATACGGTCTTGTCATCAAACTCATAGAAGTTTTCGTACAGCGGAAAGAAAGACATAGCCGAAGTTTTAAATGTTAACACAAAAACCATGAAGAAAACAAGAAGGGCCCGGAGTTTTCACTGGAAAATGACCTTGTGTCACATCCAGCCTCAGTGGGGAGACCGGTAGATACCCAGGAAGAGTAAGGGAGAAAAGGGGAACTAAGCTATCTATAATTATCGCAAACGGAAAACCAACTTAACCCAGAAGTTTTATTACAACTTCGTTTCACCCCACATCCTTCTTTTTCTACGTACTGTGATTACATACTAAATTCAAAATCAGCTAAATCCTTTCTCGCAAATATGGTATTGTCATTAAATTTATAGAAGTTTCATACAGCGTACGGAAAGACAGAGCTGATGTTTTAAATGTTAACACAAAGTCCGTGAAGAGGGCAGGAAGAGTATGGGTGAAAAGAGGAGCAAAACTGGTTAGGATTGTAGCAAAACGGAAAGCAACCCTAACACACAAATGTCCTTACGACTTCCTTTCACTCCACATACCCGGGGCCGGCGGTTGTAAGTATCGTTCTTCTTCTATGTGTCTTGACCAAATTCTAATTTCAAAATCCACTAAATGCTTCATTGCAAATATGGTACTGTCATTAAATTCATAGAAGTTTTGTACAGCGTATAGAATGACAAAAGCGAACTTTTAAATGTTATCAGAAAGACCGTGAAGAGGGCAGGAAGAGTAAATGAGAAAAGGGGAGCTGCATTGTTTAGGATTAACACAAAACGCAAAGCAAATCTTTGCCCCGCAAGTTTTCCGAGTCGCTAGGGCAAAGACACGAAGGGCGAGTATTGGGCAACATTTGTACATTATTCTTTCTATTAAGCGGCCATTTACACCATGGTTTGCATGTACGAGCCGCTTCTGCAAAGTACAAATGAGCTACGCAGATTTTAGATATATGTTTCGCGGAAAAAAGACACAATCCTACGGGAATTGTACTGTTTTTGGTTCTATTGCTTGGCAGACTGATACCTCTTGAATTAGTGGTATGGAATTATCACATAGGTCTGTTAAAGGCAGTTTTGTGTGTGCTGCTATGACCAGAGCTGTTTATAGAATAAGTGCTTTGATGAATTTGTTCCGTACTATTTCTTCACTAGCCCCAATCCAACACGCAATGGCCAACATCTCTTGTAAATACAATGATGTACGACCAGCTAATGTGTTCTTTATTAATTTCTCCAGGAACTCTGGCCTGGTATTTCGTTATCAGTCACAACCGATTCTTTAAGTTTTATATAATTTCGTGATTCTAAAACGGGGGCTGGAATGTTTGTAACAACATCAGGGGGCAAAGCACTGACTACAGTGTAAAATTTTCTATCTTCAATGGTTACTTGTCTCAAATGAAATTGCGATTCAATTATAGTGGACTAACCAGTGACACTAGTCTTCATAAACTGTGGAGGTTTGACATTAACTTGTTGCGCATCCATTGTTTTTACAGCCGTAATGAAATATACAAGAAAATAGAGGAAATGGAAAGAGGAGAAAACAGTGACTTACCCAGATTTATATATTTGTCACGTGGTCAATCATGCTGTTTATTCATTTATTTTTCTAGCAATCAAGTAATGCTCAAGGTTTCTCTTTCGAAAGTAGAATTCTTGCTCGTGAATCAGTAGTTTGGTTATTGATGTATCAGCATTCTTTTTGCGCGTCGGGATTTATCGAATGTTTTTTTGTATTTCGTGTTGCTGCAATTATTTTTCCGCGCGTCGGAACTCATTATTTGTTGAAGGTTTGTATTCACACGTCGAGATTCATTATTTGAAGGTTTTTATTAAGCTTCTTTTTGGTGGGTGTTCTTTAAAACGTCGGTGTTCACCGGAGGTTGAGACGTTGAGATAATAAATGAGTAAAGATCAGGTTTTATTAATTATACCACCATTTTTATTTTTGACTCCATAAGGTTACATCTTTATTATAGGTGAATGATTATCATTTCTGTTTTGTTTTTGTTTTTTGTATTTTGTATCTTTGATATGTTTCTTGTATAAATCATTGTGGTATTCATGTGAATGTTCATTATTATATATGTATTACTGTGTTCAGATTATAAAGAGCTTTTCTTTTGTGTATATATGTATATTCATGTAAATATAGCATTTGTTCTTCCATCTGTGTGTCAGGTGGAAAGTAGTATCAGGTTGCTGTTTATGCTAGGTTATGTTCTGGGTATTTGACTGTGTAGATTGTACTCTTGAATTCATTGCTTGATTTTCTCTATATTCTTTTCATGAAGATTATTTAATCTTCACGAAAAGATTATGTAGAGATGTGTTTAAATAAGCACATCTCTGGTTTGCACGGATTTAGTTTTCTTTTGGATGGTTGGTATGTTAATTGAGGCTCCGACGGCTGACTCGAAATTCCACACGCAGGGTGAATGAACTGTGGACAACTGATATGCATGTGTTCAGTGCTCTTTTTATATTTACTTAACGTCTACGCGTTTCTGATTTGATTTTGGCGGAAGTTTTAGTCATTCGTTGATTTCGCATTACGTCAGTTGGCCAAATAAGATATGTCCGGAATATATCTAGGTTACCAGAAATATGGAAGAAAAGAAAGAGAAAAAGGATGTATGCTTAGAGAGAGAGAGAGAGAGAGAGAGAGAGAGAGAGATTTTCTGTCACTCTATTAGTAAAAAGGAAATGTTATATTTCAATACGCTATAAGTACGACCTATATACTTACCACAAACGCATCGTAATTTCAAAAATCCTTCCTCTCAAATATGTTCTTATCAGTAAACTCATAGAAGTGTAGCAGCCACAGATCTATTTCCTTTAGCGAATCAATGCCCCCGACGGGAGATTCGGTCACTCACTGACCAATCAACGGGCGGAGCGCATTGATTCCTCTCTAGAACTATTTTTCCTAGTCCTGTTTGTAGAACGGAGGAAAGCCAGAGAGCCATGAGCCCGCGACAGTAACGGACGCCTCTCTCACATCGCTGCCACTGATTCCCCATGGAATGCTTTATCGGAAGACGCTGCTGCTAGCTTCACCATGGACACTTACATACTATCTGCTGCTAGCTTCACCATGGACACTTACAAACTACCAATCTTGTACGTTTACTGTATAATAAACCATTCTTTGTTGTTGTTCTAAAAGCAAGTTTCGTCATTCATTTGTGTGCCTAAAAAAATATAGTGTTGGGGAAATTAAGCATTTCCCATAACTCCTATAAAATTGTGACCCCGAATGGCACCTTGGGATTGCGAAACAAATTAAAAAAAAAATAACAACACGAAACTCGGCCTCCACTTTCGGACAACAGTACAAGCAAAGTTAAAAGGAGAGAGAGAAAAAGCTCCCTTTACTCAAATAACATTTTTTTGAACACGTGCCTTCACAAAAAAAACCCAAAAACTTTCCGACGAGGAAGTATCTTCTTTTCAGCCCGTACACAAGAAAAACACCAACTCAAGCAAGCATAACGAACATTACATTTTGTTCAAAGAAAGTTCAAAAAAAAAAAAAAAGAAGAAGAAGAAACTTACTACTCTGCTCTGTTCAACTGACCACTTGGTACAAAAAAAAATATTTTGATTGCAATAACAAAAAAAAAAAAAAAGTGAGTAATACACTTTTACATTTTATTTTTTCGAAAGTTAAAGCTAATAGAGCGCCTCCTTCCTTAACATTTAACTTTCCCGCCTAAATGGTGATTGGGCGACGCCATCTTTAATTTCCAACTTTTGTTTTTAGACAGGCCTTGAAACTGACAGTTATCTCCCTTACTAAGGAACCTTAAAGCAGCACCTTTCTCTCGTTTAACACTAATATCACTATTTTCTTGTGTCTTTTGAAATGTTTTCCCTTTCGTTTCTTTCTCATGGAGACGTGTTTCTTTGATATTTTTTTTCTGGTGGTCTGTCGTCACGCTATATATTAAAAAGAAAATGGCGACTACTTTACCTGCTTTCGCTGGCGACGTTCGAGTTTGGTTTGCCCAACTCGAGTCATATTTTATAGCGAACAACGTCGTGGAGGAGCGGCAATTGCCTATTTTATTTAGTGCATTTCCCGCGTCATTGACACCAGTTGTCAAAGATTTGATAACTAACACCCCGCTTAATGCTACTTATGACAGTATTAAGCGGGAAGTTCTGCTCCGGACGTCGCTATCAGCGGAAAAGCGGTTCCAAACTTTAGTTAATGACGAGCTGTTGGGAGACCGCATGCCAAGCGAATTGCTCCGCAGAATGAGAGAGCTGGCAGAAGATGTCCCTGCTGATAGTGCCTTTATAAAGCAACTTTTCTTCTTAAGATTGTCCCCTCAAGTAAAGGCAATTCTGGCACCCATGGTAGAGAAAAGCTCTGTAGACGTAATAGCGTCCTCTGCAGATAAAGTGATGGAATTCACCAAGGTGCCTATTACCGCGTCCATTCTTCAGCCAAAGGCTGAAGTCTCTACCCTCTCTGCTGCTGGGAACACAGGCGAAGGTGCCACACAAGTGGCGATACTCAAAGCTTTAGGGCAGCTTACCACTGAAGTAAGTAAATTAACCGTACTTAATTCACAACAGCCTAGACGTCGACATAAAAGTCGTTCGCCATCCCCACACCACCGCCGCCATTCAAGCAAGCCAGGACTATGCTATTATCACAGTTGTTTTGGAGCTAAGGCTCGGAGGTGCAAAATGCCCTGCTCCTTTTCAAACCAGGGAAACTTAAATCTGGAGAGCTGAGCACGGCACACTCTCCACAAGATTTATGTAACAACCGTGCCTATTTTATCACTGACTCCAGGTCCCAAGCACGTTGTTTGGTTGACACAGGAGCAGCTTGCAGTATCTGGCCACTGAAATTTCTCACTGAGAAGCCGCCACTGTCGCCCATCACACTGCAAGCGGTAAATCACTCCCCTATTCCCACGTACGGTCAAATTTCTCGTTCTCTGGACTTGGAATTACGGAGAGACTTTACATGGATTTTTACTGTAGCTGACTTACCATACCCCATTCTAGGCTCGGACTTTCTGCACCACTTCAACCTTTTAGTGGATATGCGCAAGCGACGACTTATTGACGGCAATACGGAACTTTCCGTCATGGGTTTTAAGGCAAATATCTCACCTATCAGCCCGGTATTTTTCATTGCCGCCACTGACGACCCATACCAAACATTACTACGCTCTTACCCAGAGTTAACTAACTTAAATTTCGTTGTGAGCAAATCAACTCACTCTACAAAACACCACATCGAGACCACAGGCGCTCCGGTGTTCTCACGCCCTCGCCGCCTCCCTGCTGATAAACTAAAGGCGGCGAAGGCAGAATTTAACCATATGCTGCAGCTGGGAATTATACGCCCCTCGTCCAGTCCATGGGCTTCCCCTTTGCATATGGTTCCAAAGCGTTCTGGAGATTGGCGTCCGACTGGGGACTATCGACGACTAAATGCCATTACGGTACCTGATCGTTACCCAATCCCACATATACAAGACTTCGCTTCATCCCTGCATGGTTGTAAGACCTTCTCCAAACTAGACCTCGTTAAGGCTTACCATCAGATACCAGTGAACCCAGACGACATACCCAAAACTGCAGTAACAACTCCATTTGGAGCGTTTGAATTTTTAACTATGCCTTTTGGTTTGCGAAACGCGGCTAGTACCTTCCAACGCTTCATGGACGAAGTAGTGCGTGATTTGGACTTCGTCTATAATTATATAGATGACATCCTTGTAGCAAGTGCCTCACCTGAGGAACATGTTACTCACTTCCGCCTACTGTTCGAACGGTTTCAAAAGTACCAGGTGAGGATTAACCCTGGTAAATGTGTTTTCGGTGCTTCGTCGCTAACTTTCTTGGGACACATTATAAGCCCCGAAGGGATATCTCCCTTACCTGAAAAAGTGAAGGCTCTACAAGACCTTCAACCACCCACTTCACTTCGCCAACTGAGACACTTTCTCGGTCTGCTTAACTATTACAGACGTTTCATCCCACACTGTGCGGATCTCCTGTCTCCTCTGTCTGACATGTTACGTAACAGGAAAAAGAAAAATGAGAAGATTTCGTTGAATGACATACAGCTAAAAGCCTTTAACGAAGTGAAGAAGAAATTAGCGACAACATCGCTACTTGCACATCCTGTACCCGACTCCCAGTTTTCATTGGTCGTTGATGCATCGGGCACAGCTGTAGGTGCAGTTTTGCAACAGCAACACCAACAACAGCTACAACCTCTCGCTTATTTTTCGAGACAGCTGAAACCGGCAGAACAACGTTACAGCACGTTTGGCCGTGAACTCCTGGCAATGTACCTCGCAGTGAAACACTTTCAGCATTCACTAGAGGGCCGACAATTTGTGATCTACACCGATCACCGTCCGCTTACTTTCGCTCTGCGCTCAAAGCCGGACAGATATTCTCCTCGCGAAACTCGCCACTTGGATTTTGTTTCGCAATTTACAAACGATATCCGACATATCTCTGGTGAACAGAATGCTGCGGCAGACGCCTTGTCTCGCCTTCCCATTAATTCACTGTTCTCACCTTCAGATATCGACTTACGACGGATGGCCTTTGACCAACCACGCCTGGACACCTTTGATCTATCGTCACCTGAATTTGCAACTTGCAAGTTCGCATACCTTACCAGTGCCTACTGCAGACACGCAGATCATCTGTGACACCTCAACAGATGCACCTCGACCTTTTGTTCCGATGACACATCGTAGGGTTGTTTTTGACACACTACACCAATTGGCACACCCCGGACCCAAAGCCACAGTGAAGCTGATTGCAGCTAGATTTTTCTGGCCAAACATGAGGCGTGATATCACTGCCTGGACACGTTCTTGCGTATCCTGCCAAAAATCAAAGGTGCACAAACATATCCGTGCACCCCTCGGAACATTCAGCACCTCAGACGCTCGGTTCAGCCATATCCATATTGATCTGGTTGGACCATGGCCGGTCAGTCAGAGATTTACTTACCTCCTGACCTGTATAGATCGCTTTACACGGTGGCCCGAAGCTATTCCCCTAAAGGACATTTCAGCTGAATCCGTAGCGCAAGCCCTTATATCAGGCTGGATAACGCGTTACGGAGTTCCTACAACAATTACCACTGACCGTGGCAGACAATTTGAATCCCACCTATTCCAGGAACTTTCCAGAATGTTAGGGATCAATCGAATTCGAACTACGAGCTATCACCCTGCTTCTAACGGGATGATAGAACGCTTTCATTGCCAATTAAAGGCCGCATTACGTGCCTATCCTGACCAACAGCGATGGAGCGAATATGTACCTGTTGTCCTTCTTGGCTGTCGTGCAGCTATCAAAGAGGACCTAGGATACTCTCCAGCAGAACTTGTCTATGGAGTACCTCTATCATTACCAGGTCAGATGTTGAACCCTATAGATTTAACAGGAACAGATCCTGCCTTGTATATAAACAGACTGCAATCTTATTTTGGTAATCTCCCACCAATGCACCCTAGGGAACAGACCATCAAATCAGTCCCAAAAGATATTTCTTCATGGACTCACGTTTTTCTAAGAAGGGACGCTGTCAAAGCCCCTCTCACTCCACCTTACACTGGCCCTTATCGCGTGCTTTCACGCACTGACAAACTTCTCACTCTTGACATTAGTGGCAAAAAAAGAAACTGTATCTATTGACAGGGTGAAAAGAGCCTTTCTTAACACAAACACACAAGAGCCACATATTCCCCCTACTTACATACATGAACATATCTTTACACCCGTGGAAAAAATACGATGCCAACAGACAACTATGTCACCACCACACGCAGTGGGCGACGAGTACATTGGCCCAAAAAGCTCTGTAAAACTGTTTATATATAAATTGTACCCTTCTTTGTTTTATGGCCGCTATCTTTTTCTGATGTAGCAGCCACAGATGTATTTCCTTTAGCGAATCAATGCCCCCGACGGGAGATTCGGTCACTCACTGACCAATCAACGGGCGGAGCGCATTGATTCCTCTCTAGAACTATTTTTCCTAGTCCTGTTTGTAGAACGGAGGAAAGCCAGAGAGCCATGAGCCCGCGACAGTAACGGACGCCTCTCTCACATCGCTGCCACTGATTCCTCATGGAATGCTTTCGCGGAAGACGCTGCTGCTAGCTTCACCATGGACACTTACACACTATCTGCTGCTAGCTTCACCATGGACACTTACATACTACCTGCTGCTAGCTTCACCATGGACACTTACATACTACCAATCTTGTACGTTTACTATGTAATAAACCATTCTTTGTTGTTATTCTAAAAGCAAGTTTCGTCATTCATTTGTGTGCCTAAAAAATATAGTGTTGAGGAAATTAAGCATCTCCCATAACACCTATAGAAGTTTTGTACAATGTTTAGGAAGACAGAGCTGATGTATCAAACCTTAACACAAAGACCGTGAAGAAGGCAGGAAGAGAAAGTGAGAAAAGGGGGCTAAGCTGGATAGGATTATTGCAAAACGGAAAAGCAAAACTAACACCAAAATTTCATTACAGCTTCCTTTCAGCCATCATGCCAGTAGCGGTTATTGTGTGAACCCTTCTTTTATGTGACGTCACCAGACCCTGATTTAAAAATCCACTAAATCCTTCATAGCAAATATTGTATTGATATTGATATTAAAGTCATAGAAATTTCGTACAGCGTGCGCAAAGATAGAACTGATGTTTTAAATGTTAAGACAAAGACAATGAATGGGGCAGGAAGTGTAAGGAAGAAAAGGGGAGATAAGTTAGTTGGGATTATCGCAAAAGCGAACCTAACCCAAAAATTTAATTACGATTTCGTTTTCATCCACAAATTTCAGGCCGCAGCTATCTTAAGCACCCTTAATCCGCACCAGGGAATATAAATCATATTACTTTGATTGTTCTTAATCTGTTTTATACATTTTCCAATTTTCTAAGTGTAACTGGGAAATCTTATTCTTTCGGAGACATGATGAGGTGCCTCCAAATATTTGACTCGTGTTTAAGGAGTTTAAAATTTCGTCTAGTCTGTAGTACATAGTGTAAGTGAAATTTTAAACTCCTTCACACGGACACTAACAGGCTACTGCCCTCTGTCTCACCTCTTCTCGCTACGCCACTGTTGCTACTCTCTAAGTGAGTTTTTAATCCTCACGCATTAGTCTAGGTACCCGCTTCCACCCACTCCACTTAAGTGTGATGATTCTGACTCATGAAGAAGTTCTGCTCCCTTGATTTCTGAGTGAACCACCCGGGTTCACTTCAAGAGTATGTTTCTCATTCTTTGAATGTTTGTCTCCTCATTACGGCTGCTGGAGCTTAACGTTTTTCTGGATTTGCGCTCTCCACCTGATAGTCAGAGATCTGAACCTTAGAGAAACTCTACATGAGATTATTTCTTTAGCTTGTGTATAATATCAAATCTCCTATATAGCAATTATGTGAATAGGATCTGGGACGTGAACTAGTTGGTGGAGCGTATAGTTAAGGCGTATAATGTAAGGGGTCTACGTTCCAAGTTGAATCCCATCTTCAAGAGGTCAAACCTCATCTTATATTTCTGTTTGAAACTGATTTCACTCAATCAATTCTAGTGTAAGAATTGGCGGTCACTACCTATTTGACTTTAATTTCAAAATGTCATGGCCACGTAATCTATATCAAAGATAGATTCCCATGTAGCACAATAACGAAGACCATGACTTTCATTCACGTGGCCCTTTTACAGAGTATGTATCACACAGTATCCTCTTAAGTTCCATATCATGGGACAAATTTTCGTGCTTACAGGTATAACTTCATATCTTTCATTTCGGAAGGTCTTCTCATGGCATTTTTCAAAAGTAGATCTCTCAGAATAGACTCCCTCATTTCTGAGTGGATCCTTTCTGGTATTGAGAGATTTATCTCTCACAAGTATCAGTAAAGGTCGAATAGCTAACTTTGATACACGCATAATTGTGCTGCTGTCCTAATTCGCTGTGACTATTTCTATCATGTGATATGTCTGTCCAAAAATGAAAAATGAGATCCCGTAAGTTTTGGAAAATTACAAACAAGATTCTCCATTGAGTCAAATCATCTGTGTTTACTCTGATAAGTGGTCAGATATGATTGAAATCTTTATAACGAACACTGTTTCAAACTTTACATTAGACGACGAGAGTCATCTACAAATTTTGTGATTTCACTATCTCATCTCGGGAATTTTCCAGACTCATTAAAAGCTTTGACTATACAAAGGCTACTGGTCCGGGTAAAACCCTTTTTGTCATGCTTAAGAACCTTTGCCTAGAGTTATCTCTAATCTTGGTACACTTGTTTAACTACCTGAAGTAGAAATATTTATCAAATTCATGGATGGTGTCAACTTTAATCGCTGTTTTCAAGAATGTCGCTGAGCGCTCATCTACATTACAATATCGACCCATCAGCTTCCTTAGTGTTATGAGCAAACTCTTTGAGCCTATTATCGAGAGAAACAACACCCTGAGCGATTAAGTATATGTTCTAATGCCCATGTCTTGACTATCGTTACACACAGAATCAGATGTTACATTAACCACGTAAGCTATTGCTATAGTTTTCTCTTTATATGTTATGAATTCATATGAATAAAAGATTTTTTGACAACTTACTGAAAAAAATTTGCAGCAATTTAACTAATAATAGCAACAGTGTTTAATCACAGAACTATTTAAGATCATTAAAAATTATGAAAATATTAAAAAGGAAAAAATGAATTTGATTCATTCGGATTTTTAAAAATTACAAAACTGTGTATGTGTGTGTGTGTGTGTTTCCATCATAAACCTAATTAGCTGCAGAGACACCGAATGAGCATATTTTTTTTTTATTTGTCGATACTTTTTATTTATTATTTATTTCTCTCCGACTTTCTGATTTCCTGCTTTTTTTTTTGCTTTTTTTTGTAGGTGACATTTACTATGCTACGACTGATTGTTCTTAAATTGTTATATCAAAATTAGTGATTTTTAATAATAGTTTAAAATGTCATCATCATCATGATGTTTCAGTTTTGTTTATAACAAAAATCAGTTTGTTGTATTTAGAATATCTTTTACATACTCTGCATGTATTTTGTGAGACAAAAATACTCGTTGTCGATTTTTTCACTAGACTTATGAATATATGAAAACTTAAACTAACAGATAAGAGCGGCAAACTCTAGCTGTATAACTGTGATAGATGTTAGTGATGTTATTATTTTTTCTTATCTTCCTCTACTTTCTCAGTAGGTTGAACGATACCATATTCTATTCATAGCATTTCCCTTCTCTCTTCATATCACCAACAGTTCTCTGTTACTGCATACTCTAGCTTATCTCTCTTCACTCACTACTTAAAATAAGATAGAATTTTTACGTTTCATAAGCATTTATCCCATACCCTCTAGTTTCTGAGAATAGAAATGCAATTTTTGATAGATTCAATATTTTTCTACACCCCTGTCTTATTAGTATACCAAAGCGCGTTATGTGCTTTAAATGTGAATAATTCTAAATTCCTTTCTGTAAACAGAGACAACTATGTAATCTATTCGAATGTATTGCAACATCGGGATAAATTAAATTCTTAAGTATTAATCTTAATGTAATTTTCCTGTCGGATGTCAAACTACAATTACTGACAATTTTTGACATCTTTCGGGTATAATCGAATATCTTTAGATGATTCATAGGGAAAATATGATATCACAGCAAGTTAAAAAATAATTTAAACAATTATATTTTAAGAAAATGTAGATTTGAATTGCGATTTCGGATTTAAAAATTCAATAGTTCTCACGAAAGTTCACTTTGGTAATTTGATTCGATTTTCTGATTATATGGTATTTATTTTTTCACTTAATCAAACCATTGCCATTCAGAAGTGGGACACCTTGAATACACCTAAAAGCAGAAAAGGTGGGAAAATATCAAAGAAAGTTCTCTTCCAATGTAACGTAAAGCTGTGATTCACTGGAGAATAGAATTGTAGATTTCAATTTCAAAATTTAAACCTGGTAGATACGAATAGAAATTCAAAGAAATCTAAAGTTAAACCAGATAAATGTATTTGACCGGAAAATTTTAAAATCCCATTTACAAAAATAAACTAGCAAAATAGTAAATGCAATTAAATAAGAAATTTTAAAGTAAAATCCTATATTAAACTGAATGCTGGCATAATGTAGAAGTCAGTGAAAATTATTGTTTCTCAATTTAAAAAAGAAAAGAAAATTGTTTAAAGAGATGCCCAAGGTATGAAAATGGCGACCTGTTTTCAAACATATTCCCAAGAGTATTTATCTAATATAGTAGAAGCTTACTGACAATGAATAGTGAAACAAAGTATTTTTTGTTTGTTAGATTTTACACATATAAGTATTTTTCTGTGTGATCGAAGTTAAATTTAGTATACGACTTCAAAAGATTATAGTAGAACTAAGGGATTTAATTTGAAAGAAATATGTTTTAATGGCGTAAGAGAAAATTTACAATATAACGCTAGCATGTAATTCTTTAAAATAATGTGCTTTCAAGAAAATCATCACTTGCTTGACAAGTATCTGCAGTAAGTAAAAATACATAAATTTACAGAAGAGCATGGTTGAAAGAATGAGCTTATGGTTAAGGAAATAGTTACAACTAATTATTACGGTATCTACATTTACCTAAACAGTACAAAAAAAAAAAAAAAAAAAAAGAATGAACATTTTTTAAATTATTTAAAATTCAAAGTCTCCACTATGAATATTGTAAATTTATTGTGAAGGAAATAGTCTCGAAGAATATACTAAAGTGATTTTAAATCATGTTTCAGAAAATTAGTATCAATATCCTAATTAGAATTCCTATTACTATGAATTCAGAAATGAAAAATAAATCCATATATAGTTCACAATGACTTTCAAATTAGTAACTGCAAGAGAATTAATCTTAATTGCTCCATAGAATTAGAGTCAAGTAACATTTCCACATTCCTTTTAATAAGTGTTAACTGTTAACTGAACCAATAATTGCTTTAATTGATTTACAGACACATTTAATAATTGTTGGCTTATTCCAGCATTCTTGTCTGTGAGCTAATGTCTGAAATATTAGTTCCTTATATATATATATATATATATATATATATATATATATTAGTTCCTTATATATATATATATATATATATATATAGTGATAAATAGATAGATAGAGAGAGAGAGAGAGAAAGAGAGAGGGGGCGGTGGAAATTACTGAAATGTTCTCGAAATTCTTCTCAAAATTATTATTTCAATGATCAAGCAAGATTATTTTGTAAGAGTTAAAAAACATAAAGAAAGGATATTCCAGTTGTGTTCAAATCTGTGATTAACATGTGAAATAACTGTTATATTCATGGTTTTAAATAACCTTATAACTATTATTATTTAGTGCTTATTCGTATATATATATATATATATATATATATATATATATATATATATATATATATATCCACTTGATGATTGTTGCTATATGAGACCCTTGAGTAGCTGATTTTGGAATTGATAATATTATTACATTATATAATTTTGTAATTTTTTTTTATTTTGTAATTTAGAAAATTAAGGAGTGTTAGTTGGTTTCTAAATAGCTACGAATTCATCTTATACTTTCAATATAAATCATTTTCACTATTTGTTTTAAATTATCATCTAAAGAAGAACAGTGTTGTTCTGAAACATAAAAAATTTTGTGTAGTGATATAATGTTTCTATAAACCATTGTAATAAAAAAATTTTAAGCTCTACTCTGTATCGAGCACTGTTTATAAAAGTAAATGCTTGAACAGTGGATTTTAATCTACGTGTTCTTTCACTTTCTCATATATATATATATATATATATATATATATATATATATATATATATATATATATATATACTAGCGTTGCTTAGGTGTAATGAAAGCTTTAAAACTAATCCATGGTCCTGGAGCTCAGACTCTTTGGACGTTGGCACGAAAGACTAAAAAGCAATAGTTGTTTCCAGTTAAAGCGAAACCGTAGACTGAAAGAAAAATGAATGGATGCAAGACAAATTTTGATTTCCTGGTATCAACATCAAATAAGTTTTTTTCATCGTAAACTGAATTTTGAAGGCTAAATAAGTCCTCTGAGTAAAAGAGACTAAGAACTACAATTATATCTACTTAGAGCCAAGCCTGAAGCAAAAACTAAAATAAAAGGGCTGAAAAAATACAGGCAGATAAACAGACACACACACAAACATCTTACCTTATATATATATATATATATATATATATATATATATATATATATATATATATATATTATCGATTTTCTGCACTATTGTAAGAACTGCAACCTTGAAACTTCTGAATATTGTTTCTTATGTGTCTATGAGTGTATCAAATTTGATTAAAATCGGGCCACTCCTTCTATAACCTGATTTTTTCGATTATCGATTTTCAATATTTATCAGGGGTACCTCGACACAAGACCTAGCTAAGAACACTCGCAGACGCTTATAGTACAACCGTGTAAGTTCTCAAGAAAATTGGTTCAGCCGTTTCGGAGTCTATAGGTAATGGACACACACACGCACACAGACAAAGTTCCATTTATATATATATATATATATATATATATATATATATATATATATATATATATTCTTTGGAGTAAATCACCCGAAAGTTTGATGTATTTAGTGCTGGTAGTGCCTAGGAACGGTGATAGGATTTTAGCGATGGCTTTAGCTAATTTGTGGTGGTGGTGGGGGGGACATTGCACTATTAATTCTGGGTATAAATTGGCTAATGAGTACGACAGATTTATGTGTTTTGGGTAAGCCAAATATATATATATAATAATTTAAAGAAGTGTTCCAGTGTTCCCGTTTTCTTTCTAATTCTGAGGATATTTTAATCAAATCAATGTATAATAAATCACTTGCTCTCCTCTTCTTTCAGTTACTTGTTCTCGCATGAGCAATTGTAACACTGAGGATCGCCGTAGAATAAATATAAAGAAGAAAGAGTCTACTAACTGGATGATAATCGTTGAAATTGCAGAAAGATGGATTGAAAAGTTGAGAAGTAAATTAGTAAATGAAATGCGTTGAAAAATCATCTTTTATAATAATTGCAAGGAGAATCGAACCCTGAATTAATTACACAGAATTCAGATAAATCGATCAAGACCGACATTACTGCTCTCCCCCCGTTTTCCGCCAATATGAAAGAGACTATGAAAGGCATACTAGAAGATGTCAAGAAGGAAGCATTCTGAAAAGGTGTGAGAAGGAAGAGAGAGATTAGGCCCGCCCATATGTTGCGGTAGTATGAGATGAAACGTGAAGAGAGTCGGAGTAAAAAACGATGGCTTGACTCCTCTGACCACTCACAAAAAGAGGCTGGACAATCCAAGTTTGAAAAGCTACTTGAATAAAGATATTTTGAGAATATGGAATTTTAACAAAGTGTAGAATTCAACCAAACCCAAACCCTGGCCAATCCTCACGCCTGTCCGATGCAGGATTCTATATAAGCTGGAGATTATAGGACAGAGAGGAGAAAAGAGATCAGTAGACACACAGAGAGTCTCGACACTACTGCTACCGGAGTCCACATGGTTTATCGAGACCTCCTGAACAAGACCTTGTGCCAACCCAGAAGATAAAAAAGAATATGATATATCGAAGGAGAAGATTAGAAGAACACAAAAGACTAGAACTTAGAAATTTAAGTTACTTCCAACACGAGCCGCAGACGCTGAAGGTGGTCACAGTGTCATTTGATTTTAAGTGGGAAGGGTTAAAACCGCTGTATACAACAAAGCATATATAAACCGAATCGTTATTTTATTTTTAATAATATATAGTTAATTCTTTATTCCGAAAAATTCACTTTTTTGATGTGTAACTCCCAGCTGTCGGACCAGTCCTCACTTCAAGTTTGTTTCATCAGCGATCTTCTCACCAACTGAGATCAAAAACACAGCGCGACAGAGGAGTGGATGTTCGTGAACAGACAAACACCAGCTAAGTTGAGTACAACTGTACCATCAACCCGAAACCAGAGGCAAAACTAGAGACACGTTAATATGTTAAGAATGAGTGGGATAATAACCCAGATGTCATTATTGGTTACTGTTGATTAGGACCGACATAGGGGTAATATATTTGGTCGTTGCTGATCAGGTTCGAAAGGGCTGAGGGTCATATTTGGCTGCCGTGAAACAGGATCGACCCAGAAAAACCAGTAGAAACTTAAAGGATAGCAGCACCTAAGAACGCAGAACACATTTCGGCCAAGTAGTCATTTGACTGTTTGGTTCTGAAAGTGCACCAAGCAGATGAAGTCGATCGGATCAAGCACAGAGTGGACACTTTTGGTTCCCTATATTATTTGTGTCATACAAAATATTGCATCTTGCCAAGTGATACGTTTGAAGTTGTATTGATTAGCTTATAATAATGGAAATGAAGGAATTTAACGAGAAAGGGAGAACTATCCAGGTTTAATTGACAGAAATTTACGTAGATGCCCTCTGAGACGGTGACATCAGACACAATGAGAGGCACCATCCACGTAGGCTGAGGTTTCAAATTTTGTTAAAGAGTAAAAAACTGTGGAAGATAATTAGAAAGAATACAGAGAGCTGAGGTCTAGCTCAAAATTTGGAGGATAGTAGAGGCAGGGGACAAGAAGGGGACAGGGTAACTATGGAGGCACCCCGAGAATAGGAAAGAAGAAACTGATTCCAATAAAAACATTGGTCCCTGAGACACGGGTACTTAGAACCAACATCCGGGAGATACGGGCCTGACTGTTAAACGTATAGTTTTGAAGGTCATAGGTCAAGAAATAGTCCAACTAGGTGCGGAGCAAGTGTTAGACCTAAGTGTATTAAGGAGATTGGAACATGGTCGAAGACAGTGTAGGTATGCAGTTAGTTGGTTTGGAAGATTACCTCACTCCCGAAAGGAAACGCCCCCCCCCCCCACCAAATCAAGAGTCAAAGGAAAAGGGATTTGCCAAGAGGAATTTTAAAACAGCAAAGGATTCCTGAGGAATTTTATTGAATAGGTATGTCATAGCAAAGTCAGGGATAGATATAAGAAAAGAATGGCTCGAGTCACTGCCCTTTTAACTACAGAAAAGTTATCCCAAAGAAAGGTTGATGGCTGGGAAATCGAATATCGAGAAGAAATATCCTAGTGACTTAGAATAATGATGTACAGAGTCGGGAAGAACCAAAAATGAAAATTCCAGTAGTAATTGATAAAAAGCAGAAAGAGAGGGAAAAGGGAAAAACAGGTTTATAAGAGGGAGAACACTTTTTTAGGAGTGAGAACTAAGCACTAACAGAGAGGGAGTATGAACGGTGCATTTAGCCTGATAGTGGAGGAAGAAAGAGAAGCAGCGAATCCTAGTACTATGAAAAACAAAAATAACGTAGATATTAAATATTTTTTAGGTACATCCATTAATTTACTGAAAAAAAAAAAAAAGACACAAAATCCCAAACAAACAAACAAACAAACAAACAAACAAACAAACAAACAAACGGTATAGCATAAAAATAAAGTTTCATCGTCAAAATGTTTATGTTATTATTTAGAGGAAAGTATTTTTTAATTATTTTTTTCAAAATGTTTAATTCTTTCTAGCACGTTCGAAATTTTGGTAAAAATTTCGAAGGTGTTAGAAATCTGTGTACCAAAGATTGCTACAGATATTTTAGCGCTTTTTATTTTCTATTTTACTTTATTTTATTTATTTATTTATTTTTTTTTTCAAATAGTTACTGCTTTCCTAAAAATCTGCTCTGAATAGTAAAATAAAAAATTCAATAAAACTACGCCACTTTAAAAAATTTGATAAGCTTTTAATTGCTTTTAACAATAATACATATATTAAGGATATCATAGTCTGAAAGAAAATTTCCGATGAAGAATTATTTTTAAAAGAATTGTTTTTTTTCTTTTTAATTATAATAATTTATTAAGTTTCGAAAATCTTTTAAAGTTTCTTCCACTCACCGTCTGTATCAGATTATTAAGTTATTAAGTAAAGACTATATTTACTAATCGAAAATTGAAAAATTTAATATCAATTCTTCACAAATCTTAGAATAATTGTTAATTTGTTGTGTATGTAGAAAGGTTGTTTTCTTTCAAATATGATATTTCATGTGTGATATTAAAAGGCTACGTGTTTTACATTTTCTTCCCTTTACAGAAAAAACTGAACAATTATGTCAATTCTGGTAAACCATATTTAGCTTTTTGGCATGTCTGGTTGTCAGTATATCAATCAATATGTTAAAAAAACTTCCATGATTAAGAAATGCTTGTATACTATATTTCAAACTATGAGCAAGCAATACTTATTTCAAATCAGATTAATATAACTTTAAATTTTCTATTTTTTTAAATAACGTGTCACAGATGTATATTTTATTTGTTCAAAATGTTAAAACCGTTTACAAACTTATCAATATGTCAAAAATGGCCGTTTTTGATGTTTTAACTGAAAATTCAAAAGTTGAGATTCCAATCAATATAATTTCTGTTTGAAATACACAAGAATATTTTACTTACTAGAAATAGTAAATTAATCATTCATCTTTCAATTAAAGCTAAAGTGAAAGCTTCAAGAAAGTGGCGCATTTCTCGTCTCTCTTCTCCAGACCGGAGAGGTCTCTGTCCTCGGATATGCACCAGTTTCTGTCTTAACAGCGTTCTCTAACTCACTATTTGCACTGTTTCTTCACTTTGTCGTCGTCTCCCCGCCCTCTCTTCTCCGGTCTGTACACACTGTCTATTGCTCTGCCGTCGAATCTCACTCGAGTATCATGTATCTGCACTTCACGCTCTTTGCTCTTTATCGACGTCTCCCCAGCTTCTCCGGCCTGGCTCTTCGGTCTGGTTTCCACCGGGTTCTGAATTCACCTCTTCTCGTTGAATCTTTCTAGCAGAAGATGGCCGTCCCGAGCTCAGGAGTGATGAACGACGGCTGAAGCCGCCGTTGAATTTCACTGTGACCGGTTGAATTTACTCTGCTTTTCAAAAGCTCTAGCTTACATAGAACAGCTGGGGTGGCGTATAACGTTTTCTGAATATGCTAACGTTCTCTCAAAGAACCAATCAATACCCTCTTCTTTTGGTCTTCAAACCCGTCACATCCCTGCGTTGTATGATTGCCTCTCACCACTGCCCGAGGAGCGTGGAACGTTTCTCCAAGTTTCCCGAAATACCACCGGGACCTTTTCTTCATTGGTCATCTGATTTTGGGTAAGTGCCTATCGAGCGGCGTGGTCTAGGCCAAATTCTAATTATCGTCAAAAATCCTTCTTATCGTAATTTTGTGTGCGGTCGTTTTCATACTTGCGATTTTTTCATTTCTTTTTCTTTTTTTTACCAACAAGTGACAAAAAAAAAGGGGACAATCCCTTTATTTGAGACGTTCTATCGTATTTCGGCAGACGAAAAAAATGATTACTATTTTCTTTCAATTTACTTTTGGAAACTTGTCTGCTTTCAAAAAGTTAATTCTTATCAGTCGATTCAGTCGATTCAGCGGTCTTTCAAGGGTGGTAAAAGTATTTAGACGCTTGTTTTTATTGGTCATAGAAATATTTATCTGTTCTTCTTAGGAGGTATTTTAGAATATACCTTCACTTATTTCAGTTTTGACTAAAATCAGATAGTATCTTTGTTTTATCTTTTTAGCAAACAAAAACATGGATTACATATTCTCATTCGTATTTTCCTTCGTCTGGTCATCAGTATATTTTTCAGTCTATCGAAATTTTTTTCTTTCTTAGTTTTTTTATTATTTACATATTAGCGCCTTTCCAAATAATGTCACAAGAAAAGCAGAATTTAGAAATTTAAATTGCTACCAACACCAGCTGCAGACTCCCAGTGTTATTTAGGAAGTGGCACTGTGGGAAGGGTTAAAACCGCTGTATACAGCAAAGCACACTGTTACAAACTCGTTTGAGTCAGCAACACATAAAATACAATTTAGTTGGAATAATGCTGAAGGGAGTGAATTAAACTATAACGCAAGATAATTTTATACAAATAGGAAATTTATTTTAACACACAAAAATATTTAGCAAAAACACAGGTATAAGGTTACAGAACTATATAATAACGGACACTAGAACGGGTTCAACTTTGTACTAGTTTTACACAATATTCGCGGGAAAATAAGAGGTGGGTCTAACGGGCAAGATTTTTGGTGGAAGTTTAAGCGGAATGGAAAGTGGTCATTTAACTTGGCTAAAGAATATATATATATATATATATATATATATATATATATAGCTAGGGTTTGGTCAGAATGATTAACGAAAGAATCTTTAACTTTCACGGCAGCAACGTGGTGTATTCACTGGATGTTGAGGAAGGTTTTCGTATGGAGAATTTCAGCTGGTAGCTTTATGAAAAGCTCTTTCGACGTCTTAAACGAATCACCGGAGAGGTGTCTACGTCTGGCCCGTAGCACTTACAACTCTGGGGTTTTCTACTATTTCTTCTTTTTTATATAGAAACAGGGGCCTATATTCATTGACCCTCTCTTTCTCTGGTCTTTTCCTTCTTTTCCCTGTAACCATAGTTACCAGGCTAGTTAATCTCTTTTTGGGAAGGGTAGAACCTCACCAGCTGACCCAAATCCTACTACTATCCTTTTTAGGCTGGTAGGATCTTGACCGCATGACCAGTTACTACTACTTTTTTGTGGGGGGGATTGATGAAAATCTGACCAAGTAACCTAGTTACTACTATTCTTTTGTTATGGTGACTATTTTTAGTCATGATCCAAGTTCCTTTGTGGCGAGAAAACGCTTCTAACTTCCTCGCTGCATATACATATACCAAATCGTTATTAGATTTTTAACTTAAGTTAATTCTTTATTTCCAAAAAATTCCTTTTTTTTTGTGTAACTCCCAGCTGTCAGACCAGTCTTCACCAAGTTTGTTTAATGAGTGATCTTCTCAAGCTCTGAGACAAAAAAAAAAAACCAAAAAAAAAAAACGATCGATGAGTTAACGAGTTAGGAGTCAGCTAGATGACAACCACAGTGGCCTGAAGGAACTTAAAGACTAACACGGGTCACAAAGCTACATTATTGGTTACCTTTGACTCGGCCCAATATAGGGGTAATCTATTTGATCACTGCTGGCCAGGTTCGAAAGGGTCGAGGGTAATACAATTTCACCAACAAAATATCCTACTAGAATTTTCCTATCAAAGGCAGATATAATTATTTGTTACTGTTCCTGTTTTCGGCATCTTTTTTTAATTAATGTTCTTTCTAGTACATTTTAGATTTTTACAAATTTTGTTTTTATTGATTTATAGTTTCGCTGCTTTAGGCTCTTCATTTGCTTTTCCAGTTTCATTGTGTTAAGCCTGCTATGAAATAAAATTCCATCTTTAATTGCAGTTACCCTTCTTTCTTCTAAACTAACTGCAGCCATAAATGGAAAACAAGGTGATAATCTACCAACAATATTAGAAAGGCATTAATGAGAAGAAATGAAGTTGGTACAAAATGAAAATACCCCAGAAGCATTTTATTTAAGAAGAATTGGTAGCACATTTTTAATACTACATTGTTTATATAATTGAATTATTTCTTATCTAGATTTTTTTTATTGAACAACATATAAAAGGTAGGCGTTTGATCGCAAAAAAAACTGTTGAGATTAATATAATTATTGTTGTGATTGAAAGACCTCGCTCTTTTTATAGGAATTTCTTTTTGAGCCAAAAAAGCAAAATTTAAACAGAATTTTAAGTGACTACTTTTGTTTAATAAGGTTTGAAGTAATAGAAATACTTAATTAATAATAAACCCATTATCGCTTTTAAAATTAATTGAAAAAAAAATTATTTTTTAAATGTACAAGCTGTACTACGATAAGACGCTGATCATTTCATAATTTTCAACAAATATTTTTGCAAATATTACATTAAAGTGGTTCAGTTATGTTTGTAATTTCACAAACAATAAGATTCTATTTTCTAAGATTAAAATAACTTTTTATAGATTTTGTTATATTTATGTTAGCGGGAAATATGTAGTTATTTAAGCACTACTCAAAACACTAAATTGTTTTCTCAAAAATCTTTACGCAGTTGTTTTCTGCTTTTATAGATTAAAGTAAAAAAATGAATTTAAATTTTGTGACGGTTCAATTCACATATAAATAATTTTACTATTTTCCATCCACAAATCGCGGGAATAGAACTCTAAAATTTTATGCTTCTTTGATTTATTATACCAAAGCATAAATTTGTGGTGTTATTACTTTCTAAAACAATATTTGAGTTGTTTTAAAACTGTCTAGATGACCGACTATTTATGGGCAGATGTGCGTGGCTATCGGCTCGGAACGAGAAATAAGAGAGTCTATTTCAAATTTCAGTTGAATTTGGTTGATAACCAGTCTATCGTAGAAAGTAATGGCAATCTCCAGCGGGAAAATCTTCTTTCGAGACATGATCGCCCGAACGTATCATGCATGGCACTGACTGACTACAATGTGATGGTAGTGAAAAATACATTTGTTTTCAAGGTAAGTATTTAGATCTCAGTAAACATTAAGTCAACATTTTTCTTTTGCAGTCCCAAAACCTAAATGAATAAGACAAAAAAAAAAAAAAAAAAGAATTATTAAAAAGTAATTTCACAGCCCGAAATTTTAAATTAGTGTAATATATTAACTTGACCGGCAAAAATATGATTGACAAAAATATATTCCATTTTTAGGCATGGATGGAAGTTTAGAGTTTTATTTTATTATTTGACCTCACAGGCTTCTTCTTCTTCTTCTTCTTCTTCTTCTTCTTCTTCTTCTTCTTCTTCTTCTATGTGCCCCGTCCTTTCAGGATGTAGGCGATCATGGCTTTCCACGTCTCTCTTTCCCTGGTGGCTCTTAGCACGCTTTCTTCTGTCACACCACACAACCCTTGTTCTGTTATCCGTTGCTTTCCCCTGTCTCTTTTTTCCTCAATCTGGCCTGTTAGTATCAGGTTCTCCAAGCTCTCCTTCATCATTTCATGTCCCAGGAACTTCAGCTGTCTCTTCCTGACGCTCAGTATTAATTTCCTTTTCGTTTCCATCCTTTTCAAAACCTAATCATTGTCCATGATATCCGTAGCATCCTTTTGTAAAACCACATTTCAATTGCTTCAAGTTTTTCCTTCATATTTGATGATATGGTCCAGCATTCACTGCCATATTGAATAACTGACATCACATAATAATCCAGTACTCTTTTCTTTGTTTCTAGCGAAATTTTCCTGTCTCTTAATACTTTACTCAACTTCTGGAAGCGTTCTTTGCCATGCCGGTTCGCCTTTGGATCTCTGTGTCGCACTTTCCGTCTTCTGTTAAAACACTTCCCAGGTATTTAAATTTTTATGCATGCTTGATTTTAGTATCCCTCACCAATATTTGGCATTTTGGGCTGCTCTGTTTGCTGATGACCATGCATTCGTTTTTCTGTAGTCCTTTTTTGTCACTCTCTTCAGCTACCTTCTGTAGAAGTTCCTGTAGTTTCCTTTCCGTGTCTGCTCTCAGCACTGTATCATCTGCGTATCTTATGTTGTTCAAATTGTGACCTCGGATGACAAATCTAGGGTCCTCAGAAGAGTTTCGCTGTACAAGTTGAATAGAGCCGGTAAAAAGACACATCCTTGTCTTACGCCCCTTTCTATCTTTGTATATCTGCTGAATTCGTTACCTGTCCGTATGCAGGCAGTTTACTGCCAGTAGAGATTCTTGATTATTCTTATGTCTTTCCCAAATATGTCGAGGCTGATGAGCATCTCCATCAATTCTTTGCGGCATATTTTGTCGAATGCCTTTGCATATTCGATAAAACATAGGTACAAGTCCTTCTTCATTTGTATTGCCCTTTCGGAGAGCGTCCTAATCATAAATATGGCGTTACTTGTTCTAGTGTCTTTGACGAACTCGCACTGTTATTGTCCTATCTCTGGTCTGATTCTGCTTCTCGCTCTGTTTATCAGGATTCGGGAAATCAGTTCTGTAATGTGGCTCATTAAACTAATTGTTCGGTGGAGTTCGCACTCGTTTGCACCTGGTTTCTTAGGCAGTGCTATGAAGATCAACTTGTTGAGATCATCTGGTATAACACCACTATTATAAATTTCATTTATTATTTCTGTAATTTTCTCTATGCCAAATTCATCTAGGGCTATCAGCAGGTCTATTACAATGTCGTCTGGTCCAACTGCTTTCCGGTCCGTCCTCATCTTTGTGTATTATCGGTTGCTCTCTCTTGTCATGGAAACTATTTTTTATATATTCTTTCCATCGCTGGAGTATTTCCTCTTTCTCCAATACAATCGTTCCATCCTTGAATTTTATACATCCTGTTGAGGAGATTTTTTGTCCTGTCAGTTCTTTTATTTCTTTATGCATGTTTGCTTTATTAGTTCTGCTCAATCTCTTTACTTCTGCACATTTGTCATTGAGCCATTCCTCTTTAGCCTGTCTGCATTTGCTCCTTATTTCCTTGTGTAGTTTCCTGCATTCAATTCTTCCTCAGTGTTTTGCGTTGTTGGTATATAGACGACTACAATTGCTATGTTGAACGGTCTCTCTTTCAGGTTGACCAGGAGAACTTTCAGAAAACTGGCAGTGTCCCAGAACACTTTTCTTCATTTCTTTGTACAGTATTAAACTGACTCCTTTTTCGTTATTTTTGCCCCCTGCGTATATTATCCTATGGTTGTCGCTGCTGAAATCTCCATTGTTTGGTCATCTGGTTTCGCATATTCCCAGATTATTGTTCATCTCCTGCTTGATATTCTCGAGTTGACCACAGTTGTTGAGCGTCCTGACATTCCATGTCCCCAAGGGAATTCTTTCTTTGTTGCGCACAGTCGCAGGTTAACGGTCCAGAGACACCTGTTGCTAATGTCGTTCCTTCCCGGGCGAGGGACAAATTTTGGAAGAAAGTGTCTCCTTTACGCCGTTGGTGCTAACAGTCACCTGTTGCCCATGTCGATTCTTACCGGGCAAGGAATTGCTTCCTTTGGAATTAACCCCCTTCACACCGTTAGGTTTCATATATTTATTGTGAAAAGCCATGATTATGCGCAGGATAGATAGTGAAGTGCTATTCCGTTGCCTTCACGGTAATTTATTGAGATACCACCTCTAGTTAGCTGGCCGTTGACTGCGTAAAAGGTCTTCCGCTCTTTGTAGGTTTAATTTTTTTCCTACCGAGTTGCTAACACTCCTTAAAAAAAGAAAGAAAGAAAAGATAACGGGGTGGATGGGAGATAGAAGAACATAAGTATTAAGTATATACTTAGTATAAGTTCAGATAACTAGTCATGTAGAGGAAGATATGTCAATTCTTCAGATTAGCATTTCGTTACCAGTAGACAGAAAAAGCTTGAAATTTTCTTTGAATTTTCATGTATATTTCAAAGACAATACATTTTCTCGTCATTTTTTTGATAACTTCGGCCATTCAGTCTTCAATTTAAAGAAATGCCGAAAAATTCAGAGAAAGAGACTGACAGCAACAAGAGGGGAGGGGAAATTGAACGCAATGCAATATTTTACATAAAAACAAACAAACAAACAATATTACATTTGAATTTAAAATTAATCTATTTTTTTATAAACTAATACAGAAAAAAATCTGAAAGGGAAATATTAAGACAAAACATTGAAAACATGAGTGAAACGATTTTTTAAAAAAACTAGTGACTAGTCTAAACTAGCAAAAAGACAAGATCGTCTGCAAAACTAAAGATTACAATTTCGTTACTAGTAGACATAAAAAGCTTGAAATTTCCCTTCAATTTTCATGTATATTTCAAAGACAATACATTTTTTGCTAACTTCGGCCATTCACGCTTCAGTTTAAAGAACCGTACGCAAATAAAACGTTATTTTCGTTCTGTTTTAAATAAAAACATTACTTTTAGAAAGCCCAGTTAATTAATCCTTAAATGTACTAAAAGACTTTGAAACACTTCTCTAGTACAAATATTGAATTTTAAAGATGTTTTAAAATTTGTTGTTTACTTTTTTTGTATATAATGGCGGTTCAATGATTGTTGGAAAAATGTGCAAAGGTTGTAATAATGATTAAAATGTATTTATATACGGAAATTAATTTTTCTTTTAATTCAGATTAATTTTAACCCATTATCTTTCAAATATAAATGAAAGTTCAAAAAAGACATTTAACTTATTTAAAATACGTTTTTCTGTATCTTTTAGAAAGTCCGTGGCGGTACCTAGTGTTTTTAGAGAGTATAAACAACTTTTTACTGGAGGAAAATTGTTGGGTCTGCACATTAGACAGATATAATTTCTACATTATAAATTTCTCGAAACATTCTTGTTTCTTGTTTCAAATGACACAAAGATAAATAAAATGAATGTAACAACTCACGGGCGTTTTCATTGGCACATGTCGCTTCTTTTGCAATAGCTAGTATTAATGAAAAAGCATAAAGCAGAAAAAAGAATTTATTCATGTTTTGAAGAACAAAATCATTTCACTTCTTGAAGTGTGAACGTAAACAAGTAAATAGAGATTCCGTTGAAATCTGTATCTAATAAAAAAGTCATGGGTAGCAGCAGAAGACATCACTGCCAATTATTTTAATGACTATGATAGAAAAACTATTAAGTAAAGTGCTGGTGTTTACCAACTACTTGAACCAAACGGAAGTTGTCATAATACTACAGACAATAACAACGCTGACATTTGATCTTTGCAACTTTACGATAGAAATTTTGCCATGCTAAACGTTTACTATTAAGCTAAGACACAAAAGAAATGGTACATTGTAACAAAAAAGCATTTGGTTACCATAATTAAGTGAATTGTGACAATAATCGGCTATGGAAACGGAGAATCGTTGTGGGCGGGAAAAGGTTCCTTCTATATCATATTATTATTGAAAGGTCAAGCACTCACTCTCACTCTCTCTCTCTCTCTCTCTCTCTCTCTCTCTCTCTCTCTCTCACTCTCTCTCTCTCTTTTCCTCTTTCCATAAGGATAGATTACGGTAGCGACAGTCTCCCATTTACTAAATAGACAGCTTTCTAAAACGATCCACTGGTTGAAAATATACACTGTGGTGAAATAGAAATAAAAACAAGTATTAAAAAACAAAGATAGAATAAGGTAATTTTCACTTTTTTGAAAGAAACATTAACTATAGCATAGATGGGAAGTGATTGAAATAACAGTACTATAATTAAATTCCATCAGAAATAATATTTTACTTTATAAATGTGGTAAAACTTAATAATCTTAGATATAAGTCCGAATAAAGAAAAATATCGTTCTAAAATCTAACGATAAATTTAATTCAAAGTATCAGCTTTTAAATAAATGCTAAAATGCAATTATATTTTAACAAGAAGTTAAGTACGAAAAGTACTGTTTTCTGTGTGTATTTCTAAAGGTAGCTTTGAAAGGCCGAAATTATGGGTACACCCTATAGAGGATCGAACTAACTCTTCAGTTATAATTGATTTAACCAGACAACCATTTTACTAACCATTACATCAATGTCGAGTACCCGGAATTGCGGCTATGAGGATTTAGCGTTATTTACACGTGCACTATTATCATTATTTTTATGTTTTTATTTTATCATAATGCTTCCTGTACCCTACAGCCTTCATTGGGTGCTTGTCGATCCGGGTAAGCTTCAGGGAATTTCGAACTTACTCTTTATTTAATCTATGAGCGGCGTATTGTATTCACTTACGCGCAAATACCCTTGGGAAAGGTATTAATCCGTCTCTTCCTTCCAGTTATGGGTTAAATAGCAGGACAGATTGGGTTCTATAGCCTTGGTCGGCAACCAGTCTACCGCAGAAAGCAATGGCAACCTACTGCGGGATAATCTTCTGCCCAGTCAGTCATGTCTCTTTCGAGACATGATCGCCCAAGCGTGTATCACGTATGGCACTTAACTGACTGACTTCCCACGTCTATAGATATATCGTCTAGTTTCAGTTTAGTATTGCTCAGTTATTGCTCCCCTTCGTTTCCACTGAATTCAAGACAACACTGCTCGTCCCAGCGATTGAATTTACAATTACTATGTCACCAAATTCATGAATCAACGCTGCAATCCACAACGTCCGAAACGTTGTGGATTGCCAAAACAAAGATGTGAACAATAGTCTGCGTATAAAAAATGTAAATAATTCAGTTTTCCTTTTTCAGTTTACCTGAAAATACTTTATTTTACCGTTTTTTAATGCTGTTAGACATTTGAAGGGATAAGTCTTTTGATTTTATTTTAGTGTTTTCTTAATTTTGTTGGACTTGTCTAAAGTGATTAGTTTCTTAATATTCATGACACCAAGAAAACCAGCAACAGCAATAGTTATAGGATTACAGGTGCTACAAATGAATATAATTAACTTTAAGTCAAATTGTCTCGAATCATATGTGTACATCGATTCATTAAAGTATACACAAAAACAAGCTAACTTATAAAAAATGTAGTTATTTCAAACATAATTTCTAAATTTAATCACGTAAAATTTAGAAAGCATTTGTCCAGTCTGTTTTAAAACGTATATATCAATATCTCGTAAAAATAAGAAATCAAATTTAAATATTAACTTTAATGAATTTTAGCAATATTGCACATAAACTTTTTAAAGCACATGTAGACATGTGACTCATGAAGATGTTTTTTTAAATGAATTTCTGATTTTTTATTCAGCACTCGCACTTCAATTAAGTTATATTTTATGTTGTAAAATTTGAGAAGTGCGTTAAAATAAAGTTCATATTTTGTAAAACCTGGTATCTATTTACCAGTAAATGGTTGGAAAATTTTCCGTTTATGTATATTCTCATGCCTTCTAATTTTATTTTCCGGAAGATACTTTCAAGTTTAGGTAAAATCGTATACCCTTATCTAATTCATTTTCCAACATTTATTTTATACGTATATAAGTCAGTCGTCGGATTGTTGCAGTATGTAGTATCATATATTTTCAATAACTGTTCTAGTAGTAAGTTAAAAACTACAGTGCATCAAATACATTTTCCTAGTTAATCCAAACCGAACAAAGTGGTTTGTCATAATCTATTTTTTCGGTTAATCGATCTAGTTTCACAATGTTCTATTGTTGCGCAGAAATTCATAAAATCTGCCTTTTTGTGTCTTTGGTTTTAATTTCCAGTAATTGTTAATCAGTTTGTAAATACTTTTGAAAATAATTTGCATTTATTCGATAGTAATGTGATAGGTAATAATTATTAAAATCATTTTTATTTCATTTTATATTTGGTAGGTTTACTTTTACTCGACTGAAGTTTTTAGGTATTTTTCTTTTATATGCGCTGAGTAAATAATTGTGTTCCTCATTCGTGGAATTTTTCTTCTGCAGGTTTAAAATTCTCGTTGCTATGCTATCTCCGTCTGATACTTCTCTGTTTCACATTTTTAAGTGAATCCCTTATTTCCTCTATTTTTTTTTCAATAATATCACGAGTGTTTGTTGGAGTGACTATTGATGGCACATTTATATTCGAAGCATACAGGTTGGGATTGTACTCCTCGGTTATTATTAATAATTTATCATGTTATCCCTACATTTGACAGCGTTCCTATTTCCATATTTCAATATAAAATAATCATACTGTAATCATATCCTAATTGTTGTTCGCAGGAATAATAGGATCAGAAAGCTACATCTTATGTGCGCTTTCTATATTAATTTCATTTATGTTTGTTACATCTTTAACGATACTCACTGTTATCAGTAATTATGAAGTTATGTTTCATCTATATACTTCAAGTGTTTAATTTTCGCTTATCATACTAATTAGCATTTTCTTCGTTTATAATCAACTGATTTTATCGCTTTTTAAAACTTGGTCCCATCATCTGCTTCTACGTCATCTAATCTGCTTATTTAGTTTGTCGCGGCCACTAATAGCCGCTCCCTAGAAAGAAACGTCCGAGCCTAAAACTATCATAATATGCATCGGATTAGGCTGCGCCCCCCAAAACACCAAACGACATGGGGAGCAATTATTATTTACCGTTTTTCTACTCCCACCGACTGGGAGTAGTTGACCGAACCCTTTCGCTAATCACCAGCCTCGTTTCGCTCCGAAAAATTCGGAGTTCTCTCGCCACATGAAAGACCCAGAGACTCTTACGCAGAGAAGGCAAGAAGGCTTCCAGCTTCCCCTCAAAAACTTTCCCAATCCCCGTCCTTCAAGTTGACACCCCTCTTACCAAAGAAATAAGCAACTCCAACCCCTTCTCCCACCCCTACTGTTTCCCAGTCCAAGAAAAAGAAATCCCTCTCCAAAGGGGAAGCCTTAATGAAGATTATAAAGAAAGAAGTAACCAAAGAGTGGAATGCACAAAGGCGTGCTCTACTCTTAAACTACTCTTAAAACTTACCTATGTAGATGGCAAATCAACAGAGGACCCTAATAACTTTCCTGAAGCTCCTGGGGTAATTACCCTAATAAGGAGTACATGTGGAAATCTACGTGTTCGGGACCACATTGAACCGGTCAACAAACTTTACCCAAGTATTGTAATGTTCCGGAGTGGCACTCCGGAACTTCGCAAAATGTCGAAAAATTGTGCTGGGAGGTTCCCTGTTTTGCTCCACCTCTGTCTATATAGGATGGTAAAACTAACTTATCCCACGGACGTTGGCGGAATTGTCCTTGACGGATGGGTTACGTCCAATGTCGGAACAGGTTCCCTTGGACAGTCCGTCGGGTTCCTTTCACCCAGTGATTTTTACTCGGTATGTGACTAGATTTAATTTTTCTTATTTTATCTTTTCAGGTCGAAATTTGGTCTATTAAGACAGCCAGCCTGATTGCGAATGGCCTGAGGGATCAGGGTAAGCCAGTCCGCCTGCTTCGTGACCTTTTGTCGTTCGGCGTGGATGTGGCCGCGATCCAAGAGACTCACTTTGTTTGCGACATCGATTCTTGTGTGCTGGCTAACGACTTTGTCGTCTATTCAGTATATAGGAACCGGTTTGCCAGAGGTGTTTCTTTGCTGGTCAAGCGTACCCTGGACGCGAAGGTGGACCTTGTTCATGTCGGTGCCGAGGACCGGTAGATCGTGGCCGATATTGCAGTGAAAAGCAACTCGTTTCGTCTGATTGTGGTTTATGCGCCCAATGTTCGAGAGAAGCGTGTCTCGTTTTTCCGGCTGTTGGAGCCCTTCCTGGTCGATTCGACGCATCTAGTCCTAATGGGGGACTGGAATGCCATCCTGGACCCCAAGTGTGATAGAAGGTGGGGCTCTAGCGGGAGGAGTGGTGATCGTAGCCTTGTTGATCTGATTGACGAATTTGGTCTCCTCGATAGATACCGGGTCAATCATCCTGATGGGAGAATGTGGACGTGGACGAATAGTTGGCCTTCTACCCGGATTTCTAGTTACCTGGATAGAATGTTAGTGAGAGAAGCCGGCGTAGATTTCCTAGAATGTCCTACGTTCCACTGGTTAGGCTATACTGACCACAAACATGTTTGTGCCCATGTAGCGTTAGACTTTAGGCCTAGAATAGCTGGTTATTGGAAGTTCAATCAGTCCTTACTGGACAGGCGGGACTTTCGGTGCCAGATAATTAATGTAGTGCAGCGGGCGTTAATTGGGGGAGTCATTGGGTATAAGTGGTGAGAGAATCTTAAGAATAGAATTAGGTCTTTCACCACTGAATACAGCCAACGGCTCAATCTAGATAAGGCTTCCAAGGTGAAAACGCTTAGAGCTAATTACTCTCGGATGCTGGTGGGGACCCCTAGAGATAGCCTTAGCTAAGGAGGCCCTTGAGCGGTAGACTAGCGATCGTTACATGGGTCAGGTAATAAGACATAGGTTAAGCAAGATGTCTTCCGAAGCTTTGAATATGGGCACGGAACTGCGCAAGGAAGAGATTCGCCGAGACGGTGATCAGTTTATTCGAGAGGTACGAGACCCGGAGGGGCGTACTCTGCAGTCGACCGATGACATGTGTAAGGCGTTTCGTCGGCATTTCGAAAGTCGGTTTACCAAGGAGCCTGGTCTCCGTGAAGAGGAGTTTCGCAACTATTTGGCTGACTTCCCCCTGCTTTTGCCGGCTGATGTGGCTAGTTGCGAGGGAGAGATTACAGAGGACGAAGTCTACGCGACTTCAGAGAAGGTCGGCAGTGGCAAGTCGCCAGGTTTGGATGGCTTGCTCTATGAATTGTACTTGAGACTGTTGCACATTTTTGTCCCGATCTTGACTGTCGTGTTCAACAACTGGCTCCGGCAGGGGTCCATCCCCAACCGGTTCACCAGGGTTGTGGTCACGCTTTTGAGAAAAGGCAAGAATGTTGGGAGGGAATTAGATGGTTACAGGCTTATAACTCTACTAAACACAGAGTTAAAGATTTTGGCCAAGATCCTGACGAATCGCTTGCAGCTAGTTGCCGAGTCTCTGTTGGGACCTGATCAGACTTGCGCTGTGAAGAGCCGAACAATTCAGAGAAACCTGCACTTGGTCTGCACTATCCTAGAGGGTGTAAAAGACGACGATGAAGCTGCGCTGATCAATTTAGATCAGTCCAAGTCATTTGATAGGGTTGACCATGGCTACCTGGATGATGTCCTGCAGGCCGCCGGATTCGCACCCGACTTCTGCCGCTGGATTAGTCTCCTGTATCGCTCCCCCACGGCTGTGGTACAGGTGAACGGAAAGTCTAGGTCGGTTCGACAGGGTTGTCCACTGTTGTCCTTATTTTATAGTCTTGGCGTTGGAACCCCTTCTTCGCCGGCTTAGGGACAGGACGTGCAGTCCGGCCCTACGTGGAATCGCTGTCCCTGGTGGTGCTCGAGCCAAGATTTCCGCGTACGCCGATGACGTAAACCCTTTCGTGTCCTCCCAGAGTGACAATGAAGTGGTACAGAAGCCGCTTGAGCGGCACGAACAGGTGACAGGGGCCAAGATTACCCGCGACAAGTCTTCCGGCTTGCGGTTAGGTGCCTGGAAGGGTTCTGCTCTCCCGGGGCCCTTCGACTGGATGGACGGTCCTGTCTGCATTCTTGGAGTGTGGTTTGGGCCGGACTTACAGTTGGAGAAAAATTGGTCTGAAGTACAGGCAAAGGTCGGCGCGTAGGTCGAGACTTGGAGTCGAAGGAATTTGTCCTTAAAGGGTCTGGCTGAGGTGTGTGCCACTTACATCTTTCCCATGATCCTTTACCGGCTGTCTGTACTTCCACTTTGTGACGGGCGTGAGAAAGCGATCGAGAGTCTGCTATTCTCCCTTCTGTGGAGAGGACGTAGACATCACGTCGACAAACGTGTCTATTATCAACGTCCGTGTTATGGGTGTCTGAGAATGCTGCACTTGGCGAGCCACAAACTCGCCTCGAGGTTGGTTTTTCTCAGGCGTGCGTTATTGGATGACTCGTTGCTTATGGGGGTAGTGAGGGACATGTTCCCTATCCTTACCATCTCTCCCCCGATCTCGAGGCGTCCAGGATTCCTACTCGAATGCCGGACAGCCTTGCGGGCCATTCCACGGTCTAGTGACCTTTCTCAGCCTAGGAAGCACTTCTATCGGGGATTAGTGGTGGGTGTCGCGAAGCATCCACTACGGTTGCCAGGTTCGGAATATCTCAGCAACTGTGAGTTTTCTCTGACTTGGCGATTAGCTCGAAATGGGTTGTCTCTCAATGACACGCGTTTCATAATGGGCTCGGCGGATTTGCCGGACTGTGAACGTTGCAACCTTGGTTTAAAGGAGACGTCTTCGCACGCCTTCTACAATTGTTCACGGGTTTGTCCGTTGTGGGATCGTGTTGGCAAGTTGATAGCTCGTATCGCGCTGCGAGAACTCGTGCTCATTGAAATATGGATCTGATCCGATATTTTGAGCACCAGCTCAAAATGAATATTAGAACTGATTGGAAACGGTTGACGTCGACAAATTTCAGCAAAAGGTGGATAAATGTAGCGAGCCTTGTTCGTGTGACCGGGGCTAGCCTTGATTTTTTATTTTAGACCTGGTAGTCGCATCGGAGTGAATTCGTTTGGAACCATCACCTGGTTAAGGTAAGTTCCTTTTTGTGTACCTAGTTAATGTGAGTAAATGTATTTCCCAGTCTGTTCCCGGCATTGTCTCTTTTGTTATGATCCAGTTCGAGATTCCCAGTTTTATCTCGTTTGATCTTGTCTGGGTCAGTATCATATTTTCCCCTGTCCAAATTGTTTTCTCCTTTCCATTCCCTGTAGAAAGAGAGCTTTTTCATTCTGTCTTTTGGGCAGAATACAGCGGCCTTTTTGTTTTGAGGGCGAAATGGATCCAGCTAACATCATGTCTTTTGTTATTATTTTGAGTTGCAATTTTTATTTTGGGGAATTGTTGTCACCCCCTCCCCCTCATGTCATTTCATGTAAAAGTTTTAGATATATTTTTGTACCATATAAAATTGTAATTTTTATGCATTTGGGGTATTTTTAGATACCCGGAATGTTTTGCGGTATTTTGGTGCATGGCGGATTGAGAGTTGATGGATAAATGGTTGTGGTGATTGAGAAAAAATTGTAAAGTATGTTTGGGTCGTGAGTCGGATTAGCTAGGTATAGGATAGTTACTTGAAGACCAACCCGAGTTCTGTTCCCCCTCCCCGTTTCGGCCTTGTGCCATAAACTTTGTACAACAAAATTAAATAAAGGAGTTGTCCCGTCACATCTCCCCCCCCCCCACGTACTTCAGGCTTTGATCGTACGTCCCGGCAGTCGATTCGGCCATCGAAGCCGCAATACCCGCTTCTGGTATTGATCCTGCCTACCGGCAGTCGATTCGGCCATCGAAGCCGCAATACCCGCTTCTGACATTGATTCTGCGTCAGCAGTCGAATCTGTCACTCGGAGTCACATCCTCGACGACCCTACTTCGACTCGGCCCTGTTTAGAGATTCCGCCTCGCGGCAAGTGACATCCACCGATACGAGCTCTCTCCCACGCTCGCCATATCAACTTGGACCCGAAGACGGACACGTCCCAACCAGCCAGGCGATTTTCCAGCATCTTCAGTCTACCGTCTACCGCTACGAACGACCCTTTGGATTCAACACGGGACGAAACCCAACACTCGCCGTACCAACTCCATAGAAGCAGCTACCCTCCGGACCAAAAGCCTATCCGAACGAAACCTGTACCAAACCTTATAAAAATAAACACCAAAGTTGTTATTGTTCATACCTCTGCCCTTGTCTCCTCATTGTCTTGGCTGTTCACACTTTTCTAAATTTAACCTTGTGAGGTCGACTTCTTTCAACGCCCCCGAGACAAGCTGTTTTTCTTCTATTCAAAGAAGAGTTTTGTACGTTGTTTATCTTTGATACATCTATATCCACTGGGTCATGTGTCCTCAAGGACACATGGCTTAGTAGACATAAACGTTGATTAGTTCTAAAGACTTGATCTAAAGAGTTGTGAGTTCAATACCGGACTACAGCAGTGATGAACAAATAATTTAAAAGAGTTAAGTTAAAGATAGCTACCAGAAGCGGCATCGCAAATAGAATGAGATCGGAGCCTACAATGGCGGAAATGTCGTAAACATAGTAATAAAAATGAGGACAATAATGTAAATAGTGCAAATACTACTTCATCTCAGAAGTATGGATAATCACTTTCTTTGCTATTTCACGATTATGGAATCATTTCCGAAGCTTTTTCACCAGAATACAAATTTCTACATTATTTCATCAATTGTATATTACTTTAAAAACATTTTAAATTATTATTTAATCAAAATTGATATCGCTTAAATTATTATTTAAGCGATATCAATTTTGATTTGTATATTTTATTAAATTACAACTTAGAAAAATGCCAGTAGCACTTCAAAGGTAATGCCGTTTTTGGACATCATTTAAGATATTTTAGACATTTAATCACGAGAGCTTTGATAAAACTTACTATTATAATTTAAAAAATTACAATAGTTTTAAGTTTTTTATGTCTTGATTCTTTATCTCTTTTTGAGTGTATAGCGATTTTAGTTTAAGATAGGCCCGCTTCTTGTCACATTGCATTGAGCGATTTGGTCCAATTTCAATATATTGCTCCTGAAATCAGACAGCAAAGTTAAAAGCATTTATCGATTTATGCTTGCAGTAAGAAGACTAGACTCCGAAAAAATCTTATTTGTGTTGATTATGATCAAAGTTCAAAATAAATCTGCTAGCTTGTTATTAAAAAAGAGTTAAAAAGTGGGAAAAACGCCTTCCATGCATTCACCCATTCTTTCATCGTGCCGCAATCAATGCTAATAATAATTGTTCGCTGTTAATAGCAACGTTTCAAGTTATTTTTATTTGCCATTTAATTATATCATTTCAGAAGTATTCGTTATGCTGCAAATAGCAAAATGCAACTAACTAATAACAGTCAATAACAGTATATTGCCATGAAAACTGTTTTTTGACGTGCATATTTCTAATTTTGTGATTATATTTATAAAATTTATAACTGTTGCTGATCATTTATTGTAAATGGTAAACACGTCGTCGTTTTTATTTGGGCTAAAATAAAATGGTAAAGTCACTTTAAAGGAATTAGACATCCTGCAACTAGTTCTATTGACATCAGATTATAATTTTTCCGAATTTTTGCTTTATTTCATTACAACATTTTACTTCATTTTTCTTCCCACAATTTCTGAAAATGTGTAGATTTTTTAAAAATATCAAAAAGCATGACAGGTTTTCGTTAGAAAATTTAAATCGTTCAATTTTCATTTAAGTTAAATCTTCAATTTTTTTTTAATAGAGATACAATTTGAGATATACAGATTCATGGCAAAAGTGTCACGCTTTCTACGGTGATACTTTACACTTTCTACTCTCGCAATCAAACAGTTTACTGAAAAATGACATAATTTATTTTAGAATATGTTACGCAAAGTAAAATAATATTATCATCTATTTTAGTAAACAATCGATAATATTGATATTTTTTAAAATCATTTCACCCCAGGCAAGACAGGACCGCCATTTAACTATTTCGACGGTAAAAAGGTGGAACCTAGATGCCAATCGAGTAGCACGAGTAAACATAAGTGGTCGGAGGACTAGGAAAAAACTCTTCAGTTGTCATGAAAAAGAAGAGGGAAGCCACATCACGTCGGTAAGAAAGTGACTGATGGCGAGCTGCTAAGTCAGAATCAATAATATTGCAGATCCTTTTTTGGATTACTTCGAGAACTTCAAGGTGAATAGCAAGAGCACCCGACTAGATATGCCAACTGTATTTGATGCATGGACGAATGGTAGATTTAAAAATGTGCAAAATGAATTCAAGAGAAAATAACTTTCTGGCCTGACACTGTTGCTCAAACTTCGTAGCAGTAGATGTAGCTCTAGACTCAATATAGTCGTCTCACTTCAGGTCGGTTAAAAGAGTGAGACCAAAGAGGCGCAGTGAGTTGCTCTCCAGTAGACTAGCTTCATTCATCTTGATATTAGGTAGGAAAGTTTCTCTACGGTTCTTAAAGGAGACCAGTTTTGTTTTGGAGGCCTTAACATTCAGGACCCATTCCCTACACGAGTCCATGACAGATTAGAAGCCCATCTCAAAAGTAGTAGCCAGGTTTACTTTGTCAGCCTTGTCAGATTTCATATTGAGACATGAGTAAATAGATGCCAACTTTGGAAACTGATGACATCATCATTGATGAGCATCAGGAAAAGCATAGGACCTGGATAAAGCCTTGAGGGACGCCCACGTTCGTATGAAAAGATCTGGAAGCTTGCTCATTCAAATTCACCTTCATTTCACGATTTGCTAGGAACGATTGGATTAGATCAAACAATTCTCTAGAAGTACCGTACCCCTGGAGCTTGCACAGAAGTCCAGCTTAGCAAATCCTTTCAAACGATTCGAGAAAGCTAGAGCAATAGCTCGAACTTTGCCATTCTTATCGAGAAACTGGCATACATATTCAGAGATTCATTAGCCGTAGATCTGGCGAAGCGGAAGCGATATTATTGTTAGAAAGTAGATCGTGAGAAGTGAGATATTTAACTTTCATTCCAGCATTGATAATAACCCCGAAAAAGCGATAAGAAGCTAATAGAACGATAGCTACGGTGTGTCAAAGTGCTCTCCAGATTTCTTAAAAACAGGAACTACAGAGAACTTCTAACATGTATGAAAGCAGGAAGCGGTGTGGCAATAATTATAGAGTTTAGAGAGGACAAAAGACAGTTTATTGGTATATTTTCTAAAGACAATGGCTGGAATTCCATCACCTCTACTTGCCTTATGGAGGTTAATTTTGGAAATGATGTCCGATACTCTGATACCAGAGACAGGGTTATATATATATATATATATATATATATATATATATATATATATATCACTCAGTAGAGTCTTTGTTCTAAGAGGGAAATCGGGTGTGGGTACTCCAGACACGCCAAGTGTGGAATTGGAAGAGAATTTGCGAACAAAGCAATCAACCTTGTCCACTGTGGATGAGAGGACTTTAAACTGACTGAATAGAGAAGGGATTGGGAATTTTCTGTTGTTCAGTACACCCTTGCAGAGCCGCTATTAATCTTTGGAACCGAACTTACGAAATGCTACACGCTGCTTTATTCTATTAGTAAAAAAAGCTTTTTTGGTTAGTTCATGTTTTTTGCTTGAATCTCGGTCGAATCATATCCATATTACATAATTTTTTATCGAACCAGATTATATATAAAAAGGAATTCAATGAACAAAAAGTAGAATTTATAAATGCTATAACAGTGCAGAATACTCGGAGACCAGTTAATTTATTAAAAAATTAATTCAGCGTACAATTTTGTTATTTGAAATTAAAACACAAATTAAAATTAGTTATACTATATATGAAAATACAAAATTAATATACATATACAATATAAAAATCTCTGTCCATATCTCTTTAAAAAAAATAAGAAAAAATAAGTGTATATAAAGTGATATTTCGAATGAGAAAAGTTAATTCAATTAAAATATCACCATTTGCGATATGTTGAGATTTCATTTAACATGGTAATTTTTTTCTGATTCTAGATTATATAAGTTATGTTCATTTTGGTGCAGTGGATATCGACTCAGAACGAGTATATCAAAGAGCCGAGTTTGAATTCCAGTTGAATTCGTCTTATGCACACATACCCTTGGAAAAGGTATTAGCTTCTCCCTCCATTTATGGGTTAAATAGCAGGACAGATTAGATTCTGTAACCTTGGCTGGCAACTAGTCTACTGCAGAAAGTAACGGCGTCCTACTGCGAAAAATCCTCTGCCTAGTCAATCATGTCATTTTCTAGACATGATCACCCATGCGTATATCATATATAGCACTTAACTGACTGACTGATGTTTATTAAGAAATTTAAGATGCATAAAATATCAATTATCAGCATTATAATATCATATTGTCTGTAACGATTATTACTTTTATACTCTACAGAGGAAGCCGGTGTCAATAATGCAGTGTTGTTTGCACTTGCTGAATCCTGTATCGACTTCTCTCTTATCTAATCTCTAACATTGGTCATGAGTTATGAAATTCAAAATGTGATGTTCTGTTAAAAGAGAGTCATTATTTGTTGAAGTAATTGAAAAAGCTGTCCATGCCAGAATGGAATTTGAACTAATTATAGTGCTTAGCCATTGTTTTAATATTGTGTAAAACAAAAATACATAAAAAAGAAAATTATACATAACCTTGTTAAAATTCTATACAAAAATTATTACAGTTCAAGCATGATCCATTCGTTTAAAAACGAAATCCATTCTTATTGTTTTACTTTGATCGAAGAGGTTAATAATTTTCTCCCAGATCCCTGGATGACTGTCGTGGAAATATTTCTCTATTGAAAGCATTGCTAGTGCACCTAGTCTTTTATAATTCATAGTGCTCCTTAGAAACTTAAAAAAATTCTTTTCAGTGTTGAAAAGCAGCGTTCTGGCTCTGCCCTTAAACTATTCTCAGGTCTACAGCCTATATGTTAACAATCATCACGGAGTACTATAGTGGGCTATCCGTTATAGTGAAGTGTATGTGTGTGTTGAAACAGATTAGTTTGATTTGGATTTGTTAGTAGATAGCCCACTATAAGAGAGGTACAAAACAAGAACATCAAATCGTATATAGAAACAACAATTATATATATATATATATATATATATATATATATATATATATATATATATAAATCGAGGTTTTTACAAATAAAAGTAATGTCTTATGGTTGGTACAAGGTCGTTAAAAATGTTCATAGTAGTAACTGTTGAAACAGTATATGCGTATGCATGTGTGAGTGTTTGTTAGGAGTGTCTTTAAAGTCTTTGCTCAGTCTTTTGGGTACCGGTCAGTTATTAAGTGGATTGGTGAACAGTGAAGAAAAGAAGATAAGAGAGAAAGAGAGGCGATAATAATACGATCGCTGGACGTTTATCAGGGGACATGTTAACTATGTTCGTATTTTCTCTACTGCGATTGTTTGTCTCGTCCTTTTACTTCGTTTTCGGAGGCTCCAAACAGGTCATTTGGGAATTCACATCCGGATATAATTCTGGGCTTCCCATTGGACGATAAACAAACTTCGCGTCGGCTCGCGAAAAGGGTCCATAAAAGGAATGTGATATTTATGTAATTTTATAATTGAAGATTATTTGAGTTTTTTTTAGATGTTTCCTAGTTTGCAATTTGTCGAAAAACATTTCACATCGAGGTGTGAAATTTAGCGAGTTTTGTGTGCAAAGTTTGTACATTCCAGAAAATTCTTTTTTTTATTCTTTTTTTTCTAACCAAAATCAATGAATCAGATTTGAATTTTAAATTTACAATTTGTTTTGTTCACTACATATAGGTCCTCGCTCAAATAACAGAGTGTAATTCTGTATATTTTTTATTTTTTTAAATTTTTTTTGTTAGTAGTAAAAATATGTGTTGTGTTTTTTTCCATTTAATTGTTCTACCGGTATTTGTCTTAGTTATTTGTTTTTTATCATGAGTTTGTTATGGTTTATAAAATGGCGAGTGTTCTAAAAATAGAAAAAGATAGACACACTGACGCCAAGAATTCAAAATTGGGCGGCAAAATAAGGAACCGTTTCTTTTGGTAGGAGTAGGAGTAAGAGTAGAAGTAAGAAGTAGGAGTTAAGGACAGTAGTTTTGTGTAGAAGATTTGAAAATGGGAAGACGCTAGTCAGTTGACCACTAGAGTCCAGAAGGGATAGGCTCGTTTACTACTAGCATCCCACAGTGAAGAGAATTTAGCTAGTCTGCACAAAATTTAAATATTGTAACTTGATGTAAAAACCTAAAGTTTTATACCAAAAATAAACATCATTAATTCAAGTTTGTGTTATCTTTTAATTATACCAAAACAAAGCAACACAACAGTGGTGACCCCGACATACGAACAGAAAGCAACCTCATATACAAAATATATATATACACATATAAATGGAGCAGACAGGAGAGGAAACGACTCATCAAGTCAATATCAAGGCACCGGAATTCATGGAAACTGCTGTAAATGGATGGTTTACGACATCAGAAGCCCAGTTTCACTTTCGAAATGTGACAGAGTCGAAAACAAAGTTTTATACAGTAATATCGTCGTTACCAGCCGAAGAAGTGGGTAACACACCAAATGCTACCCTCGCATCACAAGACTACGAGGAATTAAAACGGACTCTGATAGAAGCTCACGAACAGACAAAACCCAGAGCTTCTAGAAAAATTAATGTCGGCTACGACTATTTCAGGACGACCGTCGACATATTTGCACGAAATGCTATCCGTAGCTAACCGCTAGGTATTAGCGACGACATTGTGAGACACAAATTCCTGCAGGCATTACAGTCAACAATAGCTCCAGTAATAGCCTCGCAAAAAGATTTAAACCACACCCAACTTGGCATGTTAGCAGATGAACTGATGCCATTATTGAATAACGATAAGGCTTTGTTTTTCAGCGACCCTTATCTACTAAGAATAACTCACAAACAAATTATAAAGGAAAATACAGCCAAGACACTTCAGTGCCACTAAATGTCAGGCCGTATTGGAATAACCAACGGACAAAAATTTGCAGAGCACATATTTATTTCGCCAATGAAGCAAGAACATGTAAACCTTGGTGTAAATGGCTCAAAAAGAACAATCTACAAATGTTGTCTAGTTCCCGACCAGCAACACCTACGGGAAGTGATTCGGAAAACTAATAGGGCGAACAAGTTCAGTCCCACGAGGTTCGCCGCTATTAGAAATTACCGCAACATTAGGGGCTACCAAATTAAAATTTATTGTAGATACTGGCGCAAGTAACTCAATATTACCAACTTCTGCAGTAAATGGCATTACATTAAAACCGACTCCCATATCACTATCCACTGCAAATGGGGAGAAAATAAAATGCTACGGGCAAGCGAGTTTGGAAATTGGAATACCCAGTTTAAGGAGATCTTTTACTTGGACATTCGTGATCGCTGATATCATCAACCCACTCCTTAGACTGGATTTCCTCAACAAGTTTGGTCTCATAGTAGACTGCAGCAACAAAACCATTTACGATCCTACAACAACCCAAAGAAAGAGTTTAAAAATATCTGCATCAGCGGTGAATCTAGTCGTAAATGAAACGGAGCTCCCGTCATTCATACGGAACATGATTAAAGAAAAATATCCGAACCTAATCACACCACATAAGAACAGTAACAAAAAACACTGCGGCATCTACCACATAATTGACATAGGAAGCCATACGCCAGTATTTGCCGCCTGGGTTTTCCCAGGCGGCTTAATGTAGAAAAACTGGAAGCCGATCGTAGCGAATTTAAAACCCCACAAAAAGACGGAGTGATCTCCCTTTCCAAAAGCGAGTGGTCTAGCCCACTACATATAGTATCTAAACAAAGCGGAGGATTTAAATGTTGTGGAGGCTATCGTTCTCTCAATAGCATAACCAAGACTGACAGGTACCCTATACCAAATATAAACTCTTTTTCAGCAAAACTTGCGAGCAAATGACGATTCTCCAAAATCGATTTGATTTCAGCCTACCACCAAATTAAAAGCATCCGAACGATGTAGCAAAAACTGCCCTCACCACCCCATTTGGTCTTTATGAATATAATTATATGCCGTTTGGATTAAAAAATGCGTCAGCTACATTTCAACGGTATATGGACAAAATCTTTGAATACATTGATTGTGTTTTTATATATATTGATGACATTTTAATTTTCAGCAGTGATGAGATTTCTCATAAAAAAGACATTGAAACTGTTTTTAATATTTTAAATGAACACAATTTAAAAGTTTCAGCCACAGAATCTGTTTTCAATGTGACTTCCCTAGATTTCTTAGGCTTTCATATTAGCGTAGATGGCATTAAACCTACAATTAGTAAAATAGAAGAATTAAAATCTTTTCCTTACCCTAAGGACGCAAAAGGGCTACGCAGATTTCTTGGAATTGTAGGATTTTATAGAAATTAATACCAAAATTTTCAGAGATAGTCTTATTCCTATCTGAGAGAATGAAGTTATCCGCTAAAGGCTCGTTCACATTAGATGAATCTGAACGACAATCTTTCAATACTGTAATTAAGGAACTTAATAATACATCCTCATTAGTTCACCCTGAACCTAACTGTACAAATTATCAATTAGTCACTGGCAGTAGTAATTATGCTGTCGGTGCGGCATTGCACCAAATGGTGGAAGGAAATCAAAATACCGATCGGATTTTTCTCTAAAAAAATTGACACAAACACGAATGAGATATTCTACATTCGATCGCGAACTTTTAGCAGCTTATTTGTCAGTGCTGCACTTCCGTCATCTCATAGAAGGTCGACAAGTGCTACTTTTAACTGACCATAAGCCATTGTGTGGTGCATTTTATAATTTAAACCCCGCTAAATCAGACAGACAACAACGACAATTAGCTATCCTGACAGAATTTATTTCAGATATTGAACATGTAAAAGGTAGTCAGAATATAGTTGCTGATTGTCTATTCCGACCAACTCTTGCTGTACAAATAGATGCGTGTGATTTACCTGCACTTGCAGAAGCACAGGCATCTGATACAGAAATTCAATCTTTTCAGAACTTAAAAAAATTCACCATACCTGGAGATAACCAATTTATATGGTATGACTTAGCAACGTCTTACCCCAGACCTTTTATTCCATCTAAATTGCGTGAGTCCGTATTCTATAGTATCCATTCCATAAATCACCCTGTCATTAAATCACCCATTAAGATGATTAAAGTTAGATATTACTGGCCAAACATGGATAAATCAAAGACTTTTGTGCATCATGCACAGCCTGCGAACAAGCAAAGGTCTACAAACATACAAAATCACCTATACAGATATTAGAAATACCATAAGCTAAATTTCACACAGTCCACATAGATGTAGTAGGACCACTCCCACCAGCAAAAAGCCCAAATAGCAGTTACATCAGCCCGTATAGATATATCCTCACATGTATTGACCGCACAACTCGTTGGCTAGAAGCACAACCCATCAGCTAGTGTAGCTGAGGCTTTTATAAGCACGTGGGTCACACGTTCGGGTGTCCCGCTGCATGTTATAACCGACAGAGGCCGACAATTTGAAAGTGAGTTGTTTAGTGAAGTAGCAAAAATTAGTTTTTATAGACTACGTACAACAGCTTATCATTCTCAATGTAATGGTTTGATTGAGAGAATGCACAGGACCATTAAAACTGCTATTATAGCACGAAAAGAGTCCTGGCTCTCAGCTCTTCCAATAGTACTTCTTGGGATTTACTGTATGCCCAATAGCTCTGATTTTTCTCCTTTTTATGCTGTTACACAATGTTTGCTACAGCAGCTACTAATAGATAGCACAAGCGAGGAGGCTATAACTCAAAAGTTCACAAGAGATTTACATAAAACCATGTCACAAATTGATGTGAGAGACTTCGCCAAAAGAGTTAATAAGTTCCCAAAATCTTATGTCCCATAAAAACTTCAAACTTGTGATAAAGTTTGGATTAGAATGGATCGTGTTTGAAGACCATTGGAAGAACCCTATTCAGGTCCCTACACAATCCTTCAGCGAACACCTAAATATTTTCTGATTAAGATAAATAATGATATGGATACTCAAGTTTCTGTGGACAGGTTGAAACCAAATATAGAAGTACAAAAACAAATAGTAGAGAAACAAGTAGAAGAAAAGATGAATAAAAACAAAACGCTTAGTGATTCAGAACAAGAAATAAATACAAGAAATAAAAAAGAAGATTCTTCCATGATAAATACAAAATCTCGTTCAGGTCGAAAAGTTTCCTGGAAGAAATATAACGAGTACTATTATTATTAGTACACTCCGTTCTAAAGGGGGAACTTCTGTTATGGTTTATAAAATGGCGAGTGTTCTAAAAATAGAAAAAGATAGACACACTGACGCCAAGAATTCAAAATTGGGCGGCAAAATAAGGAACCGTTTCTTTTGGTAGGAGTAGGAGTAAGAGTAGACGTAAGAAGTAGGAGTTAAGGACAGTAGTTTTGTGTAGAAGATTTGAAAATGGGAAGACGCTAGTCAGTTGACCACTAGAGTCCAGAAGGGATAGGCTCGTTTACTACTAGCATCCCACAGTGAAGAGAATTTAGCTAATCTGCTCCTGTATCCACACAAAATTTAAAGATTGTAACTTGATGTAAAAACCTAAAGTTTTATACCAAAAATAAACATCATTAATTCAAGTTTGTGTTATCTTCTAATTATACCAAAACGAAGCAACACAACAAGTTCTATCGACATGAGATTGGGAATCGTTCAATTCCGGATTTCTTTCAACAGAATCTCTTGACATTTTATTTTTAGAAATATGTGCTGGTTTTAGTCTGTTAATAGATACATTATTATGCACAGTTTCAGACATTTTTATCGTAAAATATTTGTTTTGACGGCTTATTACTTGAAATGGGCCTGTGTATGGTGCTTCTAAAGGTGCTTCTTACTCTGTCCATTCTCAGCCAAATATATTCACAGTTTTGTAAATCTTTAGGAATATATGACTTAGGCGTAAAGTGCAAATGTCCCCCGGAAAAATTTTCCATGTCAAATTTTTGCATCTCTTCAACTAAAGTTTTGATGTGAGCGTTTGTTAATTCTATGTCTTCATCTTTAGTAGCATCGATTAACAATCGCAGAACTTGAGCTTGACTTTCCGTTAATGCCGTGAACGAGGAATAGTTGGATTCATTAGGTGTTCTATGTGCTCTTTCTACTAAACCGTTTGTTTGCGGGTGGTATGCTATTGTTATCAGTCGGTGAAAACCAATTGTTTTAGATAATTCTGTGAACAATTAAGATTCGGATTGGCTTCCTCTCTGTTGCAACGTGGGGTGGAACACTGAATCTAGAGATCCATAAGTCTACGAAAGCTATTGATACTGATTTCGCTGTGATCTCCGACAGTGGGTGTACTTCAATCTATCTGCTGTTCCTATCAATACATGTTAGAATATAACGATAGGGCAAAAAATAAGGATCGGTAGGGTTCTTTACCGGCGTTAAGGGCCCAGCAATATCAATATGAACCGTCTGAAAGCGGCTGGAGCGTAATTCGAACGGTTGAACTTCACTTTTTGTATGTATTGTTATTTTTGCTTGTTATTTTTGCTCTTGGCATTCGTTACACCATGTTTTTATCGGCTTGTCCATTTCAGGCCAGTAATACCTTGCTTTTATGAGTTTTAGAGAGGCTGATGTACCAGGATGTGATGAATTATGTAGACTGTCAAATACCGCTTTTCTTAGCTTTTGCGTGACAAAAGGTCGTGGAAAAGGTAATGACACATAATTCATTTTTGTTTCCAGTATAAATTTTCAGACGATCACGGAAAGTTTCGATTTCATCGTCAGTATTTTGATGTGTTACTATTTCTTGTAGGTCGCAAACATCAATATTGATTGCATTTACTGATCGTGATAAACAATTGGCTACAATATTTTGTGAGCCTTTTATGTAGGATATATCATTAACGTATTCACTAATGAATCTGAGGCGTCGTTGTTGTCTTTAATGTCTTTAAAGACTTTAATGGAGACTGGTATTTAAAAGCACTGCAAAGTGGTTTATGGCCAGTCATTAATGATACATTTCTTCCTTCCACTAGGTGTTTAAAATGTAATACTGCTAGATACGCAGCTAATAGTTCCCTGTCAAACGTGGAATATTTTTGTTGGGTGTGTGACAATTAAAAAAAAAACAAAACAATAGGGATGGGTTGGTTATCAATCATTTGATGAAGAGTTGCTCCTACGGCATAATTCGAACTGTCTGTTACTAGCTGATAATTAATAGCCTTCGAGTCGGGAAAAGCTAGAGCGTTTACATTTGTTAAAAAAAATTCAAACTCTTCCTTAGTAAACGTTATTGTCTTAGATTTTTGTTCGAGACGCATTCGCTCTGTCAGCGGTAATATTATGTTGCTGAAATTTGGTACAAACTTTCTTCTATAAAATTCACCATTCCAATAAATCTGTGTAAGGATTTAGAATCATTTGGTTCAGGAAATTGCGTAAGTTCATTTTGTTTCTTTGTACTGGGTTTACGTCCATCAGCTGAGATGTGAAATCCTAGAAATTCGAGTTCAGTATCAACAAATGTGCATTTTGAAAGAGAGATTTTAAAATTATACTCACTGAGTTTCTGTAGTACTTCCTCAAGATGTTTGTAATGCCTATCTTCGTCATCCGAGAAGATAAGAATATCGTCAATGTAAGTGAATGTACATTCGAGGTCACGAAAAATACTGTCCATCATCCTTTGGAAGGTACTGGATACGTTCCGTAAATCGAAAGACATATAATTGTACTCGTATGACCCAAAAAGTATGGTTATCGCTATTTTACATATGTCATTGAGGTGTACTGGTATTTGGTGATATGATGATGACAAGTCGATTTTCGAGAAAACTTTTTTGTTGTGCAATTTAGATGACAGAGAATTTATGTTTGGTATTGGATAGCGATCAGGTTTTGTTATTGCATTTAGTAACTTGTAGTCACCTACAGATCTGTAAGTACCGTCAGGTTTAGATATCATATGTAAGGCTGCACTCCATTCCGATTTTGAAGGAGGACTTATTCCAGTTTTTGGAGTTTACGGTATTCCTCCATCGCTATTTTATATCTTTGAGTTGATAACTGTCGAGTTTTTGAGAAGGAAGGAGGATTACTTCCAGTTTCAATCCTGTGGAATACTTTGGGTTTCATAGCGTTGATATTTTGATGTGGAGAGATTATATTTGGATATTTCTTTATGAGATTTTTTACTGTTATGTCTGTAGGATTTTCTGGATAAATATAAATGTTCATTATCGTCGAAGATGATTGTTTATTTGCTGTCTTATCTATTAGTTTACTATTAGTACAATCAACCAATAGTTCACAGTGGCTCAAGAAGTCATAACCTGGGAGAGGTTTGGTCGTTTCAGCAACAAGAAAGGTCCAAGTAAAGTATCTTCTGAGGTTATTTAGTGCTAACGTGATTTCTGCTTAGCCAGAGCATTCTATTTTCCGTTAGCTGCTACAATAGAGATGTTGGTTGGGTGGATGATGGCGCCGTTTAAATATTGTTTTGGTATAACTGATACAGCTGCTCCTGTGTCTAGAACAAAATTTACTTTGTTAGCTCCTAACCGTGCTGCTACTTCAAGAAGCAGCGAATGTGCTGAAGCTATCATTTTACGCCGAACTAGTTTTCCGGGTTTATATTTGATACCGGTGAATTGGGTCTTGAACTGGGTTGTATTTGTACATTTTTATTATAAGGCCATTTGCACCAAGGTTTTCAAAACTTTGCAAGTTCATTAAAGTATATATGTGCGCGATAGATTTTGGGCTTTTGATCTCTGTAAAACGGAGAGATATCAGGTTAACTTTCCTTTGTTGTGTTTTGGTATCTTTGCGGTTGTCGTTGGTGTTGTCGATGGCTTTCTCCGGACACTTGCTGAATATGTGTTTCTTGTTTGTTAAAATATAGAAAATCATCGGACATTTTCCCTACCGGTCTATTTACAGATCTGTTTGCGAGGCTATAAGTGGTTTTAAAAAAGGCGGCAGCGATTGTATAAATTTATATCGGACAATGTCTTCATTTGCGCCTATGCAACTTGCTAACGGCATCAGTTCGTTTAAATAAGTCGAAGGTCGTTCTGATATTCCTGAAGATGACATCAGTTTGTCGAGCATCTCTGGTTTTGATTTTTCATATGAACTGATTACAGCTTCCTTTAAGGTATCGTAATCTTTTGAGTGTAATATATTTGTTGTTATTCTTCCTACTATTTCTGGAGGAAGAGCTGTCAGAATGTGGTAGAATTTTTGTGTTGCTTGTTTTATGCTTGTGATGTTGAACTGCGCTTCCGTTATCGCAAACCAGGCGAATACATTAGACTCAATAAAATTAAAAAATTAAAAAAAAAAACACGGGTGTTTTGATTATTACCGCTTGTATGGATGGATCCTGGTTGATGATCATTTGTTCTGAGTCATCGGGGTTCGCCAATTTATAGTGGGGTGCGTGTTCTTTGGACGTCGGGAGTCATCAGTTTATAGTGGGTTATCCGTTATAGTGAAGGTGTATGTGTGTGTTGAAACAGATTAGATTGATTTGGCCTTCTTAGTAGATAGCTCACTATAAGAGGAGTACAAAACAAGAAAATTAAATTGTATATAGAAGCAATGATTATATATATATATATATATATATATATATATATATATATATATATATATCAATTGAGGTTTTTACAAATAAAAGTAATGTCTTTTGGTTGGTACAAGGTCGTTAAAAATGTTCATAGTAGTAATTGTTGAAAGAGTATATGCGTATGCATGTGTGAGTGTTTGTTTGTTAGGAGTGTCTTTAAAGTCTTCGCTCAGTCTTTTTGGTACCGGTCAGTTATTAAGTGGATTGGCAAAGAAAAGAAAATGAAAGAGAAAGAGAGACAATAATAATACGATAGCTCGACGTTTGTCAAGGGGACGTGTTAATTATGCTCGTATTTTCTCTGCTGCGACTGTCTTCTTGTCTCGTCATTTTATTTCGTTTCTGGAGGCTCCAAACCGGTCATTTGAGAATTCACACCCGGATTTAATTCTGGGTTTCCCACTGGACGATAAAAGAATTTCTTTCTGATCTTCATAAATGATCTCTCAGACGTGATCAAATCCCAAATAGGCATGAGACCACAATTTACTCCCGCATCAGTAAGAAATCTGGCGAGGCGGACAAACATAACTTCGCTGCTGATCTTGATAAGGACCGACACTCAGTGGTGGACTGGAGTAAGAAGTGGCTTGTAAATTTCAATGCTTCTAAAACGAAACTGCTACCTGTCAAACATCACAGGCAACCTCTCTTGCCACCCATAAGCATGGAACAAGCGAGTCTCCCTGAAAGCAATATACTGCGACTCCTTGGCCTTACCCTATCTTCCGACCTCATGTGGAATCATTACATTGAGTCAATAGCTAAATCTACTGCTATGAAGGTTGGGTCATTGTGTCGCGCCAGGAAGTTTTTTTCCGCCTGAATCCATCTTGCACATATACAATCAACCACCCGTCCGTGTATAGAATACTGCTGTTCATCTCAGTGTTCTCGACAGGCCCCAAAGGAGAATATGTAATGTGACTTGGCAGCTCGACTTCAGCCACTTTCTCATCTCGGCAGGATGTGACTTCCCTCTGTCTATTCTACAAATATTTTCATGGCTTCTGCTCTGGTGAACTTAAGTCACTGGTGCCCCACCACAAGAATTTACTCGTGCAACCAGACTGGCGAAAAGGTCCCACCCATTTACAGTTAGATCAACCAAATGCAGCCGACAATTCTATTCCATCAGCTTCTTTTCTCGCACTTCTTGCCTGTGGAACTCCCTTCCATATACTTGCTTTCCTGACGACTAAAACTTCCAGGAATTTAAATGCAATGTCAATACCCATCTCTTATTCAACTGACCGCAGTTCTTTCTACATCACCCCTTATATCTTGTTCTTTTCCTTTCTCTCTACCTTCGCAACTGTCTTTACACCTGTGTTCCCATGCTTCTCTTGACCTTTCTCTGACACACCTTGTAATTAGTTTATTTTTGTCTTCACTCTCCTCCTGACTAAACTTTCACTCTTATGTAACCCCCTGCGCATCAGTGGCGGTACCGCCTTGCTTGGGGGGAACGATTAAAAAATTGTCAAGAGGTTTTTTTTTATCATTTTCGTAATTTCACTATGAACACATTCTGGATTACTTTCCAAGATAAATTTCTACAATATTTTCTACAATAAATACTTTTAGTTTAGTTTCAAGCTTTTATCAATCATGAGATATACATCAGTGGTCAGTACTATCTCTTCTGTAGTCAATTCATTCTTAAAACTAGTGAAGTTTTTCTCGTTGAACAATGAGCAGCTTCTTGAGAATGGTTAAATCTTGTGGCGATCTTGAGAAGAATGTTAATATAGCCAATATGTTAGAAAAATATTCTACATTATTCGGACTACTTACATTATTCGGACTATTGTCCTCATCTTTGCTGCCATGTTTATGACGTTTCGGCCGTTGTAGTCTCTGGCCTTCTTCAGGTGCTAGGAATTTCGAACTCCTTGGGTCAAGTCATTGAAACTAACCAACGTCTATATCCACTGGGCTATGTGAGGACAACAACAATAGTGTAAATACTACCTCATCTCAGAAGTGTATACAAATATTCTTATGTAATACTTGCTGCAGTTCTGATTATTAAACTGATGTGCATAACAGTGAATGAAACGTCCACTACGATAAACTGCTTTTATTTTTGCTTGAACTACTTTTTTTGCCATTCATGGCATATGCGACTTTTCTGAGCTATGTGTCCATTTCTTTGAACAATTATGTTTAATTGTTCTAGAATTCGTTTTGATATACCATCTGTAGTTTGATTTTCTGAGATAATGAACCCCCAAAACGCTCAAATATTTCTTCATTCAATATGTACTGTAGAACAATAACCATTTGAGTCTGTTCTGAAATAATGATATATTTGTAGGAGGTAGTCAAGTATCTCATTCTGAATGGTCTTTTTTTTCACATCTGGAGCAAATTTAACTGCAGAATTTTTTCATCCTTTAAATACCCCTGGATTTATTGACTCATCTTTTTCATCATGTCCAAATAAGAGAATTTTCAAGTTTCTACAAAATAAAATACAGTCAATTATTTTGGATAAAATGTCATGGTTCTTTTTAGCTTTCATTGATTGAATGTCTGTATAACTCACTAAGTTTTTATGTTTCCTAAAAGTGACAGCTTCTTTGACTTCTCGTGATTTTTTAGTTATTTTTTTCGTTTTGTTTATATTTCTAAAACTGTTATTTGTCCACATTACATCACCTATAAACAGCAAATACCGGAAGCAAAACAATGCATTTTTTTAACTTTACAGCTACAGAGCCAACTTTTCTTCTGGTAGCATTGAAATTAATTCTCAATGCTAGCAGCTACGACCTCATGTTGCTGAGATATTTGAATATCAGGTGTTGAACAGCCTCTTTTCTTAACTGCAACTTTCTCATGAAGAGACAACTAAAATGTAAGCTGTTGAAGTTCCCTGTCATAGAACTTATTTCTCGGGGATTCAAGGAAGCCATGGTTAAATTATTAAAATTTTCTGTACAATAAAACAAAAAAAAAAAAAAAAAAAAGAAAAACACACAGGAAGCATTACAGTCATCTACAGTTTATCACATTCAATAACATGGTACACAATTTTTAAGCACAACACATGCTGAGTCAAAAATAAAAACTGCCGTACAGTCGGACAAGTTCGGAACTGCATGAGCGACAGTGCTCTCACTAACCAGCGTTCAGCTTCTTTCCTCTGACATATGCGCATGCGCATAGCAACCAAACTACACATTACTGGAACTGTGATGCATACAAAGATTTTTGTAATCTTTCATAAACAAGGGGATGGCTTCTGACATTAAGCTTACGGGATTATATAATGTACAAGTATAAAGAAAGAATTGAAGAAAAAAACTCATTATATTGAATGTTATCAATAATATCGAGCATTAATAGGAGGTGCTGTAGTATTTATACACGTGCCGCCATTGATAATAAATGCATAAATAATAATAATAATGACAATAATAATACGGCAACAAGCCATAAAATGAAACAGTGAACTACGGCACAAGAGAAAATATATTAAAAAGTTCTCAGTCCAAACAAAAAGGATTTTAAAACATGCTTATGTAACCTATCCCACCCACCATTGCAGCAGACTGTGTATTTTGATTAAGCCGAAAAAGAGCTGCTGAAGGATTTTTTATTTTATTTTATTTTATTTTATCACTCTTGGAGACCTCAATCTCCACTTTGTGAACGTTTCTGTCTTTGCTATGTGCATGTGACCAGACCTAATGGTAATTCATTTCTTCTTGTGTAGCTTTTCTTCTTTAACATTTTCAGATTCCAACTAAGGAAGGCCAAACTGCTATTTTCTACGAGAAGATGTGCTGAAATCTACAGAACGTGCTCCAAAATTTCCAATCTAACTATTGAATCTGACGCTACAAAACGTCTAAATTCGCTCGAAGGAAAAGAGATGAGATTATTTTTCTAAGTGAGCGATGCATTGTTATTTTAACTATTCTCAAAAGCCAAAAAGCGTTTGGCCAAGTCGAAACTGTGGTCTCAAGTAAATTCTAAACGCAGGTACTTAGATGTTAATTGTAGAAGGAAATAACTGAAAGTTTGAACAAGTGTTGTCATTAACATAATCTAATTGTAACTAATTGTTGTTATGGAGCATTTTTTTACATGACGTAGAACAGCTGAGTGAAGACAACTTGATTTCTATTAATTCTAAAAATGATCCTTTCTTGTTTCATCTTTAACAATTTGATATCTTCCTCTACGTTCTGAGCTTTTGAGAAAAAATCTTTGATGTTATCAGAAAGATCGTAAATTTTCCTTCTGAAAAGTGTCATTTTATTTATATTTCACGATATCAATAGTCATAGTATCCGTATATTGATAGCTAAAAATAGACGATACATGACTAATAAGAAATAACGTTACAAGATGATCAGAATATTAATTATTAAATCACTTTTTAACATTAACTGAATAATCTGAAATTAATAGACTTGTTTTTGAATATTTTATCCCATCGGGTTTCTGACACATTTTAACTAATTGTTCCCGAGGATCATTTCTTTACATGAAATAGAAAAGTTAAGTGAACACTGCTTGCTTTTTATTAATTCTAAAAATAATTCTTTCTTGATCCATCGTTGTCGATTTGTGCGTTTTCTCGATATCAAATAATTAATAAGTGCGTAATCTTTTTTTTTTTCATCTTTTAGAATTCTACTCATGTGATGATAGAAATGAACACATGTCACAAAATTTATGCAAAAGCTTTTCTATTTATTAATCAGATTTCCATCAACATCACTGTTAGTTGCAAACCTAATTTTTTTAAAAATTTATCCCCTTTGTTTTTTACGTATCACTAATGGCCTATATTTGTTGTGCTATTTTCCCGTCATGTGAGAGCTGTTCGCCATGAATACAAGGAGCGCTCGAAAGGACTAGTAACTTGTTTTTTTTCTTTTTTTGTTCGTTGAAAACGACGTAGATTTACAGTGCTTTATTCTAATAGCCACTTAGACAAATACACACATGATAACTCTTCGAACAATATTAGTTCATACGCCTGATGACGGCGGTCGGGGGATCTTTCCTTTCCGTTATCATCTGAATCTTTTTCATGATCCAATGCGTTGAGAAAAACACAAATAATCCGCATTAATGCATTTTCACTAAATATCACATATAATTTAATGTATCAGAATTTGTGCAAAAATTCCGTGGCCTCTTTTTGAAAAAATAACGACTAAGTACACAGTAGAAAACTGAAAAAAAAAGAAAAAGAAAAAAAAAGAAAAAGAAAAAAAAACAACAAAAAATAGCAAAAACAAAACAACAACTTTGTACGAACATACTTAAAAAGTAATGATTGATACATTATCAGTAAAATGAGCTTTTATGTCATAACTGTCAAATAGTGATTTTTTTCTATGTAAAGCTTTTGTTCTCGTTTTCAGTTTTAGTTTTCTTTTTAAAAATATCTGTGCTCTTTATATGTAGGTAGCTCCAAAGGTTTGCTACAAAACTCCCTACAGCTTACAAGTTTTATGTTGAATTATCATCAGAATCATTATCTGAAGGTTTTCATCAGAAGGTTGGTTGTCGGCTGGAATGTGTGAATTAGTGTAGAAGAGTGGAATAATGAAATATACATTTTGAATGTTAAAATAGAAATTTATTAAAAGAAGGAATAACAAGAGTTGTTGAAATTAATGTTCATTGAGAAAGTTAAGGTATCAAGAGTTTGTAGAAAATGTTCTAGTAGTAATTGTTGAAATAAGAGAGAGAGAGAGAGAGAGAGAGAGAGAGAGAGAGAGAGAGAGAGAGAAATAATGTGTCCGGGTCGCTTGAAGTTTGAAGTTACATTTTTGATGTGTGTCTCTTGCTGCTCCAATCTCTGACTGACCGCCGTGACTCGTTAGAGGCCATCCTTAAATATTGAATCCAGTGACGTGGGGTGGCTCGGAAAATGATTTTTTCTTTAACTATGGAAAAACTATTTCTCTGACGTATTTTGAATTTTGCGATTTGATGACTAATCAGGATCCAGAGTTCCGCTACAAGTTTAATTAGTTATAAACAAAAGTCATTGAAGAATTTAAATCCTCAATACATTATTATATGTATTATAATGATATACAAAGTTTTCTTTTTTTATTGTATTAATTTGTAACGGTCAAGTGATATTCTTATTAAATAATAATTATATTTCCTAATTGTAAATGGTAAAACTTACTACAATTTGTCGACTCGTAGTATTTAAACAAAATTTTATGTTTTTGTGTGTGCATATTTAGCGGATAAGAAATTAATAAAATCAACCTTCGTCTTCCCTTTTACAAAAATTAACAATGACGTGTGAAATCCTTGTTTTCTCAAATAGAAAAAGGATTGGCCATGTGCTTAAAGAAAAAGTGGAGCCCAGAATTCGCAAGTAGGTGTTAAATTTATTTTTGACCAATGAGAGCAACTTGCAAGACCAACAGAACTTCGCGAGTAAGTGCGAATAAAAATCTAGATTACAATAAAAGAAATTCACCAGCGTCAGTCAACAGAGTGAGATGGGAGCCGCGAGACGAAACATCTAAAATGTAACTTCAACTTCACGCGACTCGGACATTGTCCTCTTTCTCTTTTCCCTTATCTCTTTCAACAAATTACTACTACGAACATTTTGTACGAACTCTTGATACCCTTAACTTTCTCATTGAACATTAATTTATATAAATTCTTGTTATTCCTCCTTTTAATAAATTTCTATTTTAACATGAAAAATGTATATTTTATTCTTACACTATTCCACACCTTCTGATGAAAACCTTCCGATGATAATTCTGCATAAAACTTGTAAGCTGTAGGGAGTTCGGTTATGTTTGACACAAGGCCGAATCAAAGAAACATTAACCAGCTCCCTACGTCTTCACATAAACGTGCCAATTTTTGAAAATACAGACATCCATACACGACATTATCAGAAAATAAGAGTTGTATCTATAGTAAGTTTTAAATTTAATGGTAATTTCCTCAACAACTGTTTTCGCAAGTAAGAGTTTATAGTACCTAAAATTCAAAATTATATTATTAAGAATATTTTCTGTAATTTTAAATATTAATTGCTAGTTAAAAATTGTATAAGAAAGGTGTTATATTCGTCAGGTAAGTTTTACAGCAAAAAAAAAAAAAAAGAAATAAATAAAAATAAAGAAATGAATAAATCCAAATATAAGTTTATCGAGAAATGTGACGAAACATCATGAAAACAACTACCTCCATGTTATAAGTGTTTTTCTGTGATATTTTAAGCTAAAATAATATTTGTTTTATATCAGATTAATTTAACTTTACATCAGATAATCTTTCGCAAATAAAATTTTAAAAACTATATTTGATTTTTGAAAAAATATTTTCTAATAAAGAGAATTACATGACAGATGTGTAATAGATGAGTTTAGCCATTTCTAGCGATTTCACAAATAATTCAGATCAATTTAAATTTGTTTTGAAATAATGCAAAATATTTTGCTCTTAGAAAATATTAAATTTAATTTATTAGCTTGAAATTAAAATTAAAATAACAGCTTCAAGAAAGATTTTTCATTTTAATAAATGTATTTTAAACCTTAGGTATCGTTTTTATTTGGATGTATCTATTTATGTTTAACCCTTTGTTGCATATTGGTTACAATTGTAACCATTATGCAACAAAGGGTTAAATAGGAAAAATGAAACTGGGAGTAATTAGAATTCTATTTCGGCAACTCTTTCTTTTTATACACAACAAAACTTCAATCTTTGAGAGTAATTTAACAAAATAACACACACACGCACACATACTCATAATATATATATATATATATATATATATATATATATATATATATATATAAGTATTGTTATATTCTTGACATTTTCTTTCGCCTTTGTTGATATGCTAGCTGTTATGTTCATTTTTATGTAACTACTAAACAGACATGTTCAGAGGTGTCAAACATTCTAAAAGGATTAATTGAATCTCTTGTATGAAATTATCCGCTTTATTTTTAATTTTTTAAAAATCAATCTCTATCTTCATCGCTAGTTAAATATATAACTTTTTACAAGTGTTTCAGGTTTGTACATTCAATAGTTTTTGCTTTAATTCAATTAGTTTTATTCCGATACTTTCGGCATTTTTTCTAAAACCGAGTGTTAATATAATATATTTATCTTCCCTTAATTGCTTTCCGCCAACTATTTGTTAAATCACATCATTTTCTTAACTTTAAGGTTTTTGAGGAACTCTGAATATAAATACTTACGTTCAGTTTGACGTGATGAGCTTCCTTACGACGAACGTATGGATTGATATGATGAAAAAAGAGTAAAGATATTGAATTTCATTAAAAAATTATTTCTGATATTATTATTTATTTCTGATGTTATTATTTATTACTGTCGTTATATGCTTGGCTCTTGCAACATGGGAAACATTTTGGTTTCGACAGCTTGAGTTATTTTAAAATAGCAATCTATGCAAGCACTCTTACACAACATAAGATTTACGTTGAACCATTTCAATATTGACTTCTTTTGCTGGTTATTTCTTTTCGTTATCATCACCCTATACAAATTACTTCATTAAATTCTGAATATTATTATTGGTCTATTTAAGTTATAGCGGATAAGAAATTAATTAAAATCAAACTTCTTTTTCACTTTCACAAAAATTCACAATGACGTGTGAAATCCTGGTTTTCCCAAATAGAAAAAGTATTGACCATGTGCTTAAAGAAAAAGTCGAAACCAGACTTCGCAAGTAGGTGTTAAATTGATTTTTGACCAATGGGAACGACTTGCAAGACTTGAGAACTTCGCGAGTTAGTGCGAAATTAAAAAAGGATTATATAAATGACATCAGCGTCAGTCAAGTCAGTCAGGGGATGGAAGCTGCAAAGACAAGCTAAAATGTAACGCGAGAAGCTTCAAGCTGACCCGGACATTTGTCTTCTTTCTCTTTCCTTCTACTGATTCCTTTTACTTCTACTTCTCCATCCAAAGACATTCCTACTGAATACATACATGCATACGTACGTACGCATATACTATTTCAACAATTACTGTTACGAACATTTTCTGCAAGTCTTGATACCCATAACTTTATCATTGAACACGAACTCTATCCTTAACTTCTTAATAATGTTCTAATTGAACATTAACTTCTACAGCTTGTGTTATTCTTTCCTTTTAATAAATTTCTATTTTAACATGAAAAATGTATATTTTATTCTTACACTATTCCACACTTTTCCACATATTTCATCCTGCCGACAACCAACCTTCTGATAATTCTGATGATGATAATTCTGGATAAAATTTGTAAGCTGTAGGGAGTTCGGTTAAGTCTGGCACAAGGCCGAATCAAAGAAATATTAGCCATCTCCCTACGCTACAAAGTATATATGTAATTATTCATTAATTCACTAATTTGTTCGTCAGTTCTTCCTTGGTTATCATGATTTGTAAAATGTAACCTATATTTTCAGCAAGTGGTCAAATTATTTTAACTTAACATCCCGAAAGAAATACACGGGGACATAATTATTAGCAATAGCAACCATGTGGAATCAAACAAATTCAGAATATAACATAAGGCAAATACAAGTTGGAATGAAAGTCGAGTCTCTTTGTCGTTTTGTGGAGCAGGTAATATTTTCCGCTATGCAAAACACAAAATATCCTTTAATGCTTGGGCAGACATTTTTGTAGATACTGATGTACAAGAAAGAATCTATATTTAAACACAGTTGTATGCGTGCATCCACATATTGAGTATCTTATATACACTCGCTGAACCAACCTTTGATATAATTACTTTAGCGACTGACTCAGTTTTATGTCTTCTGTGGCGTACATTACAACTAGAACGCGCAATACACAAATCAAAATGCTTTTCTTGTCTGTAGATAATAATACGTAGGCACCTTTGAATACGTGTTAACCTAGAAAGAGACGAGTGAGAAATTCAACCAATACCATAACGTGTGAGCTGCTTAAGTCGTTACCACGCTACAGAGACAGCATCACATGAATATTTATAACTCCTTTAGCACACATATTTGAAGCTTTGTTGCAGCCATTATATCTTGAACTGAAACCAACTCTCTGCTGCATCACATCGCATATTCTCACTAAACTCAAAAATTGATTTATTTTTAAACATTATATACTAAGGAAAAAATTACATTCAATAAACACGTTTTTAACATTTTGAAAGTTTTATGATATTTGTGAATTATGATAAAAAAAATCCCATGATCCTTTCGAATGTTTCCAAAGGGATATGTAGAAATAAAATAGTTAAGCTAGTATAAAAAAAGAACAAAAAAAAAAAAAGACCTTAAATATCGGAAAGAATATGATATAATTTAAAATAATTTTCTTCTGTTTAAGCCAAATAACTAGTTTCATAACAGAAAGGTAATAAAGGTTTAACAATACAAAAATTTCCAAACAATTTAAATCTAAACTGAAGTAGTATTATTTTGCAATAACAAAAATAAAAATAAAAAATAAAAAAATAAAAAAATCCGAAAGAAGAATAGTTAATAAGAAATTACAGACAATATTAAAATACATTAGCTTAAATTTTACTTTAAAACTCTAATTGTAGTTACTGTATAGAATTAAGATTATGGTTAATTTTACTGAACATTTATCGATACATTTTTGCTAAAATTAGTGTTGAGACTTGTATCGCCTATAAAGAGATTATTATTGCTTCTGCCTCAGATTAACCTTTTTTAATCTTTTCACCCTCAAGAAAGGCGATAGGGCCACTAAGATGCAAGAGTTTACTGAGTATTAGAGAGTATAAGGAAAATACTATATAGGAGAGAACAAGAATTAAGATGGCAGAAGATAGCAATTGAGATTGCATTTAGATTTTTGAAGATCAAAATAAACTGGAAAGCAAGAAAATGGAAGAGTTCCACGAGCGAGAAGTGCGATAGAAGAAACTGTTATCATAGAACTTACGGTTACTACTAGGCATTTCAACTTTAAAATGATGAGACCTTACCGCTAATCTAGCACTGCACTGAAATTTATAAAATCTTCAAAACATAGAGGAATGTTCAACAGAACAAATACCATGAAAGTATTTATAGAAAACGCAGAGAGAAGCTACATTCCGGTAGAGGGAAAGTAACTGAAGTCGCGATGCCAGGTCAGGACCAAGCAGATTGCAGGTTCGTCTTTGGATTTTATCAATAATCTCTAAATATATAGTAGGAGCACTAGACCAAATGTGATAGTAATATTCAAATTAAGGATGAATGGTAAACTTATGAATGTATAAGTTATATTATGACGTGGAAAATTGTTTGCACAACACAGTGAACCAGCTTTCTTAGTTACAGATTTAGCAATTTGTCAATCTACTCTTTCCAATACAGTGGAAAACGTTAGTCTGAGAAGGCGCAAACGTGTTACACTATTGGAGATTAGCATCAGGAAGGTAAAAAGGGATTTTTCAGGAGATTAAAAAAGACTAAATGTTTTGGAGGTATTAAAATTAGCAAGCCATTACTTGTCACATTTAACAGCAGATTAGAGGTCATTTTTAGATCAGCTGGTAATTTGATCGAACTGATCAGACTTAATATTAAGACAGAAATATCATCAGCATAGATAACAAGTTGAGAACTAGCGACATTTGGAAGATCGTTGATGAAAATTAGGAACAACGTAGATCCAAAAATAGAACCCTGGGAAACAACTGCATTCATTCCAAAGTTAATGCAAATATACATATACATGCATATACATATATATATATATATATATATATATATATATATATATATATATATATATATATATATAGTTCAGGAAAAAAAAATATTCCTGAACTTTTCCCCTGTGGAATACCCTTCCGATTCCTTGCTTGCCTGATCTCTACAATCTTCAAAAATTTAAATTCAAGAATTTAGAAATAAAATTATTTTATCTTTATTCGATACCTTAATTCGACAGAATCTTTGTATACGCAACCCATCTCCGTAGTTTGTTTACATTTTGCGCACAATTTTTATTTTTATTTTTTAAATCACCATTCTTTATGATCCCTTCACATATATTTACTTCGGCAATGAAGTTTGCTTGCAGACTGAGGTGTAATCGGTCTGGAGCAAGCACTCTTGTTCACTTCTCTGCGTCCAAGCAGAGAGGGACCCAAACGAAGCCACTCCAAAGGGTAGAGTCTCGCTTGTGTTCATAAAACAAGAGCCCGACCCAGACTTAAGCTGCGTCTACTAGATATTTTTGGCCAAGCCTAAGGGCACGAAATCCCACATAAACGGACCTTGTGTTACACCTGCCTTAGTAGGAAGGCAGAAAATACCCTCCACATAAAGTCACTCTTAAAAGAGAGGAACTCGAAATATGTAATATTTTGAATATTACAGTACGCGTGCTAGAATAAAAATAACAAAATCATGAGCAACATACCGTGCCCTGCTTAAATTAAATTAAATTAAATTAAATTAAATTAAAGACGATATCAATTGCAGTTGCGACGAAAAGCAAAATTAAAGCCAAACCTTTAATAAAGAATTGCTTTGAAACCTTTCACTCTGTTCGATATTTAAAAATCGCACAACAGTATTACTACTACTGTTACTTCTGGTTGCTTATGATTCGCAGAGATCGAAAAATGGACGGACACACGTACACCGAGCTTTATGTATATAAATAACTATCTGACAGTAATTATGTTATTTAGAGCATTTACGCTACAAGGCTAGGTGAGTTGCGTGCATTTATTTATCCTAAAATTTAATTAAAATGTTTCGATATTGACTGCAAAGTAAACTGACCATTTTCTATCTCTGGTTCACGGCAATTGGCTCATCGCTACACGAAATTCTTAGCTCATGTTACTTCCGGTCTTTTTCGTTTACCCTCTTCATTTTGTTAGACAAGCATGATACACAATTGGCTCTCAGTTTTCTAAGTTTCAGAAGTTCAATCAGTTTGCCATCAAAGTGATTTAATATAAGAGATCAAGAAGTCCATAGCAAATGATATTATTTTGTGGCATAGGATTATTATTTCTTAATAGTTTGTACTTAACACTTTCACACCCATACGAAGCCACACACACACACACACACACACACACACATATATATATATATATATATATATATATATATCGCAGTAGCCATTAGAATGAGACGACATTGACATTCACAGTCCCTAAACTCTCGCAGATTTAAGCCCAGCAAATATAAATCCAGCAGCACGTGAAAAACAGGACGACTTACCAAATATGTTTGAGTCTAAAAATGTCATCATAAGCATCGGATTTGGCTGTGCTTCCCAAAACATCGAACCAGATGGGGATTAATTTTTATCTACCGTTTTCTACTCCCTCTAACCAAGGAGTAGTTGACCAAATCGTTTTACATATTATCAGCCTCGTTTTCGGCCAACGGCGGGGCTGTGAGTGAAAATACTCATTGACAGGACCCTGCTTTCGCGGTTGATCGGCTACGGAAGTTGCATTGCTTCTCAGGTTCTGCCTTCGGAGGCCGCTACCTTCCGGTACGATCCCGCTTCCACGGCGATATTACTTTGACACGGCCCTGTTTAGGGATTTCGCCGTCTTTGAGTGCTACCCTTCGACACGACCCCGCTTCCGCGTTCGGCGAGTAATCCTACTAGCTACCGATCAACTCAACATTCGTCGCACTGACACAACTGAAGCAATTACCACCGGACCGGGAACCAATTCAAACATACCTATTACCAGTCAGTAGTACACCCTTATACATTCTGTAAAATAAAACATCAAAGTTTTTTATTGTTTGTATTGTATTGTTAAACCTCTGCCTTTGTCTCCTCATTGTCTTGGCTACTCTCACCTTTCTTCGTAAACCTTGTGGGGTCGACGTCCTTCAACAAGTGATGACCCCGACGTGAGACAGTTAATGATAGAGTCGGTCAAGAGTGATTCTCTGGACATGAGCTAATTTCTCTAACATGGTTTCAACCTTTCGGTATCATCAGGCGTTATAGACTAAAGCTTTGTATGTTAAATCTTTATCTTTTAGTTAAATGTCTTGAGCACTTTTTAATACTACTGTTTATTGGCAAAAGAGAAAACAGAATTGATGCTAACAATACAAAGCCACAATAGTAAGTAAAGAGAGAAGTAGCTCGTGGAACTGCGAAATGAGAATTTTGCCATATAGTTAAGCTTATTAATGCTTATTAAGTTAGTTTCGTAGTTTATTACGATTGATTGCGTGCTCGATACTCACTAGGCGTCTCATTGACATCGAATAACTAACTATTCCGTGCGACACAAATGGAAAACGACAGATGGTTTTATAGCGGGTTGCTTATCTATACTTTTCTGTTAGTAGTGGAGAGTCCGTGAAGGGTAGTTGTATACTGTTGCAGGTTAACGGAATTTGGCCTTGTTGTAGATAGCCCACTATAAGTCATAAAGAAAGGTTATAAACCAAGAAAAGCAAATTGAGTTGAAAAATAACATTTTATATACTGTGAATTTATCTGATTTTACTTTATTTTATTTATTTATTTATTTATTTTTTGCCTCTTATTTTTCTATTTCTTTTTGTTACTAACCTAAGTTCTTTGCTAGATTTCGTAAATTGTTTTTGATTCTCAAGGTTTGTATTGACTTTTACTAAGTTAAAACTTAGTAAACTTTTTTTTAATTGGAGTAGATAGTACCTACTGTCGCCCGGTCTCACATTCCACCCTCTTCTTCTGGACAGGAGTAGAGGTGATCGCCTTGTTTCTTGTTTAGGAAGGGGTTCCCGGTTCATCACTTTTTCGGTCTTGGTGTCGGTTCGGCTGAAAGCTCTTTGCAGTTGGTGAGTTTGGTGGTAACGTCTCTTGGCAGATTGGAGTAGATAGACTAACCTATCGCCCGGTTCACACTCCACCCACGTCTAGTGAAGAGGCTCATCCCTTGTTCCCTGTTTAGGATGTGGTTTTCGGCTTTCTCTTTTTCAATCTTTTCACTCCTTTTCTTTTTTTTTAATTGAAGTAGATAGACTAACCTATCGCCCGGCTCACACTCCATCCACGTCTATTGAAGAGGTGAAGAGGCTCATCCCTTGTTCCCTGTTTAGGATGTGTTTTCTGGCTTTCTCTTTTCTCTTTTCCAATCTTTTCACTCTTACGTAGCCCCCTGCACATCAGTGGCGTTACCGCCTTGCTCGGGGTGATATGATTAAAAAAATATACATATCAATTAATGTTTTTACAATTGAAGTAATATTTGAAGTATAGGTCCAACGGAGGTTAAAATGTTCATGGCAATAAAATGCTGAAAGAGAATTAATGCTTAGGAATTTGAGAGGGTGTAAGTAAGGAATGTCTTTGATGTATTCGCTCCTTAGGTCAGTAAGTAGTTTTTGAGGCAGGGAAGAAGGCAAGAGGCAAGGGAGGTGAGCGTAGTAAAGGGAAATACTAATTCTCGCGTCGGTCTGCCTGTCGAATGCTTTCTGTATTCGCTTTTTATATCTTCGTTTTGGATCACAGCAGCTCATTTGGGATTTCACATTTGTATTTGGTTCTGGGTTTCCCATTGGCTGATAAATAAAATTCGCGTAGGCTCGCGAACTGGAAATTTAATATTTAATTAATTTTTAGTTTTCAACCGGAACATCTGAGCGGAGCCGGCGGCGCACGGACGACTTTTGGTTATTTGCTTGTTGGTTGTGAAAGCGCAAACATCCGGTCCATCGCTTTTGCTCGGTATTACTACAGTCTATTTTTCTTTATGTATATGTATGCATAAGAATAAAAATAATAAGAAAATTCTGTTTGTTCGTGTGTTTATGAAATTGCCATACAATAAAAATAAGGCTTGCTTAATTTGTTAAGATAGCAGAAATGAAAAGCGGGTTTCTTAAGCAATATACCCAGACTAAACAGATTCATTTGTAAACCATTGCTGTTTGTTGATCGCCTAACAATGGGATACAAGTCAATTGAATGTCTCATTAGTAATGCTTTTAATAGTATGCAAAAAATGATACAACCTTCAATTAGAAGACTTGTCTTGTAATTAAGGGAATTTTAGTCTCTGTCGTGGTAAGTAATTTAAATGCCAACAGAGTTAATCGATACGAATGATGTCCTTGCTATTTCGCCGTTACTAAATGATTTCCGGACAACTTTTTAACATAAGTAAAAACAAAAAACATCCAACAATACATTGTCGATTTATCATTGAATTTTTTCATATACATTTTCTTCCATCAATTTATATGGACAGTTACCCAAAATGTTAACTGCACATTTGAAATTCTAAAATTTGTTATTTTATGCCATTACTGCGACAAATCAATGGCACTAATCTGAATTTTTCAAAAGAAACATTGTCTGAAAACAACGTTTGATGTTTCATTTATGGTGGCCGAATTAGTATGGCATGTTATGGATTTATGATAAAGGTAAAGAAAAACAATAGAATTTTTAGGAGTTAGAAACTTAATAAAAACAGTTTTATCATCAAAATGTTTATGCCACTATTAAGAGGAAAGACCAAATTTTGTTGTCATTATTTTTAAAATCCTTTCTAACACGTTCGAAATTTTAGTTAAAATTTATTTTTTTGTTTTCCGTCAGCGATTCACGCCATATTTACATAATATGACTATTAAGGAAAACGTAATATGTAAGTCGTTTTTTGGCGTTGAAAGACACATTAATTTGAAAATTGATGCAAAAATCAAGTAATTGCCTGATTTTATTGAAACTTTTAGGACTTATTCACAAATAAATGCAATTATTTATGCAACTACTAATTTTAGCAAATCTTGATAATTTCTTTTTACATCTGTTACCATCCCACTCCAATTAATTGTATAAAACTTCTAGAAATACATTATCTATACCAATGTTTATTTTTCATTAGTTAAATGCAGGACTCATTGGGGGATGTAAATCATGTATTTTTTACGAGATTATTTTTCCGAAAATCCGGGCCGAATAGTGAAATAAAAAATGCATTAAAACAACGCTATTTTTAAAGTAAATAAACTTTTAATTGATTATATAAATAATATAATTTTAGGATATCATATTTTGAAGAAGAAAAAATTTCGATAAATAATGAATTTTAAAAAAATTAGCAAAGAAAAAATGAAAACAATTTTTATAAAAAACGTTTCAAACATCTTTTTAAATTTCTTCCAGTTACTCAGAGTCTTCGCTTATTAATTCATTAAAAAAGACTTTATTTACAAATCGAAAATTCAAAAGCTTAATACAAATAATTTAGAATTAAGATTTTTAAAATAATTTCTTTTTTTTATTTTTGTTAAACTGCACATTTTCTTTTACTATGGAAACTTATAAGAGACTTATCATTAAAAAGTAACGAAATGCTAAAATGGGTTATGGCAATACTTCCAGATTGATTGATAAATGTGCTGTGATCGCCTACTTGAAAGGTCAACGAGTCAGAACTTTGTGATTAAAAAATACTTTTATTATACATTTCATGCCATAAACAAGTAATATTTGCTTTAAATTAATTTAATTTTAAATTTGGTAAATTTCCAAAAATAACAAATGAGAGATATATATTTTATTTTTGTAAGATTTTTAAAACCGAGAATTAACTTTTGTTTACAAATGCATCGATCGCTTAAAAAAGAAATGGCCAAAAAATTGAAAATTAAAAAAATGTGAAAATTTTACATTCCAATGAATATAATTGATGTTCTAAATACACCAGAGTATTTTGCTTACTGGAAATAGTAAATTTAATCTTTGAGCTTTCAATTAAGCTAAAATTAAAGTTTCAAGCAAATTCTTTTATTTTTTAAATTCAATTTAAAACTTAGGTATCGAAAATGGAGTGGAGGTACCTAAATAAATAGTAATGGATTTATAAAACATTTAATTTTTCATTTCTTTATTATTTTAATATACTGGTTATCAAAATGAATTATTAATGAATTATTTACGGTCTTTTCAAAATCTAATTCCTACAATTCCAAGAGAACGAAAATTGAATGTGTTTATGAACAAATTGCTTGTTTGTGTATATTTTATATGAAGGTGTGTGTTCAATATGTAAACAAAGAAGATAAAAGCTTACAAAACTTGAATTTCTACTACGGACGTTTATTCATTTCATGGTGACTATAATAGTAGAACAAAGTTCTCAATGTTCCTCCAGTATGAACGTTTTCTTTTTTGGTTAAGAAATAAGTTAGAATAACAATGGTTAAAGTGGTCGAGCTCAAGTTAGAAGTAGAACCCCCCCCCCCCCCCCAAAGTTTATACTTACTTGATACAGCTGATAAGTTTGAATACTTTACTCGGAAATTTTCTTCAAACTCAACACTTGACTCATTTGGAGTAACAACCCTAGAACAGAGACTCTACATAGTGATATTCGCATAACTCCGTCTCTTGTCTTGGACATCATTTCTAAATTAGACTCCCATAAAGCAAGAAGAAGTGGTGAGATCACAACTGTCGTCCTAAAAAAATGGTGCCCCAGAGCTCTCCTGTTCTCTTCAAACTCTACAACTATTTCATCTCGGCTTCCTTCTTTCTAGCTTTTTGGATGTCCTTCCCTGTAGTTGCTGCTTTAATAACTCTTGAGAACCTTCTGATCCTTCAACTTATCCCCCTCTTCTCGCTTTTCGGCAAATTATTCGAGGCTCTAATCAAAGTTGAGTTGATTAAGCATCCTACTTCTTACGACCCCTCGGACAAACAATATGGCTTCTGCTTCGCCAGGTCTGTGATGATACCGAGCAAAGCGAGGGACCGGATGTTTGCCCTCAGAGATCCAGAAAGCAAATGACCAAAAATGGTCTTTGCGCACCTGGCTTCACGCATATGTTCCAGCAGAAAACCAAAAAGTAATAAATATCAAATTCCTGTTCGCGAGCCTACGCGAATTTTATTTATCATCCAATGGGAAGCCCAGAATTAAATACGGATGTGAATTCCCAAATGACCTGCTGGGACCCACAAAGACGAAATAAAAAGCCGATACAAAAAGCATCGCCAGTTGAGAAAGTACGAGCGTAATTAGCACGTCCCTTGATCTCGTCAAGCGATCCACTATGCTCGCCTCCTTTCCCTCTCATCTTCTTCTTCGCTGTCCCTGAGCTACTTACCCGATCTACGGAGCGGATACATCAAAGACATTCCTAACTGACAAACGCTCACACATACATACGCACAAACCCTCTTTTCAGCATTTATTGCTATGAACATGTTAACGTCCTTTGAACCCATCCTAAAGACGTTATTTTATTTGTGAAAACCCTAATTGATATCTGTGTACATATAAATGTTGTTTCTATACTCAATTAGATTTTCTTGTTTTATAACCCCTTTTATAACTTGTAGTGGGCTATCTACTAACAAGGCCAAATTCAGTTAATCCGCTTCAACACACTCTTCTCTAGAACGGATAACCCACTATAGATCTACCGCTGGTGCGTTAACGGCCATCACTGAATAAGTATATCAAGCTCTTGATAATAACGTCGAAGGTTGAGTTGTGTTCTAGACATCTCGAAAGCGTTTGACAGGGTTTGGCACGCTGGCATTTTACGGAAGCTCTATCCCTACGGTATTACAGGACGATTGTTTGATTTAACTCATTCCTTTCTATCAAACCGTAAAATGAAGGTCTTTTTGAACGGGCTCGCTTCCAGATCCTTTCACACGAACGCAGGCGCTCCACCCAAGACTCTATACTGTCCCACACTGTTTCTGATCTTCATCAACAATCTTCCTGATGTCAGCAGTTTCCAATCAAGTATTTATGCAGATGACACTACAATTTCCTCTTGTCTCAGTAGTAAATCTGTCAGAGCTGACAAAGTAAACCTGGCTAATACTCTTGAAAAGTACCCCCCCCGCCATCAGTGTTTAGCTGGGGCAGGAAATGGCATGTAAATTTTGGCCCTTCCAAAACAAAGTTGCTCTCAACCTCGATAGAGAAATTTTTCTATCATCAATATGCCTGATGCTAAACCCCCAGGAGAGCAACATACTGCCCCACCCATTGGCATCACGTTTTCAACTGATTTGAAGTGAAGCGACTACATCGAATAAATCGATAAATAAACATCGAAAGAAAATCTAAAGGAGAATCTGTAATGTAATTGATCCTGACTTGGTATCTTGACTTCACCACTTTCTTACCGACGTGACATGGTTTCCCTCTGTCTTTCTACAAATATTTTCATGGTAACTGCTCTGACGTGCTACTAGATTGGCTTCCAGGTCCCATTCTTTTACTATTGAAACTGTTAAATGTAACCGCCACTTCTACTCCAACAGTTTCTTTTTTTACACTTCCGACCTGTGGAATTCTCTTCTGTTTACTTGAATCTCTGATCACTAAAATTTTCACAAATTTAAACGTAACGTCAATCGCCATGTTCTTTCTTCTTTAATCCCGTTCATCTTTTATCCTCTTCTCAATCTATCCTATACCCAGTCTTTTCTTTCAATTTCGCTCTTTGTAACTCCTTGTGCACTAGTGGCATTCTCGCTTTGCTTATAGTGAAATGATCCCCCACCCAAAGAAAAACAACTTTATTACTGCGAGATTTAAACATGGTTATCGGATGTCTGTTTTCTTTTTCTTGGTACAGCGTAAATTAGTGTAAGTTAGTACATGCATCGCTACTATAGTCGGCGCAAAGTTCGAACAACCAAAACGAAAACTTAACCTACTTCATAGGTTGAGATTTTTCGAAAGCACGTGCGAGTGTCATGCTTCGGAAAGTGAGAAGAGAATTCAGTCGTCAGTTGTCCGGTGAAACTAACATTCTCCAGATAGAACGTATTTACCACGTGATTCACATCTTGGAGCAAAGAAGAGTAAGAGGTACGAAATATTTGCTTTTTATAGGTTTCAACATCGCCACCTAACGACGTTTGAAACCAAGTGCGGAAATCAGATTTCCGATTCCTTTACTCTTTTGGGAAAATGTATTTCTTTTTCGTTTTTATTACTTATAATATTTTTATTGATTTTATTTAATTTTTCCGCAGTTTCTTTAATGTCAGAATGTGATGGGATTTGAGCGAGTTATAAGACTTGTACTAGTTATAAGACCCTTTCTTCAGATGTTTTATACTTTTATTCTTTTCACTGATTTTTTTTAATTATTTAAACAAAAATTATAATAGTAGCAATAATAATCAGTGATAGATATAAAGACGAACTGTTTATTCTGACATCCAGTGCAAACTACATGTGTGTTTTATGGGGTAAGAGATGCAAAAAAATATTTTTACAAAGAAGTTTTCAAAATGATTTGTTTTAAAAAATAATTTAATTCATTTGTAAATAAATATGTCCTGAAAGTTTCGTTAAAATTTTGCAAGAATTTTCAAATCAGTGTGTTTCTTTTGCCGCACAAAAAGACGCTAAAATTTCTCATGCGAATTTATGGTCACCCGCTGACTCAAGAAAAACAAATTTTTAGCCGAAGTTTCGAAGGTTTTAAAATAGATAGAAAATATAGTTTAAGAATCAAATAATTCTTTGGTTTTTCATTTTAATAATAATATTAGTTAGTTTACAATAAAAGTTTATTTTTATTATGCTCGAGACAATTTTCATCGTGTATGCTTTTAGCGAATTCTTATTCTTTTTTGTGTCGTGTCTCTTCAGGACGTAGGCAGTCATGGCCTTCCACATCTTCATATCCCTAGTGGCTCTTAGCACGCTTTCTCCTGTTATCCCGCTTAAACCTCGCTTTACCATCTACATGCTTAAGTCCATCAAGTATGTTAAGCATTGCTTTCCACTGTCTCTCCTTCCCTCTATCTGATTCGTGAGTGTCAGATTCTCCAAGCCCTTCTTCCTCATTGCATGTTACAGGAACTTCAGTTGTCTTTTCCTGATGTTAAGTATTAGTTTTCTTTTCATTACTATTCTCTCCAAAACCTCGTCGTTGCTCACGTGTTTAGTCCATGGTATCCTCAGTATCCTTCTGTAAAACCACATTTCGAATGCTTCAAGTCTCTCCTTCATCTTTGAGGAGATTGTCCAGCATTCACTGCCATATTGAAGAACAGACATCACATAGCAATTTAATACTCTCTTCTTTGTTTCTAGCGAAATTTTCCTGTCTCTCAATACTCTGGTTATCGGTAAAGCTCAGCAAAAAGAATATAAAATAAATTTTAGTATTATCCAATTGTTTGTTATATTTGTGAGGCAATATTTAATGTGTAATAATGTGTAAGAAACTAAAAAGTATTCAGATAAAAAATAAGAAGAGAATGAAACTAAACATTCGTTACCAACCAAGAGTTCACTTTTCGCTTTTTTCTTTCTTTCTTTTTTTTTTTTTTTTTTTTTTTATTGCTAATTGAGTTCATACTCATGGCGTGCGCCCGAAGGGAGAAAAACAAGTAAAAAGCTAAAATGAAGAGTACATATGGAAATTCAGTACGAGAGTTTTTTGACACATGAGCCACAAGGAGAAAAAAAATTAGTCAGCGGAATCTTGGTTTTGGGGAGAGAAGTAAAACAATCTATGACAAGCCTGGTAGACAGTATGGCAACTGGAAAAGAGGCTATAACTTTGCAGATGGAGAGATACTAGCCAGTGTTCTGCTCTTAGACGAACGAGATAGTCTCTCATTGAAACACGAAAACTTTTTAAAAACATAAAAAATAAGTAAAAGAGGGTAAGAGGAAATTAGAATTGTCGGGCAGATGAAAATATTGATTTGAAAATTTAAATATTATTTGTATAAAAATCGCTTCTTAATTCATAATATCGGGTGGTTGGAGGGTAATTATCAGTAGTACTATTTCTATTATAATAATTATTAGTAGTAACATTCGATTTTTTTAAGCATTATCATTTGTGAACCATTAGTAATGTACTTTCGTCTTAAATTTTATTGCTGCTAGACTAAGCCACTAAAAATATGATAAAAAGAAAATTACGGGTCAAAAGTAATATTTCCACTGGTTTGTTCGCATTGTTTTAATGAATTTATTTAATAAATTTTAAAATCGCAATTCCTTTTCTTTTGTTCTCTTATTTTATCATTTTGAAAGGAAAGAAGCTTGAAGTACGGAGATCAATATTTAAACAAAATATTTGTATTCTTTTAACCTTGAAATGTTAATATGTATTTCGATTTACAAATAAAAAACAAGTTAGTTGGATACAAATATAAGAAACACCAAATTCAAAAGTTTGCCCGAGTTTGTCTTAAAAAGCGCATCTCAGTATTTTTCTCCGGTGGAAATTTCATTTGTGTAACATTTGCGTATGACTGTTTATGGCTAATTTTTTTTCTTTCTTTCTTTCAGACAGAGAATCTTTTAAATTTTTTTTTCTACAGTTTTTTTAATCATTAGTTATTAATTACTAAACAAAAATATTTTCTATGAAAAATTTGCAATTTTTAAAACCTTTTATACATACTACTTGACTTATTGTGACATTCACATGAGATGAGGCGGATTGATTTGTTTTTTACGGTTTAACAAACTTTTGTTGGTTATTTAAAGACGTAACATATTTTGGATTGTAAGAACAATTATTTTTTATTTATTTTTTGCAAATGAATTGTGCATTAACAATTTTTGAAAATAAAAGCGTTTTTCCATATACAAACTAATCTATTTAACGACCAGTTTGAGAGGGGTGGATTCATACCTCTCTACCAGTGTATTTGAGTGTAAAGAACCCGACTGGAATTCGAACGCAGCTCTCCAATATCACATTCTGATGCGCTATCCATTACACAACTCACTTTGCATGTAGAGGGCATCTTTTAATAGTCAAAGGGAGTTATCTGCAGCTTTTCGTCTTTGTTATTTCAAACAATCCAATACCTTTTGACGTGATTGGGTATAAAATGATATCAGCGTGACCAAAAATATCATATTTATTTTTGGCAGTGTCTCTTGGTCGGGCTTATAATTTTACATCACGCTCTAGTATATATAAAATTTTCATAATATCGGATTAATAGTTTCATTGGAAACCTTTGTTTTAACGATATGAAATCATGATTATCAAACGCAGTACAAATATTTTTTAAAATTATTGAGCAGAAATAAACAGAGAATTCAGTAGAAGAAAATGCACAGATGTTTTCTAGGGCCATTTTTTTTTTTTTTTTTTTGCTGTAAGATATTTACCGATTCAATGGAAAATTTTCCTTTTAGTTCGAAATTTATGTTGGGAATTTAAAATGATCAGTGCTAAAAATAAAATGTACTCATGGATCCTTTTAACAGCCAAACTTCAAAGAACAATTGTCGCTTTCTATCACAAACAATTGGCACTGAAATTTGTTTTATCTGTTTTGATTAAAATGAAATAAAGTATTACTAAAAACGTCTCCTGACACTCACCTAATAGTCATGTGCAATTGCCAACCTAACATCAATACTTTATTGAACAAAGTCTCATCATATAAAAATGTCCTTAAACGTTTTATTTTAAAAATTGAAGAAATATTTAAGCAATTTTTATTCTCAACACAGCTATTCATTTATGCTGAACTATTTACATATGCTCTGATATGCTAAACCATTAGGACCAACTGCTTAATATAGATTTGGTTCTCCATGTGCCTGCAAAACTGTTTTTACTCAATCGGGCATGAATGTCTTTTGGTGCCAAGATGTTAGAAGCAGGTCATTTTAACTGCTGCAAATTAAGTGCTAAATATTCTGCACATCAAACTTGTTAGTCCAGCATAAGTCATATGTGTTCAATACGATTGATCTCCAGAGTTTTATAGCCAGGTCAGCGCAATGACTATTTTTTATATTACTGAAAAAGATTCGTACAAATGTTGAAAGATGCCACTGTCATTGTAAAACAGGTATACCTTATTTTTAATGATGTTCAGAATACCTTCCACATAAATAACAGAACTCAGTGTTACCAATCATCACAGGTCATCAACCAATTTTGTCCATTTTGGTCCTATTTCCATGGTAACAATGCATACATAACCTATTCACTAGAAAGTGACACTTAATAAAAAATGTAATAGTTCTGATATTTGACTAGTCATTGATGACGCTTTCAACCATGGGCATTGGTTTGTATAGTGACTGACTGGCTTGCGATTACCCAGCTTCATTACAAGAATCCATAAACTATGTGTTGGGCGCATTCCTTCCTTTACGATTAAAACTATCAATATATCTTGGCCGCTTTATGCATTGTCGGTAATTTTTCTCTTCTCAGTTAACTGCGCTTCACACACCATGTTGTTTCAGAAATACCCAGTCTTCTGGCTATAACAATTTAGCCCTTATGAAAGTCACTACAAATCTTTCGTTTTATCCATAATTATTTGTGGCATTTAACACATCATAATCAAGTGATCGACACTGGCCTAAACTTGTACAGTTGCTTCAAGACAGTAGATATCCTTCTTAATACATACCTCTGTTCATTTCTTTCGCTAATTATGATATACAAAATATTTTCCCTGTTTTTAAAAAATTAAGGTTTAAAATCTCTAGTGTAAACGCTAAATTGCTAAATTCTTATGTTAATTCGCATAGTTCAATCTTCTTTCATTTTCGTTAACATTGAGGATATTTAAAGTAATAAGCAATACTAGTCGTGCTTTTGGTTTAATTCAACATTTATTAAGATCAATATATTTTAAAACTGAAATATAGTCTGTTTTCTAAGGATTTCTATATGAAATAGAAACGCGTTGCACTGAATGTCATTCAGTTGCCTAACATTGATAATCATTCATTGCTAAAAATCACACCATGTTTTATAAGGATAAAAAATACTTTTATATAAAACATCCCTTGATATTTTCTCTTAAAAATAACAAAGATTTTGGTGATAAAATTTTCTATCTTTTGTTTTATTTTATATCCGTACTTGTTTATATAACTACCAAAAAGATAAAAATAAATAAACTGGAAATTTGAGCTAATAAATATTAATAAAAATAAACTTGGACTATAAGCAACAATATTTACTTTGAGTAAAATCTTCACTCGACATTTATAAAATAATTAAATATCATTCTTAACTAATGTAAAAAGCAAAAACAAAAAAAACAAAAAAAAACCCAGAAATATGGCATACTTGTGATTTTGAAAATATGAAAGTCATTGTAATTTGTAATAGCATTAATATTATTCTGAAATTAACCCCAGAATGTTTATTAATTAATGTTTGTTTATAATGTTTTATTATTATTATTATTATTATTATTATTATTATTATTATTATTATTATTTGAATTTTGAACTTTAAAAGAGTAAATAATAATGCCAAATTCAGATATAGGCATATCAAATGAAAGGTTAAAGTCTGAATACTTTCCTAATATAAATTAGGAAATTAAAACCTTATCAGAAACTAAAATGTATTATAAAACTAGGTACCGCTACGGACTTTTTAAAATCAATTTTTTGCTTTCATTTCGGGAAAGAAACATCCATTTTGCTGACCTTGGATTCGAAATGTAGTTTGAACATTGATTTTAAAACTATTGACCCTACACGAAAGCGTCGACTAGTTGTGCAGTATTGCCGATTTCGCTGGTTTTAGTTTGAGGCTTATTAGATACTCAATAAAATTTATTTTGTTCTCAAATGAACTTTACCCAAGTAATTTAATGAAACGAAACAACAAGTCGCTATTCTTTAATCTTTGAAACAAACTTTAACATTTTATTTTCAGCGAAATTATTTCGCTAGATGAATGGTAAATAAATGCAACAATTTAACAATGATCATGGTTGTAATGATGATGACTGATAAAACTTCTAATATTGTATTTAACTCTTTAAACAAATATTTAATGTTTGTTATCTCATTGATTTTCGTATACGTGATAAAATTAATTCTTTGCTAGCATGTACATAGACGTATGATAAATACTTATCAGTCAAGGAAGATGTTTCTAGAATGGTACTTAACAAGCTAATTGTTAAAGTGTTAGTGAGTTTATGTTCTTGTGCCTATTAAATATCTACGATTATATCGACAGAGTAAATGAGAGGCTTTTGTGAATAAATGCAAGGGCATATAACTTTTCTCTAAACTTATTTATAAATGGAACTCTGTGTGTGTGTGTGTGTGTGTGTGTGTGTGTGTGTGTGTGTGTGTCCGTTACCTATAGACTCCGAAACGGCTGAACCGATTTTCTTGAAAATTTACACAGTTGTACTATAAGCGTCTGCGAGTGTTCTTAGCTAGGTTTTGTGTCGAGGTACCCCCAATAAATATCGAAAATCGATAATCGAAAAAATCGGGTTATAGAAGGAGTGGTCCGATTTTAATCAAATTTGATACACTCATAGACAAAGACATAAGAAACGATATTCAGAAGTTTCAAGGTTGCAGTTCTCACAATAGTGCAGAAAATCGATAATATATATACATAAAAGGTAAGATGTTTGTGTGTGTGCCTGTTTATCTGCCTATATGTCTGTATTTTTTCAGCCCTTTTATTTTAGTTTTTGCTTCTAAGTAGATATAATTTTAGTTCTTAGTTTCAGCCATGATACCATTTACTCAGAAGACTTATTTAGCCTTCAAAATTCAGTTTACAACGAAAAGACTTATTTGATATCGATACCAGGAAATCAAAATTTGACTTACATCCATTCATTTTTCTTTCAGTCTACGGTTTCGCTTTAACTGGAAACAACTATTGCTTTTTAGTCTTTCGTGCCAACGTCCAAAGAGTCTGAGCTCCAGACCATGGATTAGTTTTAAAGCTTTCATTACACCCAAGCAATGCCGGGCTATACTGCTAGTATCAACATATATGAGCATTTGAATTGATTGTGACATCTTAACGGAAAAGTGAAAAGGAAAAGAACCTTTTCCTAATGCACAATGAAGCAAAACATCTTTAAAGAAAGCCGACATGCTTTTGCCATATTCAATAACAGGGATACATTTCTATTTATATTGGAAAGTAATTTATGCTAAAAGCATTAGCGATATGACATTGACTTCACGAGATAAATGTGAATTTCTAAATACATCACCCATGTAAAGATTCTGTTTCATTTTAGCATGTTTACGTTGTAGACTCCTATTATTAGGAAATATTAATAACGAAGAAAAAAAGATATGATTTGAAATTATATCTCACATTTATTTTTTACTATAATTTTGTCAGTTTTCCAACTCTAATTTTACTGGTTAATTTTTATCCTTTTTTATTTGGATGGAGGGAGAGGGCTGAATGAGAAATTTATTTAAACACGAAAGAATGTCTCTTGGAAGTTGTCTGTAACTTAACCTGATTATCAACATTGACTACTTTCTGAAGACAATAGAAGTCAACGAAAATAGACATTGTTATATTTGGAAAATTTCTTTCTGTATTCTTCGTTCAAAGCATTGTGGCTTAACAAAACTATCACCGATTCTTAAAGTCAGACATTGCATTAGTTGAAAATATATTAACAGAAAAAGGACTGCTTTTCAATGTTTCATACTTCACACTTTTGATATCTCGTATGTAATGTTAATTTGGTGGTTTTCATGAAATCTTTTTGTAACAGTTACATAAAGAAAAATCCATGTAAATGTTATTTCAGTAAAAAATATCTACAATGTCACGTGTGAATATATAGGAAATTTATCCTGAACCTTACCAAAATAATTCAAAGTCAAAAAATGTTTTTTTGGAAATGTTGCTTGGTGAAAGATTTAACAAAACACATTATTTTTTCTCAGATTAGATAGGAAAAAAATCTACAGTGAATATTCATTTTTAAAAATACACTTGCAGTTTTTCAATCTGATTTTAAAAGTCATCCGCTGATGTTCGTAACAAGTTCATTCTTTTTTAATTTTTTATTAACTTTTTGAATTTCTGAGCAAAAATAATCTAACAGTTAATGTTCATCCCGTTAAATAAAAAATGAGAAAGATGTTTTGTTTTTTTTTAATGTTATTTTCAAAAGAATTTTATTTTTACAACTTTTAGAATATTTTTGTTAAGATTTTCAAAAAGGAAATAATTTTGTGACTGCAATCAATTCAATCTCAGTTCAATTTAATATTTTATGACATAAAACAGGTAAGAAAATAAAAAAAATAAAAGCAATGAATTAGACTAAAAAGCATCATTTAATTAGTTTTTAATTGATTTTTTAAAAATATTTCTAATGTAAAGATGATATCTTTTAAGCCGAAACAATTCCAGTTTCTAGATTATAGTCCTTTTAATCCTTAGACCTTTTTCTAATTCAAAACAAAGAAGACTACGTTTGTTTTGTGAGTAACAGTAAAAGACTACTGTTATTAACCTGTGATCTGGATAACACATCACGGGCTATCTCGTGTAAATAAACATTATTCTCGCTATGCTTTAAGCAAAAAGTAAGTAATACTTTTACAAAATCCAGTTAATTAATCTTTGAATTTACTAATTTACTTTGAAACAAATATCTCAGAGAAATACCGGATTTTAAAATTTGTTACATATATTTTTCGTCTATAATGGAGACTCGATTAGTTGATGTGTAATGAGCGATCTTGCCAATATGTGAAAAATATTTAAAAACTTTATTTACGTACGTAATTTTTTTCTTTTTTTTTTTTTAGGGGTTAGCATTGAGCCGCGATGTAAGCGTTTCTGGCCAAGTGTGTGGGCAGAGCTGTCCATCAAAATCAAATTCACGCGAATAGCCTCGTCAAACTCTCTTTGATTCACAACCATCTTCACCACCGCAACCGCCACCGCCACTAGGGAAGAGAAACTGAATAATGAGAGCGGATGACGATCCCCCATACAACAATTAGGTTTGATCTTTCAAGCAGAATCAAAATTTAGTTTCAAAGACATTTAAATTATTTAAAATACTTATTTTCCTTCTTTTTTTAAGTCCTTGGTGGGACATAAGTAAAACAAATTTATAAATTCTCCAGTGATTAATAAGGATTATACTTATATTGGTGGTTTGATAGAGATATTTCTAAGCATAAATTCAATCCTTTTCTACATGGTTAAAAAAGAAAACCTAAAATATGAAGAAAAACAAACGTATTTAACAATATTTTGGTGGAATCCATGAAACCCACTCGTGGTTGTTTTGGTCTGTGACCGTTATCATTTTAGTTTGTCATTTTAATTTATTGTTTATCCTTTTAATTTACCAATCATAAGTGATTATGAAGAAATGGGCTTGAAAATACACCGTTATTTATATCTGAGGAATCCCACTAAAATCCCACACTACTGTGGGTGAAACTATATTAAAAAATACAACCTGCAGCTTAGATATGGACGTTATATATCTTGGAAATATATATTGTGACTTGACTGCAAATAAATATTTAAGAGGTTTTTCCACAACTGTCACGGACCAACCCACATTGACAATTAGAATAGCCTCAAGGTTCGCAATGATGATGTTTTATTGAGTCTTCCCTTTAAACCAGGATTTCTTGTGTCGTGGTCTAACAAAGCAATATATTGCAGAAGATTTCCGTGAGATTATGTTGGGGTTTCCTTATTCACGGAGAACTAACGGTGTAGTAAAATGATAGCATGGATTCGCAAAATATTGTAGCTTATATGTTTAATTGAACTAGTAATTTTCTTATTTAATCTAAATTGTCTTCGGCATTTTATCATATTGAACCTACATCATTAAGTCCACCTCCCATTAGTTGTCAATTTATGATAGAGTTGGCTTACAGATTAATCATATAATTACGCAATAAAAGCATTAATAGTAGTTGCAATGAATGAAGAATAATTGTTCTTAGCTGCCTCATGATTTGAAGAATAATGGTTGCAGAGTTCGTTTGAGAAACTCATCTTCACAGAAGTATCCATAAGAAAATTTAAAAAATGTATATAATCTGTAACATACCGTTGCACATATTCTAAGAAACAAATATTATTGCTAAACAATGGTTTTAATAAGAAAATGGTGTGCTCTCCTCAGAAGATTCTAAAGTTTGACAGCCAGAATAAAGGTTCTTACTCCTAGGATCACTGAATGTAATACACAAGTTTATTAGAAAAATTATACAAAGTTATAAGAAAGAATAGACCAGTGAAAGTAATAAAGTGTGCACAAAATAATATAATTGCATACACACAAACATACTGTAACAACTTCATAAAAAGTACTTGTAACTAGAGCAAAAAAAGCAATAAATACATAAAAAAAACTATAAAAAGCATATAAGAATAATACTACGAGACAATATAAAATGGGCTTAAAAATGGACCACAATCCTATCAAATGTACTTAATAATTATAAATTCATACACAAGAGAGTATAATAAAAATCTATAACTATTACTTGGACTAAAGTCTTTTTAAAGTTGTAACGTGTAAATTATATTAGAAAGAATGTTCTTAACTAAATCAGTATGTGCAATGCCGTACAGCAGATTTACTGGGAAAATGAATCACTAGAAGCAGTGGCTGGCCAAATATAAAGCAGAGATCATAAAAGTACAATGTATTCGAAATAAGATGCGGTTATGATATATGTGGGGAAAAGTAAAAATATAACAAACATAACACTCCTCTCCTAATATGGTAATGCATCGCCACCCATCATTGCAGTAGACTGTGTATTTTGATTAAGCCGAAAAAGAGCTGCTGAAGGATTTTTTATTTTATTTTATTTTATTTTATCACTCTTGGAGACCTCAATCTCCACTTTGTGAACGTTTCTGTCTTTGCTATGTGCATGTGACCAGACCTAATGGTAATTCATTTCTTCTTGTGTAGCTTTTCTTTAACATTTTCAGATTCCAACTAAGGAAGGCCAAACTGCTATTTTCTACGAGATGTGCTGAAATCTACAGAACGTGCTCCAAAATTTCCAATCTAACTATTGAATCTGACGCTACAAAACGTCTAAATTCGCTCGAAGGAAAAGAGATGAGATTATTTTTCTAAGTGAGCGATGCATTGTTATTTTAACTATTCTCAAAAGCCAAAAAGCGTTTGGCCAAGTCGAAACTGTGGTTTCAATTTTCCGCATATGGAAACTGATTCTGGCTTGGATTTGCTGTTTAAATTAAATTCTAAACGAAGGTGCTTAGCTTTTAATTGTAGAAAGAAATAACTGAGTGTTTGAACAAGTGTTGTCATTAACATAATCTGATTTTAACCAATTGTTCCTAGGGAGCATTTCTTTACATGACGTAAAACAGCTGAGTGAAGACAACTTGATTTCTATTAATTCTAAAACTGATCCTTTCTTGTTTCCTCTTTAACAATTTGATATCTTTCGCTACGTTCTGAGATTTTGAGAAAAATCTTTGATATTATCGGAAAGATTGTAGATTTTTCTTCTGAAAAGTGTCATCTTATTTATATTTCACGATATCAATAGTCATAGTATCCGTGTATTGATATCTAAAAATAGACGATACTTGACTAATAAGAAATAACATTACAAGATAATCAGAATATTGATTATTAAATCACTTTTTAACATTATCTGAATAATCTGAAATTTTTTGACTTGTTCTTTTTAAATATTCTATCCCATCAGGCTTCTGGTACATTTTTACCTGAATACACCAATGAAAAACATGAATTAGAAAGGTATTGAGAATGTAAAGTATTTTCCATCAATTTGAAAACAATAGCTGTTCATAATAAATATTTACAGTTTTTAAGAACTTAGGCGAATAGTCTGATCTTTCTATCGGCTTTCTACCTCTTTTGGAAAAGTGCTAGAGGCTTACGCATAAATACCCTTGGGAAAGGTATTAATCACCTCTACTCGCTTCAGCTATGGGTTAAACAGCATGGTAGATGTTGAGCTGGTTGGCAACCAGTTTATCGTAGAAAGTAATGGCAACCTACTGCGGAAAAATCTTCTGCTTAGTCAACCTAATTTCCTTCAAGACATGATCGCCCAAGTGGCTCTAATTAGCTCTGAATTGGTCAAACATCTCATCTCACAGTCTTCGATAAGCAATATGGTTTTCGCTTCTCTATTTTCAATTTCTGCTATGATCTCACTACCTATCAATTCTGCGGAAAGACCTAGTGTTGTGTTGTTATGGCTACATTTCACTGTTTTTCTCTTTCCCATAACATCACATAGATAAATTCTTAGTGTGTGGGCTGTACTTAACAAAACATTTTTTCTATATCTATTAAGCTGGAGTTTCCAGGGATTCGTTCATTGTGTTTTATGTCCCTTTTTTATCATTCACTGGCGCTATTCTTGTTTTCATTTTCCACTTTTTTTCTATTTCGATTTCTAGGTATTTATACTTTAATAGCTTTTCAAATTCCTTGGTTGTTATGTTACAATCTGCTGGACAAGCCATATCAGTTAGTAGGCAAGTTTTTTCTTTTCGGTTTTCGACAATGATGTCCGGCTTATTTGCTTCAATTTTCCTGTCTAGATGGTGTAATCCAATCTGTGTAGATGGTGTAATCCCATAAAATGGTGACATATTCTATTTCTGTAACCTGTGATGGATGATGTTCATACCAGTGTTTGTTTACATATTTTCCAAAGTGTTTGCCCATTGTCCAGTGCAGTGTAAATATTGCCCCACTTTATCGTGACGATTTCTATGTTCATTTGGGGCAAGTACAGAACATCCTGAGATTAGATGGTCTATTGTTTCTTGGCATTTTCACAGAACCTGCATTTTGGAAGCACATTATTATGTATGACACTTTCCTGAAAGTTCCTAGTGAGGAGACTTTAGTCTTGCTCTGAAAGAATTGAAGTTTTCAGTTTCTGACTTTAAGCCAGATGCTCGTAACTCATCGATGAGTATTAACTTTAACAACATCACGTTTATTGGCACATTCTGAATAATGGCCATGCAGATGTTTGTCTTACCAGCGTTGTTTCATCTGTTCAAGAGCTTTATCCTTGGCTTCCTTTTTCATATTTTTTGCTGAAACAGCTGGTTCTTGCGTTCTGTTTTGGTTTTCTACGGAATCTACTAAATGTGCACATCAGTGGCGTTACCGCTTTGCTCGGGGTGATATGATTAAAAAAAAAAAATGTAAATCTTGTTTGTATTCGTAGGGATTAAATAAAAATACGAAATAAAATTAAAAAAAACACTAAATAAAATAAAAATACAAAATGAAATAAAAGTACGAAATAAAATAAACATAAAAATCTCCCAGGAGTCCTCTGACAGAAAAAAACAATTTACGCATGCGCAAAAAGAGAGGCCTCCTGGTGCCAAAAATAAACTCTATCTCTTTCTCTGTTGGATTTTGGATGGTAAAGACGTGCCAAACTGTTCGGGAAGGAATTTCCTCAAGAAGAGATCGTTGGAAACAAAAATAAAATCAGTGTCCAAACTGTCCCTCTAGTGTCTCTGTATCTTTCCTTTTCTCTTTGCCTATTTATTTCAGCGGCGAAAGCCATTTAGATGTTTAGATGTTTAGGCGAAAGAATCAACCCAGCAGTAATAGCCATAACATCCCATAATGGTGACCACCCCGACGTGATATCTGCACTCAAGTTTTCTGGGACAAAAAAAGGTGGGGGTAAGAGATATTCATTTCTCCACCACAACTTTAATAGTGACAACTACGCGAGGTGATATGAACAAGTAAAGTTTCTTTCACTAAAAAAAAAACAAAAACAAAAAAATTGTTGACGACTTTCCTACAATGAGTAACCCCGTGTGACTTTGCTTGCTTTCCCCCACTACCAATCATTGGCTTACCATCCCTCCACCACCACAACAGGTCCAGTTGACTACTGTAACCATACATGTGCTGCGTAAAAACTAAAAAATAAAGACGTGAGTAACGGCTTTTACTTTCATCCTTTTATCGCATTCACATACACCATAAAAATTTAAAAAATTATTAACACAAACACGTTCCGTCCAGCAGAGATTTGCTTTATCGTCTTGCCTTTTTCTTTCCTCCCTCTTGTTGCCTTATCGTAAGTCACTAAAATGGAGGAAAGCGCGTCAGCTATATCAGTCAAAATCTCAGTCTTTATGCACACTGCAGCAGATGGTTGGTTTGCAATTTGTGAGGTACAATTTGCATTGCGACACATAACAAATGAAGAAACCAGGTTTTACCATGTATTGTCTGTACTACCTCCAGAATTAATATCCAGCTTACCGTCCTCTATTATAGCTTATAAAAAATATTCTGAGCTAAAAGATGCAGTAATGACTAGACACTAAAGGACAAAACCAGAGATGTTCGCCAAATTAATGGCTAACATTCAAATGACATGGAGAACTTCAACCTATCTCCATGAGCTGATGTCGACAGCAAGCAGAATTGGTGTCGGAGATGAACTTGTTCGTCAAAAGTTCATTCAGGCACTACCCCCGGAAATAACACCTGTAATAGCAGCAATAAAAAATGCCTCCCTGATGGAACTGGGCACATTGGCTGACGAAATAACACCATTTTTAAAACCCAGTATGATACAAGCCGCCACTATGCCGCAGGCACTCCAGACCTATTGTCTCCACCGGCACCACCCCTAGAACGACTTATAGCACCGGACCATTTTGTGAGAACCAGAAGCCTCGAACATGTCGTGGACATTTATATTATGCAGGAAAGTCGAGGACGTGAAAACCATGGTGCAGGTGGCCAAACAAGTCCGGCTGTCACATAATGCCCAACTTCGAGGCCATCTTCACCTGCCAGAAACCCTACCACCCAAGCCTCGGAAAACTGATAATGCGAATTGCATCAGAAACCGGCAACTCGCAACTATTTGAGGTTGCTACTCAAATTGACACAAATAAGATCAACTTTGTGATAGACACATGTGACTCTATAATAATCTTACCACAGAGAATGACACTCGGTCTAAACTTAAACCCTACACCTGTAACACTATCAGCAGCAAACGGGAATAATATTAAATGCTTTGGCGAAGCAGTCGTTGATATTGGGATTCCGGGCCTACGCCGTTCATACACATGGACGTAGTAGTAGCGGATACCGTCGACCCCCTCTTAGGAGCAGATTTTCTGCGTCACTATGGATTAGACTGCAAAAAGGGTAGGCTCATTGATGAGGAAACCCACCATTATACACAAGGAGGACGAGTCACTGCACAGATTCAGTGTATAACTGTGAATAACCACAACAATCTATCAGATGTGCAGTCCCTCCTCCGAGAATTTCCAAAACTAACCAATCCACGTACAGGACAGCCTTCAGTGTCTAACACGAAAGTAACACACGTCATAGACACTGGAGATAGCGCCCCTACTTATGCCAAAGTCCGACAACTGTCAGAAGAAAAATGTAAATCAGCTAAACAGGAGCTTGCGGCACTCTTACAAGCTGGAATTATTCAACCGTCAAATACCCCTGGTCATCGCCATTACATCTAGTTCCCAAGTCAACCCCAGGAAAATGGTGAGTATGTGGTGATTTTAGACATTTGAACCAGTTGACAAAACCAGACAGATATCCGATACCAAATCTTAACAACCTCGGATCTAAACTTTTCAAGAAGACTGTATTTTCAAAAATTGATCTCCTACAGGCCTATCACCAGATTCCCACGAATAAGGCAGACATAGAAAAATCTGCTGTAATAACACCATTTGGTCTCTTTGAATACCTATTCATGCCATTTGGTCTACGAAACAGCAGCTCTACATTCCAGAGATTTATGGACAACATATTTATGGATATAGACTGTGTTTTACGTATATCGATTATATACGCGTTTTCTCCAAATCTCAGGAACAACACCACAAAGATCTTAAGAAAGTCCTTTCGATTCTCGAAGGAAACAACCTTTAAATCTCTGTTGAAAAATGTTAGTTCTACAAAGACTCTATTGACTTCTTGGGCTATAATGTAAGCATTAAAGGATTAAAGGCAACAAACCAGAAAGTCGAAGACATAAAAGATTTTCCAGAACCCACAGACTCCAAATCTTTGCGTCGATTCCTGGGAATGGTAAATTTTTACAGGAAATTAATCCCCCAAGCCTCAGATGTGTTACTGCCACTAATTGAAGCCATCAAACACAATCCAGCGGAAAAAGTATTAAAACCAAGCCCAAATGAAAGTGGCATTTGTGGCAATAAAAGACATTCTTGCCAAAGTATCTGCTTTGACACACCCTGATCCAGATGCCACGCAATACCATCGAGTCACAAATAGATCCAACCATGCAGTGGGTGCAGCGTTACATCAGATAATAAATGGTGATCCAGTCTCCATTGGGTTTTATTCAAGAAAACTGTCTGAAAAACAGAGGAAATATTCCACCTTTGACAGGGAACTTTTGGCAGCATATCAGGTGGTCTTGCACTTCAAACCACAAACTGAAGGCAGAAATGTCACCTTATTTTCAGATCACAAACCACTTTCCCTGGCTTTCAAAAAGAAACACCAATGAAATCGGAAAGCAACAAAGATATTTATCAATTATCACAGAGCATATCACAGATGTACAGTATATAAGAGGAGATGAAAATATTGTTGCTGATTGTCTATCTCAACCCACATTTTTGGCAACTGTAGACCCCTGTGACTTACCAGCTATCAGTGAATCACAAAGAGAGGATGAGGAAATTGACACATACAGGAGCTGACTTAAAGCCTTTGAGATGCAGGGGGTCATCCATCTGGTGCGACCTATCAACATCTACTCCCAAACCATACATACCTGAACCACTTCGTAGGAGAATCTTTGACATGTTCCATGACATCTATCCAGGACCCACGCCAACAACAAAGCTAATTAAAGCTAGGTACTTCTGGCCAGAAATGGAGAAAAACATACGATTTTGGGTCAAAAGATGTCTACGATACCAAGAGTATAAGATTTCTAGACACACTAGAACAGAAACCACACCTTTTTCTCTACCATCAGGAAGGTTTGAAACTGCGCATATAGACATCATTGGTCCCTTGTTACCCACCACCACCTATGACGGGGTATACACATCTCCAGCTAGATATGTACTTACGTGCATTGATAGAGCAACGAGATGGGCAGAAGCTACACCTCTACAAGACATCTCAGCTACCACCATAGCATTGGCATTCCTGCATACATGGATCTCTCGCTTTGGAGTCCCATTACATGTCATCACAGATAGGGGAAGTCAATTTGAAAGTGAACTGTTTAGGGGCCTGTCTGCTATAATAGGTTTTCACAGGCTCCGTACAACGGCTTACCACCATCAAACCAATGGAATAATCGAAAGGTTGCACCGTACTCTAAAAACAGCAATCATGACAAGAAAGCAGAGCTGGTTGGATGCATTGCCAATTATATTTCCTTGCAAGAGTTGGATATAACCCTCCTTTCAGAAGGACAGCTACATACAACTCAAAAATATTTTACACCTAAAGAACTAAAATCAAAAACACATGTATGGCTGCGAACCGACAGAATTAGGAAACCTCTGGAAGCCCCATATTCAGGGCAATAGAAAGTAATAAAACAAGAAGAAAAATATTTTATATAGAGACATTGGCTGGTGATGAGCAAACGGTTTCAATTGAGCGATTGAAACCAGCTATACTCGCCCATGCCCAGAAAAAGAATGAAAACAAAAAACACAGCCTAACAGAAAACACTTCATCACCAACACCTGAAACGTGTGCGGTTTGCAAGAAACAATGACCTTTTTTACTACACATAAAAATACACACATAAACAAAATTATATGTACATTGAAAAGAGTAACATACACACATGCAACATACACACATAAAAGACTAACTTTGCCTTCAATGCATTCTTACTGTAGCTCCGCTACTTTGGATAGCGATGTGTTGTAGGGATTAAATAAAAATACGAAATAAAATAAAAAGCACTAAATAAAAATACAAAATAAAATAAAAATTACGAAATAAAATAAAAATACAAAATAAAATAAAAGTACGAAATAAAATAAACATAAAAATATCCCAGGAGTCCTCTGACAGGAAAGACAATTGACGCATGCGCAAAAAGAGAGGTCTCCTGGTGTTGAAAATAAACTCTATCTCTTTCTCTGTTGGATTTTGGATGGTAAAGACGTACCAAACTGTTCGGGAAGGAATTTCCCCGACAAGCGCTCGTTGGATCCAAAAATAAAATCAGTGTCCAAACTGTCCCTCTAGTGTCTCTGTATCTTTCCTTTTCTCTTTGCCTATTTATTTCAGCGGCGAAAACCATTCAACAAGTTTTGGATGTTTAGGCGAAAGAATCAACCCAACAGTAATAGCCATAACATTCCATATATTTATTGCCTTCTTTCATTATTGAATATTTTTTCATGTTGTTTGACTAATTGTATCATCCGGTTCTTTGTTGTTTCCATATATGTTATTATTACTATTCTTATTATTGTGGTTGTTGTTCTTCAATGAGAGGATAATATGCAACCAAATGCATAAATATTGGAAGCGTAATATTCCAAGAATGACACCCAATTTAATAAGGGTATATGAAGCATATGCATCAAAGCCAAATGAGAGATTTTCTTTACAATTTAAAGAAATAAATAATCTTATTTTTAATAGTTTACTTATTGATATTTATTTTAATTTCATATATATATATATATATATAATGCCATGGGTCGTAAGAAAGATTTTTTACAACCCTCAAAACAGAAATAAGAAATTGTGAAATTATGAACTGATAAGAACATAACTTTAGAAACTGCGAATAAGTTCAATAGAACTTATAAATAAATATAGACGTTCAATAAAACTTAAAACAATCAAAGAAGAAATTGAAGTCATTCTTAAAACAAGAATAAATAATTAACTTTAAGAATGTTAGAAAGGAGATTTTTCGAAAAATAATAAGTAAAAAAAAAAAACATTTGAAGAAGCTAGTGTTAGAAATGTAAACAAAGAGAAAAAATGCAGGACATTATGAACAATGGCTAAAATTTGAAAACAGCCAAACTAACAAGTAAACATAACAAAGGGAAACGTGTGCATTGGGTGAAAAGCGAGATGAAAACTGATTAATCTAGAGCTACATTGGAAGAAATTGATAGCCAATCTAGAGTTTCCGACTTTCATGGAAACAGTCAACATATACTACTTAGAAGTTATAGCCATTTATGCTTTAGGTTAGCGTCATTGGCAGTTGATGATATCAAATTAAATGCAGAGAATTTTTTTAAGTTCTTAGACAAGATGTGTTTTGAATGATATAAACGCAATCAACAAGCTAAAGAGACAATTCTTCTTCACATTCTGCGATGCAGACTATTGTCCACCTTGCCAGAAAAGGTTTTGAACAAAGCAATACTAGGATAGCCTCTAGATATCAATCTAATATAGAAATTGTAGTTTATAATTTAAGATGTATATTAGAATTAAAAATATTCCAATGGTGATAGCGGGTGCTTGTATTTTCCGAGCAACCTATGTAATCTCTTTTTTCCAGTAGGTCTTTTAGTTCTCATGTGCTTGTCTCGGTGCCTGAGCTTGACTCAAAAAGAAGTTCTATTGCCTCGACACTAATCAATGAACGTGTCCAGAATTAACCAATTGGAGCCGGGATAAGCCTCTTTGCACACCAGTACACCTTGGCTGGGATGCCTTACTGCAACCGCTGTACTTACATGACCTTGCACCTTAAGATTGCCACTTAGTTCGTTCTCTACAAAATTCTCTTAGTACAAAAAATTACTTCTTTAGAAGCCTCTAAAAATACTTAGACCAGTTAGCAGATCTGGACCTTCGTGACCGAAAAAAAAAAATAATAATAATAATAACGGAGCGTGAAAGGGACGCTTTTTCCATTGGCACTACTATTATTATTTTAACAAACTTCATCCCTCGGTATTTTTTTAGGCGATTATAAAAACTGTACTAAAATCTGAACATATGAATGTGAATTTATACATTTTTTTCTTCTTGAGAAATCACAACAAAAATATTAAACATTATTTATTTATTACATAGTTTATTGGAATGGTTGGCAAAACGTCGGCTAATTGTCAATTAATTCGAACTTTATAAAATTGTATTTATTTATAGTTGGTTAACATATTTCATTAATTTAGTAAATATTTATAAATCTATTAATAAAAATTATTCATCATATGTTTAGGTTTTATTACAATTCTAATTAAGGCAATTAAAACAATAGTGAAGTCATTAGAAAATCAGTCCTTTTCACATACCGCTTTTTGTGGGCATGAAGTTCCAATTTTTTTACTAGTTTATCATTAGAAAGATGCCAAGTAACATCGAATACATAATTTATATGCATGAAATACGTGTTCAATAAATGCCAAGAAAATAAACGTTTCCATTTCAAATTAATTTGGATAATTTCTTTATCTTGCTAATGGATTTATATTTATTTATTATTTATTTCGGAGAAACATTTGTTTCTATACTATTTGTTTAGGGTTGATTATTATAATATAATTTACATGCTAAATAAATGAAAAATATTCACCTTGAAATTTTATCATACATCACCTTGAAACTGACAGAATATATGGTATTGTAAGTCGTCCATGAATATTTGTTGTATATTACACTGGATCTTGACAGACAACGAGAAACACGTATATATAAAAATATAATGTTATATTTTTATTCTTCGACGGCTTGTGTGAGGCAGCAGAGCTGTCGGAGAGTGTTCACGCACATAAAGGGACCGCCAGGAGTTGGAAACTAGCAGGGATATTTTTTCTTCAGCCCAAATTCTAGACTTTATATCGCCTTAAAACTCCCACACAATCCACATGGCCACGCTTCTTCACTCACGTATTTTTTGCTTTTCCGGGTTGTCACTTGTTGACCTTATGTAGGGCCGGATGTATCTGTCAATTACATCCGCCGTTCAAGGTAATATATTACATATTCTAATGGTGTTCATAACTGGAAAGATGAAGTTCACTAAAATCTGTTGATTCAAATCAAAATCAACATTCTATACAATGCCATCGGAACATTGGTGTGTCAAACAAATTATGGAAAAACTTCTGCATTACTCATGTCTTGAAAATTTTCTTAACAGTTTCTATAAGAATCAGTTTTCGTTTCGTTTATTCAGTTCTAAAAAAACTGTTAGAATTGCACGAGGAAATGATTATTCCTCATACAATTTTAACAGCAAAATTTCATTCATGCACTCTTTTCCAAATATATAAACTTCTCTATAATGTATTATATAATTTTCCTTGCCATTAAAACCCTCTTGTTGCTCTTCACGTCTCTTATAGGCAGTCACTACTTATCGCTTAATAAACTTTTTGCTAGCTACTACCGTAAAAAGAGACACGATAATGGCAAAAAATAATTAATACTAAATAAATTTAGTATTAACCAACTGACGTCGGTAAAAGTTTCAAGATATAGTTATTGGGACAGAACAAAATTTTCGATGCAAAAACATCCAATAAATGTTATATGAACCCCTCCAGCTTGCTACAGGCTTGCATTTTTATACACCTTAAGACAAGTATTAACACACTCTACTAAATTATTTGCATCTTTCTTCTATTTCAGTTAAAATTTAGCAATAATTTAAAAGGTTCTTCAATGTAAGGAAGTCAGCTAGATGGCTACAAAACTCACGTCGGCCATATTATTTGGAGGTTGTATTTGAGAACACAGACGCTGTTGTTTGTCGAATTAACTCTCGATAGCTTCAACCAGTCGTTTATTTATTTCTATGGGAAACGAACGTACATTGGAAGGTGGCCTAATTTTAGCTATTTACTAAACTTAGCTTAATACAGCCTAAGGTTAAATCAAGCAAAAAGATTGTCTTACGCCAGTCTTTTAAGTTTTTGTTATTGGGGGGGGGGGGGTCTGCCTGCATTCGAAATCCTGGTATTTTGTCTAAGTTTGAACATCGACTTATGTTCTTGGTGTTTCTATTACGAAGGAGGTATATAGTTTTATTTCGTTAGAGCTGGGTTGCAATTATGGTTGTAAGAATAAAAAAGCAGAAAAATAATGACAACAAGCGTGACTTATTCAACTGAATAGTAATTATCTTTACCTGTTTATAACTAAAGACATTTATTGATGCCCATGCAAAATACTTTAGCCTTTCCTCTTAATAATAACATAAACATTTTCATGGAAAAGCTTCGTTTTTTTATTAAGTTTGGGGCCTTTTTTCTTCATATTATGCTTTTCTTTTTTCAGTGATTTAGTCGAGGTACAAAAAAAAAAAAAAGAAAAAAAAAGAAGAGTTCTAAGCTTAAGTTACCAAGCATTGTTATGAATACAGTCAATTATTTCTTCATTGAGATTAATAAATTGATTGTTTTAAAACGAAGTACGTCGTTGATGAAAAAAAATTGATGAGATAGAGTTTTAATAGTAACAATTAGTTTATTAATTTTATTTATATGCATAAATGATGGTAGCAGTCTGTTCCTAGTCTGGCTTCGTGTAAAACAAATTCAATTAGTGTGCGCAATATGGCACGTTGTCCTAATTCGAGAGAGAGTTCAAACTTAGGTCGGAACGAATATCGAAAAGTTGTTAGTGTGATAAATTTTTGTGTTGGGTGGGTCTTGGCACAGAAAAAACTATCAACTAGCACTTTTATGCTAGTTGATAGGGCCCCAAGTTAAGCTTAGTGAAGTGAATAGTGATTAATTAAATTTTGTTTTCTGTGCCAACATTTCTTGTCCAGAAAGAACTTTGCAATTTAGGCCGGTTATTAATTTCACTCTTAAATAACAGTGAAAAAACAGCGATAGAAACTTAACAGGTGTCAGCCAGTTATACACGCTTGCACGCTTGGGTGATCCATGTCTCATTCGATCCATGACTGACTAGGCAGAAGATTTTTCCGCAGTAGGTTACTTTTTGCGGTAAACTAGTTGCCAACCAAGACTATAGAACCCAATCTGCCCTACTGTTCAGCCCATAGCTGGGGGGAGAAGAAATGGATTAATAACTTTCCCAAAGTTTTTTGTGCGTAAGTGAATGAAACGAATTCGACTGGAATTCGAACTCTGCTCTCCGATGTCCCATTCTGAGAAAACATCCAGAAACACGTGTAGCAGATATAGATTCATAGAAATGTGCTTTCGTTAAAGATAATTAAAACAATTGCTCTTTTACGGGCAAACAAAGGCGATATCCAAGGTTTAGAATAGATTTAAAAAGTGAAAGATCTCTTATGAAACTTTTATTTTAGCTTTAATTTTAAGCTAATGGATTAAATTTGAATATTTCCAATTAGCAATTTTTCATTATGTATGCATATTATTAGCGACGCACACACACACACACACACACACACACACACTTAATATATATATATATATATATATATATATATATATATATATATATATTACAGTATGGTATGCTATATTAAAGGGTTAAAGTGATCAATATCACATTATCAGGGATAGATCGTATGAAAATATAAAAGTGGACGTTGAAGTCACCACCCAACGGCTACAGTCTGTTTCATACTTAAACGCAATGTTCAGGCTTGAATATTGCGTTTAAGTATGAAACAGACCAATCGCTGCTGGGTGTTGATTTCAATATCCACTTTTGTGTGTGTGTGTGTGTGTGTGTGTGTGTGTGTGTGTGTGTGTGTGTGTGTGTGTTATTAAAATGCACATTGCATATAATCCAAATAATTAGATGTTGATTACTAATTTGCTTAAACTTACAGTAATAATATAAAGACTACAAAATTTGGACTCACGATTATACAACCCTGAAAATTTTTAATTAATTGTATCAGAATAACTACTGATTTAAAAAGTATTAAAAATATGCTACTGTCTCGGTGTCTTCTTTATCCATGAGAGATGTAATACTTGTTTTCTCTACCATATATATGTAAGTGTATACATGCGCGCATAATGTATCCAAGTTAAAATTGTGCAAGCGTGAAATAGCTAACAAAATATTAAATGTACATATTGCGTAAAGCGTACAGATCTTCAGATTTATTCACACTTTAATATTAAGACATATACAAGCTTACACACATGCATATATATATATATATATATATATATATATATATATATATATATATATATATGTCCATATTTGCATGCGTATGAAGGAGTAGGAATAGTTTCACAATGAAAATTTAAATATAAAATATGTTCGATTGATCGCGATTATGTTGGTTATTAATTGTTAATCTTTTTGTAATACCAGTTGGGTTAATAATTTCTCAAAAGTTTTAAGGTTAATTACTCAAAAGTTTGAACAATTTCTCAAAAGTTATAAGCTTAAACAATTTCTCCAAAATTATAAGTTTAAATAATTTCTCAAACCGAAAGCTAAACGATTTCTTTAAAAACATTAATTACGTTTATGCAAAATTTAAATTTCTCTTAATATATCTTAATATCATAGAGCTTTAAATTTATTCACTTCGCAGCTCGGCTTCGGTGGTGCGTGCTAGCTACATCGATCAAGTTTTAGTTTAGAGAGTCGATGTAGGGCTACTAGGTTGTTCAAGTTTTCATTCTATTGTTTTCTCGGATCATAGACTCGTCTGGGTTAGTATAAACTTAGATAAACCTAATGTTAAATTGGCTAGCTACTGGAAATTGAAATCCAGGACCAGTTTAAACTAATGATACAGCGGGAATTGACAGGGGCTGTGGTTGGGAATAAGTGGTGGGATTCTTTAAAATCTAAGATTAGGTCGTTTGCTGCAGAATATAGCTGTCGACTCAATCTATCTAGATTAGCAGCACAAACGGCAGTAGAAGCAAAATTTGATCAGACAATCAGATCCCGTGTTAGTGGGGAGGTAGGTATAGCTAGGGCGGAGTAGGTCTCCTTGCTTATCAAGAAGGATTAAGCTCTCGTAGTTAGGGCTAGGTTAAAGAGAATGTCTCCTGAGGCAAAGAATATGGCTGCTGAATTGCGTGCAGAGGAACTGAGAAATGCTATCAAATGCAGTGCCGGATAAGCGGGCATAGTTTGCAAGCTGTCCTCCCTAGTCTGATTGGCCCCGAGCAGACTTGTACTGTACAACATTCATTTAGTACGCTTGATAATCGAGAAAGTCGACACTGAAGCCGCGCTGATCAATTTAGAACAGTCCAAGGCATTCGATAGGGCTTACCATCGTTTTCTGGAATCTGTCCTTTCGGCAGCTAGTTTTGGTCCGTGCTTTCGCACTTGGATCCGACTTTTATACGCGGCCCCCGGTGCGCTAGTGGAAGTACGATCGGAGTCTTTCCTATTAACTATTCTATTCGTCAAGGTTATTCGCTTTTGCCTTTGCTTTACGTTCTTGCGTTGGAACCGTTCCTTCGCAAGTTGAAAGCGAATCCCATACTACGCGGGATCTCCTTACCTGGTGCTACCACCTCGGCCAGGTATTCTTCCTATGCTTGTGTCGAGCAGAGCCGAGATTGACGAAGTTTCGTACCCGTTTCGTACATCACTTCGTACCCTCTGATTTCTTTGCTAAGAAATCAGAGGGTACGAAACGGTGACAGGAGACAAGATCAACCGCTATAAGTCTATTGGCTTGTGGTTGAGCGCGTGGAAGGGAGTTTTACTTCCCGGGCCTTTCCTCTGAACGGACGGACCGGTCAAAATTCTCGGCGTCTGGTTCGGTCCTAAACTCCAGTTGGAAATGAATTGCTCGGAGGTACAAAAGAAGGCCGAGGCCACAGTTTATCTGTGGTCTCGGAAGAATCTTTCTTTAAGGGGGAGGGCGGAAGTAGGTAGTATGTGTTTCACACCTGATTCTCTTTTACCGACTCTCTGTGCTTCCACTCCCGCATGCCATATCAATGACAGAGTCTTTTTCTTCCTCTTGTGAGGAAAAGGCAACATATATATATATTCGTCAACATATGCTTCGCATTGCCTTCCATGACCGAATGTGTTCGCAAACGTATGGGAATGGCGATTTCTGAAGGAAGACGCCCACAACAACTTCCTGTCCCTAAAAAGTATGGATTCTTGCGAGGAGAAGGCCCACCTTTTACCTCGTTGGCGAGTACTCCTTCTATCGTGAATGTCGGTTAGCTCTCAAGTACCTCTTACGGACGACGGATGGCCTCTCTAACGTCCAGTTGTTGTTGTTTTTTCGAGAATTATATCGAGTGCTAGTGAGGGGGCCCGTTCAATATGATCTGGTCAACGTGCTCGGTCTGATGAAGCAGAGACATTTGGCGCCCGGGATGAAATGCCTCACTAATAACGAGGCATCACTCACCTGGCTGGTGATGCGAAAGGCTTTCTTCAGCGGGTTTGGTTAGTTCGCCCAACTGCGTCCGCTGCGTGAGTCACGCATTCTTTCAATGCAAGGTCTTAGTACCGTTGTGCAAGTGGCTTGAAGACTTCATGTTTCGCATGTTGCACGGAAGGTTCTTTGTCCTTGAGGTCGCTTCTGTTTCGCTGAGCATTATGTGTTCGTATGCTTACTAGGTGTTATGAGAGTCGTGATATAGACGACGCGACAGAAGGAATTCTATGGAGACGAGAAGTTTTCCTCTTCCCAACTGATCTTGTTCTTTAAGCATCAGCTTAAATTCAAGATCAGAACGGAAAAGCGACGACTCCCTCCATCAGAATTTGGCAAAAGTGGGTAAATCTTCCGCGAATCTGTCGAGTGAAAGGAGCTAATTTGGAGTGGAATTTTGATACTGGTTAGTCATTAGGATATTGGAGATCCTGTAGTAAACATAGTCAACCCCACCCGAAAGCAGGATAGTTTAGGTTTGTTTTTTTTTCTTTTTGGTTTCGCCATGTTTAAACTTAGTTTAGTGTATGCATGGTCATTGGCCCCACTTCTAATTTTTTTGTCATCACTTTCTTAAATTTAATTCCCAAACCCATTCCCCGTTAGATGACTAGATATGTTAGTTCCTTGGTAGATGCAGGGCATTTTTTGTTTTCGAGTGTGTCAATTTCGTATTTTTTGTTGTGTTTGGATGAGTGTGTGATTGTGTGTATGACTGTTTAATTTTTTACGCCCCGCTAAAATTTCACCCAGCTAACTAATATAGCTTTCACGTTTAAGGATTGTGGTGGTGGTGGGGGTTTATTACTAACAACAAGTTTTGTTTAGTTTTTGTAAATAGTATTATTCATTGTATAAATTATTCATCGGGGTTTTCAATTTTAAATTTGTTATTCTCCACCACTCACAGACAAATTGTACATATGGGATTAGTTAGATCATCAAAGATTCCTTGAGGCATTATGGTGTTTGTAGTAAGAATGTTAAGTAAGAATGTGATGTTTTGGTACAAGGGATTTTTTATAGTCTGCTTGGATCAGCAAATGAGACCAGCTAAGTTAATGTAAGGCAGATGAAAACCAGTCTTCTCACATCCCCATTCTTGGCCTTGTGCCACATTTTTTGTATATATACGAAAATAAATACCAATAGTTGAATTTAACGCTGGACAACCGACACACGCACTTGTCATGTAATACTCTTCTGTTGTATTTACTGTTAAATATACAATATTTCTATAACACGTTTTGTTATTTCTTAAACCTTTCACTTGGTCATAACAAAAAGAAGCCGTATATATTTTGAAGTCCGTGTCGCTAAGGGAAAAGTAAAAAAAAATATTAGTCGAATTAACTCATTGCTTAATTTCTATCAACTCATTATATAATTTTTATATAATGGACTAACATTGAAACACTCACAAAGACGTGTCTGTATACAACGGCGCATTAACCATTCACGTTTATCAACTAATGAGTGATTTGATGTAGTTCGCATGAGCGTTCTATGATATCTTTCAGTTTTCTGTGTTTAGAAATCTAATAATTTGAATTCATATTTTATGGCTCTAATCTAAGCTAATTTATTTAATTACTAAAGATTTATTTCCGATACTATGCAAATTCAATTAGATAATCTTTTCATTAGAAATATTTGGATACATCTTCAGCGTTTGCAACTCATAACCGCAGTGTCATTTAATTTTTAACAGTAATACGAAAACTCTTAATATATTATGTAGGTACCGTCAGTGACTTTTTCGACTGCTTCGATACCTAAATTTAAATTGAAATTTTAAAAATAAATAAGTAATCTTCAAGCTTTAGAATTAGCTTTAATTGAAAGCCAGGAGATTAAATTTTAATACCCGAAAAAAAAAATACACTGGTATTTTTTAAACCGAAATTATATTGATTTTATTCTAATTTTTATTGAAATCGGACAAATTCAAGTTAAATTTTTGATTGATCGACACATTCTGTCAACTCTAAACAGTAGCCAAATTTCTGTTTTAAAAATCTTGCAAAAATAAAATATACCTCGCTGACACGTCATTTAAGTCAATTTTTAAAATTGAAACTTACCTTTATCTGATTTAAATCAAGTAATAATTCCTTTCTGCCAGAAATTTACAATAAAAACAAACTTTTTAACTACGGTAGCCCTATCTGTCATCACAACGATTACGTAATGCAGAGGTGTTAAAAGATTTATGAGATCAGACGGAAAGTATGGCGACAATACGGGCCAAAAAAACATAACATTTTAATTTCTTTTTTTTTTTTTTGGTTTTTAACTAAATAGTAAAATTTAAAATAATAATTTCAGCAATTATATAATATTTAATATAATTGACTTTTGAATATGCTTTCTCAATAAGTAAAAATTTAGAAGTTTAAATTTCTTTTAAAATAATTTTAATTTAATAAAAAAGAATGAAATTAAAATAACTTAAGTTATTTTATGCTATTTATTAATATTTTGATTATGTTTTTTTTGTTTTCATATTATTAAGTTATCACTAAGTTTAAGGCATGGTAAAAATATCTAATTTAATTTTTATAGTACTGCAGATGTTATAATTATAGAAACGTTATGACTCTTATCGAACATCGTACTTACTCAAAAATGGAACGTAAATGAGCATATTTACACACAAACAAATTTTTTTTAATTAATTTAAATTATTTCTGTGAAACGATTTTTATTAAACTTTTCAATTTTAGATAGGCAATATGATACTCAGCTCTTAACTAAAAAGAAAACTTACAATCAATTCTTTGGAGATTTTAAAAATATTTTTAAAAGCTTATATATTATTAAATTATTTAATAATAAAAAATTTAAAAAAATGAAAAAAATTCTTTTAAAATTGTATTATTAATCGAAAAAAATTTTCTTCTTCAGAGTATAATGTCCTCAATAGTTGTTATTTATTCCAGTAATTAACAAATTATCAAATTAAATTATGTCAGAGTTTTATTGCATTTTTTATTTTAATCTTCGGAGAAGGTTTTCGGATAGTGAATGCAAACTTAAGATAAAGAAAAGGTGATTTATATTCTCCAATGAGTCCTGCGGTGAACTAATAAAACAAAAGTTACCAAACATTTAAAAAATTTTAACATTTCAGGGATTTACGTGAAGGGGGGGGTTAACAGAGTTAAAAAATATTTTTACCAAGATTTTAAAAAAAATAATATTTTCAGAAGTAATGTCATTCATTTGTGAATGAATACTGAAAGTTTCATTAAAATCCGACAATTATTTGATTTTTGCGAGAATTTCCAAATTAATGTGTTTTTAACCTAAAAAAAGTGGCAAATGCAATCATTTGGTGTCCATTGTAAACTCAATCAAAACAAAACATTCTGACAAAATTTCGAAAATGTTAGAAAGGATTAAAGAATTTAAAAAAATAATTAAAAACTACTTTGATCTTTCCTCTTAATAATAATATAAACATTTTTAGGGAAAAAGTTTGTTTTATTAAGTTTGGAACCTTTTCTATTCATACTATGCTGTTTATCAATTTGACTGACGGTACCTAAATTGACTTAGCAATAAGCAAACAGACGTTTACTGGATGTTTTGATCTTCAGCTGGAAATAGTGTGAAACAGTGATACTACCTCTTAGCTTTGCCGATAAAGAGATAAAGCTAATGTTCTTTTTTTGTTGTTTGACAGTACTACGTACATACGGAATGGAAACAATAAATATTAATAAGTTTTATTTTCAATATCGAGAAAACTATTCTATTTCCAGGTTTAAAAAATTGATAAAGAATTATCAGAATTTAAAGGTATTGTTATTTGTAGCAATTTGCGTTGTAGGAATCGGAGTAATAAATTTGTGAAAGTAGTAGAAAGATTATGCCCTCTATTTTTTAGATGTCGAATCGAGGTCCCCTGTTTATAAAGAGTCAGACTGAAGGAATCAGATTGTAGGAGTCGGTACAATACTTGTTTGGTCTACTCCGTGGATTTGTAATAGCAGAGAAAGAGGTAAAAATTGAATGTAGTAAGCGACTCTAAATAGGAATGGTCCTGGAGATTGTGAAGATGTAATAAAGTAATAAAAACATAACAATAACGAAATACTTTTTTAAAGGTATCTTCACTCATTTTAGATACCTAACATTTAAATTGAATTTTCAAAAATAGAAAATTTCCTTGAAACTTTTATTTTAGCTTTAATTGAAAGTTAAATGATTAGATATACTATTTCCAGTAAGCAAAATACTCCGGGTATTTCAAACAGAAATTATATTGACTGAAATATAAAATTTTGAGATATGTTTTTTAATTCTTTCGCCATTTTTGAGCGATCCACACATTTGTAAACAAATTTAATTCTCAAGTTTAAAAATCTTACAAAAATAAAAAATACATTTGTGACAAGTTATTTTTGGAAAATTTAAGTTAAATTATTCTGATTTACGCAACTATTACTTATTTACAGCATGAAATTTAAAATAAAACTATTTTTTAAACACAGTGTGTTGATCTTTCTGACTTCTTCCCCGCATATTTGACATGTGATGACATCCAGGCAGATGCTAGATAAGTATATGTCGACCGGAATCGAAAGAATTGTGCAAATTTTTCCTGTAAGGGGAAGAAACCGTGCAATACACGACCTTTTAATGTACGCATAGAAATTATCAAACAAAAAATTCAAATACACACACACACACACACACACACACACACACACACACACACACACACACACACACACACACACACACACACACACACACAATTATTTTAAAAATACGAAGGCATGACGATTTGTATTAAACTTTTCAATTTTCGATTAGTAAATATAGTCTTCACTTTATAAGTTAATAAACTAACGACAACAAATCTTTGAATATTTTAAAATACTTTTGAAACTTTATAAATTATTATAATTGAAAAAAATAAAAACAATTATTTATTAATCGAAATTTTGCTTTTCTTCAGGCTTTCATGTACTTAATATATATTATTTATTGAAGCAATTAAAAGTTTATCAAATTAAATAATGCTATAGTTTTATTACATTTTTTTATTTTACTATTGGAAGCAGATTTTCGGAAATAAAGGCAAAATATTTGAAAAAATAATAGATGATTTACATTCCCCAACGAGTCCTGCGTTTAACTAATAAAACCAATTTTCTAAACAAAATTTAATTTCTTAAAATTTCATGAATTTACGTGGAGTTGGCGTAATAGATGAAAAAATATTTTATCAAGATTTTTTCCAAATAATAATTTAAAAAATTCATTCATTTGTGAATAAGTCCTGAAAGTTTCATTAAAATCCGACACTCATTTGATTTTTGCAAGAATTTTCAAATTAATGTGTTTGTCATCGTAAAAAAAACCCCGTTATATAATATTACGTTTTCCATTATAAACCCTCGTAACGATTTGCTTACCCGTTAACGAAAATTAAAACAAGATTTTTACCAAAATTTCGAACGTGTTAGAAAGGATTCGAAAATTTGATTAAAAATACTTTAATATTTTCTCTTAACAATAACATAAATATTTTGGAAAAGGTTCGTTTTTATTAAGTTTGTGGCCTTTTTCTTCACACTATATTGTTTTTTCAGCGATTTAGAGGAGATAGCTATACTTATTATTTGTGCGTTGAGATGAAGAAAAGTACAATAGTAAATTTTTTCATAAAAGTTGAGTTGGAAAGTTACTTTTAAACTCCACACGTCCAAAGAAATTTTTAGTTTAGTCATGTGATGTAAAGTGTGTGCTGCGACTCGGTTCGTGGTTACTAAATGTTGAAATTTTCACATTTATGTGTATTGAGAGATACTTGAGTGCTATGAATGTTTTATTAATGAGAGTTGGAATGGGGAGAAAAAAACTCAACCCTTGGGATCATTGTCACTACTGGCAAGCCTAACTTAACAACATCATGCTGTTTCGTAGTTGCGCATCTAGAAATCATGTGATTTTTTTTGCGTCAGAATAACAATTAGAGAGAGAATTTCCTCGTTGACTTTGTATTTGATTTTTTGAAAAATTGTTTCGAACATTTTAATTGTTCGAGGACCTCAAATGACGAAACGTAGTTTCTGCAGACAAAATCTAAATGTTATGTTCAATTCTCTGATTTTCGTTTGGAACATAATAAATGGCTATTTTTGCGTTGCATTGGTGAAATCTATTTTTCGCATCGTTTCCATTTGTTATTTTAAAACCCGTTCTCCTCTTTCAGAATTTGTTTGAATTTTTTTTTTTTTTTGGTTAGTTTTTTTTTTTTTAATCTTTAAATGGAGATCGAAGTAAAGATGAATAAATGCCGCTTTCATGTTATTCTGCTTGAGTTCCTTGTGCAGTCGTAGTCACACACACTATAATCAATATTACTTTGTGTCTGGAGTTAACTTCAAAACTGACCGTTCATTAAAAAATTAATAAAGTGAAGAAAATTCAGGAGAACTTTGTGATTTAACTAATAATCAGTAATTTGTACAGTTTGGTGGTGTTATTGCTTGCTCATTTCGAACATGACCTTTTCTCAATCGTACACTTACTGTTGATGAAGTGATATTTTAAGCGAAAATATGGGTTGGTAAAATTTCTCGCTTTTCAACATTTCCAAAACTAAATTTGACTCAAATAGATCCTCCTGACCATTTTTTGGTGATGCTGACCACTTGATAGTGTTAAGCATTTATGAGAATTTTCCCATCTAGAAAAAATAACATGTTTACTTTTTTTTCATTAAGCGCACAAGAAATGAAAGACTTACTCGGAGTCAAATTGATCAGAAAGAAGTAGTTTTAAACACAATAGTTTTAAACTTAAAAGTAAAGAGACTAAAGATATGTATAAAGGCTTGCTCAAAATACTCTTTTTATCGCCTAATATAAATAAAGCTGGTTAAAGAAATAATGTTCTTGTAAAATTGAGACAGTTGATGAAGTAAAAAAGCTCCTTTGTTAAAGGGATACAGTGCATGCTCTCTCACAGTTGTGAAGTTCTGATTTGTGAGCAGTTGAGGTCAAACACAGCGACAGCGAAGAATGCTGTTGTTAAGAAGGGTCATATGAGATTTTTTGGTAGCAGGGATATGACGGTGTAATCTGCGTCTTTTTGAAATTGCCTTCAGAACAATTTGTTTGATTTTAATTTCAGTCTTGTGGTCCAAAGTTACTGGCTGGCAATTTTGCGTTTCGGAATTTTCTTCTCAACTACAAAAGTTAATTGTTAAGACTGTCCCCATGTCTGTACGACTATTTATCCTGACGACAAGTGAATAAATAATGATTTTCACTGATCAGCAACCTTATTTATATTTAAGTCCCCAAACTCACTCAGTTACCATTTATAATTATTTCAGATTTGAAATTTTGTTCTTTGACTGCTGGTAAATAATCCAAAATCAAGGCGTTTTCTTTCTAAATGTTATTATTATGTCATTTTTCATCATATTTCGATTTCTGCTTTGGTCTCACTACCAACCAAGTCTGCGGGGAGACCTAAGGCAGGTCGTGGCGTGTTGTTATGGCCCCATTTCATGTTTTTCTATCTTCCCTATCATCCCTAGCATTACATAGATAAAGTTTTCCTTAGTGTGTGGGCTGTACTTAATAAGACAATTTTTTGTATATCTCTTAAGCTGGGGTTTCCAGGGATTCTTTCAATGTGTTGTTTTGTTCCATTTTTTATCATTCCAAGTGCACCTACTATCACTGGCACAACTCTTGTTTTCAATTTCCACATTTTTTCTATTTCAATTTCCAGGTCTTTATATTTTGACAATTTTTCAAATTCCTTGATTGCTATATTACAATCCGCTGGACAAGCCATATCAATTAATAGACAAGTTTTCTCCTTCTGGTTTTTAACAATAATGTCTGGCCTGTTTGCTTCAATTTTTCTGTCTGTGTAGATGGTGTAATCCCATAGAATGGTGACATCTTCTATTTCTGTAACCGGTGCTGGGTGATGTTCATACAAGTGTTTGTTTACAGATTTTCCATAATGTTTGCACATTGTTCAATGTAAATATTGCCCAACTCTATCGTGGCGATTTTTATATTCATTTGGGGCAAGCAAAGAACAGCCTGAGAATAGGTGGTCTATTGTTTCTTGGTGTTTATCACAAAACCTGCATTTTGGATCCATATTATTATGCATAATATTTGCCTGAAAGTTTCTAGTGAAAAGACTTTGGTCTTGTGCTGCAAGAATAAAGCCTTCAGTTTCAGACTTTAATCCAGATGCACGTAACCAACGATGAGTATTAACTTTGTCAACATTGGATTTATTGGCACGTTCTGGATATTGGCCATGCAGAGGTTTGTCTTGCCAGCGCTGTTTCATCTGTTCAAGAGCTTTATCTTTGGCTTTCATTTTCATATTTTTTGCGCAATAGTTGGTTTTTGGCTTCTGTTTTGCTTTTCTACAGAATCTACTAACTGTAAATCTTGTTTGTATTTACTGCCTTCTTATATTATTGAATATTTTTTCTTTCTTTCTTCATGTTGCCTTACTAATTGTATCATCCAATCCTTTGTTGTTTCTATGTATGTTAGTAAGCCAATAGTTGTTGTCTTGTATGACAATTTCAGCTGAATAAGACCTCTTCCACCTTCTTTACGGGGTATGTATAGACGGTCTACATCAGCCTTTGGGTGGTGCATCTTATGCTTAGAAAGAAGCTTTCTTGTTTTAGAATCCATTTGCTTGATGTCGTTTAGAGTCCAGTTTAAGATGTTGAAGCTATATTGGACAGCTGGGATTGCAAGGCTATTAATGGCCATAACTCTGTTCTGAGAATTCAATTCAGTTTTTAATACCATTCATAGTCTTCTATAGTACTCTTTACGCACTATTTCTTTCATTATTTTTTTTTTGGTGAATGTTTTCACACTCATTTACACCTAAGTATTTATAAGCTTCTTCTGGTTTCAATTCTTTTATTGTTACAGCAGGGTCTAAGCTAATTGAGGATGTGTTTTGTATTGATCCACGTAAAACTGTAGCTTTAGCACATTTTTTTCAAATTGAATTTCATTCCAATGTCTTCGCTGAAGCATTTTACAGTTTGCAGAAGACCTTCCAGCTCATTATCATTCTTAGCATATAACTTTAAGTCATCCATGTAAAATAGATGGCTTATTTTCTTTTGGCCTATTTTATAACCACATTCTGTCTTATTAAGTTGACTGGTTAGTGCTATTAATGATATGCAGAATAGTAATGGAGACAAAGAATCACCTTGAAATATACCTCTTTTGATGTTTATTTCATCAGACTTATAGGTTCCATTTACATGATTGAGGCAAAGGGTTGTATTCCATATAGACATGCACTGTTTGATGAAATTGATGATGACGGGTGATATCTTGTATATATTTAAAGTCTTTAAAATCCAGGAATGTGGCACACTATCGAATGCCTTACGGTAATCTATTATTATTATTATTATTATTATTATTATTATTATTATTATTATTATTATTATTATTATTCCTTGAATTTCTGCTGTATACACATTTCCCTCCGGGTCCCAGACAGATACCTAAGGTCAGAAATGGCTTCATGACATTTTCCACTGATCCTTATCTTTTAACCCCAACTAAAAAAAAAAAAAAAAAAAAAAAAACTAAGATCACACACATTTTACATAAATAAAGCTCTTCATGATGACTCGTGGGTAATTCTTTTTGTAATTCTTTAAGGTATGGACTAAAAGGAATCCCTCCAATGAGTATCTCGAAATATTTTACAATCAATTCGGGAGTTCCAAATACAACCGGAATAATTGCTGTCCTTATGTGTCACATTTTTTAGATTTTCACTTCAAGGTCCTTGATAGATTTTGAAGATTTCTAAAGATTTTAAAATTTATATGAGACGCTATCTAGCTGGTCGCTAGCTTTAAAGAACTCTACGTATCGAGATAACCCAAAAGTTCCTTTTTATCATTAAATGGCATGAGAGGCATTTAATTTTGATTTCATTCAGAATATTTGCTTTTGATTCTATTGTAACAGTTGTTATACCAACGTGCATTAAAAAATAATTTGTCAAAATTAGGGTATTTCCATGCTTTATTGATCCTAACATTTTGGCATAACAATGTTTTACTTCAAGAAAGATAAAAATCCAAACCACACACAAAGAATTATTCAGTTTATAGACAAGGTACTGTAAATAGCTGAATGTGTCAAAAGTGGTTTGCAAAATTTAATGCTAGAGATTTTTTATAGTTTAGTACACAAGTGGTGAGATTGATAGCGATAAAATCAAAGTTTTTGAGAATTTATGTTAAACTACACTGGAGAAAGCCAAGATATTGAAAATATTCAAATTAGCAGTTGAAAGTCATTTTCACCTGTAAATCTTAGTTTAATCTTAGTTGATGTATGGCTCACACAATGCAGAAAACTACCGAACCGTATTTCCGTGTATTACTCCCATATTAAACATAATAAAAATGTTTCGTTTTAGAACCAATTTAGGATTGGCAATGCAAAGATCATACTTTACAAAAATATGGAATAAAATAGACTAAGAGTCAAGTGGTATTGGAGTAACATTAGCCGTACTAAATGCCAGTCTTTATCCAACGAAAATAATGCTGTGTATATAGTGGCAGTAAAAGTGGGGAGCAAATAAATGAGTCGAACAAGTACTTTTCCAATTTGAATGACGTAAGTTGATGGCTAGACACATTGTAGATTAAATACTAATATTTTTACAGCGAATGCAACTCTGTCTAACACACCAGTCAGGCAATAAAAGAAATGATAAGAAACTAGGATGGCGACAATGATTGAAATTGGGCATAAAAGCATTCAACAATTGTGTGACGCATGGAATTCTGAAATTACAAAATGAACCCCCCCCCCCCAAAAAAAAGTTTTATAGCAACAATGAAAAGGTGTTAAAATTAATGTTCAATTAAATGACAAATGTATCAAGCACATCATATGCACAGTTTCGTCACATTTCTTCTTTTTTTTTCGAGATTCAAAGACTAAAAGTTAGTCATAATCATATGAAATCTGTACAAAGTTCACACAACCTCATGTATAAATCTTATTTACAGCAGAGGTAAAGCGGCATTGCTCTAATTATACAAACTCATCCTAATGAAGATTCATTTTTCTTAATTATCTTGCTCGGTGAAATTTGCTCACTTTACTCGACTTACTTCAACTAAGTTTTAAGCAATTTGATTTATCGATTTCTTTCCTTCTCATCGAAACATTAAAGGTACAGAGAAGCTTAACTACAGATTTCATTATTTTACGTCGATGATTCTAGATATTTAACGGAGCATATCTCATTCATTTTTTTAGCTCTTGTTTTTATTTTTATCGCTATTGTTTTTACTCATCTTGTTACTATAGAGAGATGGTTAATGTTTATTAATTCGACTTTGCGTCATACATAACCGAACTCCAACCCATTTTTATTTTAATTTTCCGCTTACCTATATATAAACAAGAACTTGGCCGTTAGAAACAAAAGTAACTCGATTTGTAAAGCCACAAATTTATTCGTCTGAAGAGAGTCAATCTTAGACTCGAAACACGTGTAGCGTCACAAATACCATACCGTCTTGTAACCCGGTGAGAACTACCTCGTGGGTTAAATAATGGGGGAGAAAAAAAAGAAACAAACAGCGCACAAGAACAATAAGTCTAGTGCCCGTTAGAAAAAAACCCAAGACGAAACCTTAACAATAAAGTACTCTATACGAAAGTACGAAAGTAGAGCGAGAATACAATACAAGAAATCTAGAAGTGAGCCACCACCTACCGCGGTTTCAGAAGAACCGTTGTGTGAAACCGCGGTAGGTGCTGGCTCACTTCTAGATTTCTTGTATTATATATATATATATATATATATATATATAAGAAAGGTAGACTTTGAAAAACAGTAGCGATTCTAGCGTGTACGCATCGCTCATTCAGTAAAAATTAATTTGAGCACTTTAGCTATTGGGCGCGTAATATGATATGCGCTAAAAAGGACTGCTTTCTTCCACCGAACGCCCCGTGGCCCAGGGGTAGAGTCGCCGACTGACGCCAAATCGGTCGGGTTTCGAGCCTGGTTTGTGTATCAATCGGAGTCTAACCGTAGTGATGAGCTGTGATACAGCGAAACAGATCTGTCTGCGGATGACAATATATATACATGCATCATTCACGGTAGTAGTTGAATATATTCTTAAGTTCGACATTTGCGTAAATCTAGGCAGATTTCAAGCTTCATTTTGAAAACAAAAGTTTGAATTTTGGTTCAGTAGAAAAAGTTGCATCAAAATATGTGAAGTCCAAAAAGGGAGACTAACTACATAAGTACATAAATGAGTGACTGACTAACGCTTCTAACAATAAATCTTATTCTTAACTTTTTTCTGTTTCATATTTTTGTATGCGGTTTTCAACATTTAAATTTTTGTCAATCAAACATTGCTTATCACTCATCATTTCATCAGAATTGATTATCAGAATTAATTATTGTTTCTTTTAATCAATTGCATATACATTTTTTCTTTTTAATATTTTAAATGCAGTTTTCAGCATTAAATTTATATTAAATTAATAGCAATGCTTGAGAAAATCATAGATTACATATATATTAAACCTGGAAAAGAACAGGACAAGTTATTAAATCTGGAAAATAAAAGACAAGATATTCTAGTGAATTGAAAAATAAGACATTTCTTACATAAAATATTGCAGCTAAAAATAAAATTTGAATGCAATGTTTTAAGTTAGAAACTTATTTTTTACTTCACTAGAATATCTTGTCTTTTACTTTTCCAGGTTTAATAACTTGTCTTGTTCTTTTCCAGGTTTAATATAATCTTAAGAATACTATTTTTCATGCGCGCATTTCTCCATGTAATGTATATATATAAATATTGCGCGTGTTTGTTTTTTATTTTGATAGAGAGAGTTAATAATTCTTTGCTTTGTTTTGCACACTCTGATTTTAGAAAATGTATTTCAGAAGGTCGAAAGTAGAATTATAGTCTCTGAGTAAATATAATTCTAACTGGTTAATGGCTTTGAATGATTTTTCAGATAAAATGAGACACCATATTATTTATTATATTTTGATTAATTATAATAATATTAAAATTACTGAATCGGTTTCAAATAATTGTCTTTTAAGAAACAATAATTTAACTTTATGCTTAAGAGTTATGAACATTCTTTGGCAATCAAATTCATATTTTTTACATCTCTTTCACAATGTTATCCTTGCTGCATAATTTTAATCCTAATATATTACTTTGTATAATTTTCATTAATATTGATAAATAAATTTTGATAATTTTGCCGACTTTTTTTGTGCTCATCCACATATGAATGAGAAAACAACAAATGGGATTTGCTCAGGCAAAGCACAACTAATTTTTTCAATGAAGATATTTGATAAAATGTAAATAAATAAATAAAATAATCCCAAATGTTGACCCTCCCCACTTCATTTAAATCACTGATTTATTTTTCATCTAGTATAATAAGATGACTTCCATATTATTCTATTTTTATATTCTTTATTTATTTATTGACTTTATGACAAATTTTTCTAATTATTGATTTTGGATTGAATTTTCAATTCTACTTTTAAAATATTATGACCGAAATGTAGAATTCTTAAACTTACAGAAAGCCGTAAAAATTCTGCACCTTCTTCATCAAGTGTCAGTTAAGTGCCATACGTGATACACGCATGGGTGATCATGTCTCGAAAGAGACATGACTGACTGGGCAGAGTATTATCCCGCAGTAGGTTGCCATTGCTTTCTGCGGTAGACTGTTGCAAACCAAGGCTATAGAACCCACTCTGTCCTGTTATTTGACCCATAGATGGAGGGAAGAGACGGATTAATAACTTTCCCAAGGGTATTTGCGTGTATATGATTGCAACGAATTCAACTGGAATTCGAACTCGGCTCTCCTATTTCTCGTTCCGAGTCGATATACACTGGACCACAACGCACATCAATGTACTCTCCATAAATGTTTCCACTGAGCCCTAACCCCACTTAAATCCATCACTAATAAAATCTACACTATTATGTCATCAAGGTCTCCAATTCATAAGGCGTGCGAAATATTTTTAGTATGATTTCTATATAGTGCAATTATATTGATTAAATGTATACAATAATAAAACCGCCATGAAAGAAGTCTGCTTCACTTACTGACATCGATGCGAAAAAGATTTCAATGAGTAGATATCGTTGAAGATAAGAATGAACATTAGTTCGGTGAATCAAATTATTTTTATCATTTCAATCACATTAATCTTTTACGAGATGTTGATTTCATCAATTAATAAAATTAATCTCTCAATTTATCCAATTGATTATTATAGTTCATGCGTCATTTTTTCATTATCCTTATCAATATCTAATTCTTTTCTTTTTTTACTTGCCTTTCCGATAATCCTTTTTAATAAAATGATGATGTAGAAAAGAAAAAAAGGAAAAGAAAAAATAGATATTTCTAATTTCTTATCTTTTCATTTTATTTTTCGCATGAATTTTTTTTATTATCGTTAATTTTTACTTTTATCATAATCTTTTATCCATCTTAGAATATTGCAATTTAACTTTTATTAAAACTTCTGTGAGAAATGATGTTTCATGCTGTCTTCTGATCATGTATAACTTTCTTTGAACCAAGAGCACCATTATACAATGTTAATATATTATATATAAATATCATTATACATTGTTAATATATTATATATATTATTATACACCAGAAATGCTCTCTGTTATTGAAACATTTGTAAGTCCATCTGATTCAGCATAGTCTGAGTTTCCTCTTTCCTTTTTAACTTTGTTATTTCTTTAATTATCTTTTGTCCAGTTGTTAATATCGTTAATCCGGTGAGAAAAAGTGTGCATTAGAAGTCGTCACTCCGTAAGACCGAGATTAAGTGACGATTCCTCCCCCAAAAATCATTACTTTAAAAGGATTACTATTTTACAGCAATGGTGACATACCAGAAAACCTAAGCAGATATATTTTTATAGCACTGCCTAAGAATTCAGGAGCAAACGAATGTGAACTTCACCGGACAATCAGCCTAATGAGCGCTATAACAAAACACATCCGCAGCAGAATCAGGCCAGAAATAGGACAAGAATAGTGCGGGTTCGTTAGAGACACTGAAACAAGGAAAGCGATATTTATGCTCAGAATGTTATCACAAAGAGCAATACAAATGCAGAAAGACGTGGTGCTTTGTTTTATAGATTACACAAAGGTGTTCGACAAACCACAAAGATCTGTTAGAGCTGCTCAGCAACCTTGACATATTCAGACATTAGAATAATAAATAATCTATACTGGCAGCAAATCACGTGCATACGGAGAGAAAATGCGTTCAACAGATGTAAAAAAAAAAAAAAAAAAATAGAAAGGAGTGTAAGACAAGGATGTGTCTTCTAACCGGATCTATCCAACCTATACAACGAGGCAATTCTGAGAGAATTAGAAGTCCTAGAAGAATTCATTATTAGCCGCCACTATCTTAACAATATAAGATATGCATATGACATAGCAGACACAGAAAGGAAGCTACAAAACCTCATACAAATGTTAGCGAAGGAGAGCGAGAAGAAAAGACTAAGCCTAAACTATAAAAAGACAGAATACACAGTTGTCAGCGAAAGGATGAACCCAAAATGCAAATTACAGGTTGGGAATACTAAAATCAAGCCAGTATAGAAATTTAAATATCTGAGAAATGTTCTAACGGTGGATGGAAATTGTGACACTGAGATCTAAAGACATATTGGGATGGCCAAAGATGCATTCCAAAAGCTAAGCAAAGTATCAAGAGACATGCTGGACAATTTCCTCAAAGATGAGGAAGAGACATGAAGCAACGGAATTGTAGTTCTACAGAATAATGCTGTGGTCTGAACATGTGAGCAATGACAAGGTTTTGAATGGAAACAAAAAAGAAACTTATACTTGACATCAGGAAGAGGCGACTGAAATTTCTGGGGCACGTAATGAAGAAGGACGGCTTGGAAAATCTGCTACTCACTGGATTAATGGCAAGAAGGAGAGAAAAGCAGCTTGTAACATGCTGGATGGGCTTGAGCTGATAAATGGCAGAAAAAAAAAATTTGAGAAATAATAAAAAGGCAAAACTTATTAAGAGCTCCAAGGGACAGGAAGATGTAAAGGAATTTTGTGTTTATTTTGCGAAAGGGTATATAAAAAGTGCCAAAACTGATAAGCAGCAATTGTTCAAAGTAATTACATTTTATATTTATACTAATAAAAACACATTTTTTTATTCGTTATTTTAATACTGCCCCCTTCTTTTCCAGTAATTAAAGTTTGATTTATTTAGAAAAGATATTAGAATAATCTAGAACTTATACTGAGAGCAAATTATTTGCGTACCGATAGAAAAGGACGTAAAACAAGGATGTGTTTTCTCACCGGACTTATTCAACCTTTGCATTAAGGTTATCCTGAGAGAATTGGCTGACATAGTCTTTATATAAGATATGCAGATGTCACAGTGTTAATAGTAGACACAGAAAGGAAGATTCAGGAACTCCAGCAGAACCCCAAATGAAGGAAAGTGAGAAGAAAGTATTAAATATCAATTATAAGAAAACAGAATGTATAGTTGTCAGCAAAATGAACATCCATAGATGTGAACTACAAATTGGAGATACAAAAATCAAGTACAAAAATGTTAATATCTTGGAAGTATTTTAACAAAGGAAAAAAAAATGAAACACCGAAATCTAAACGCAGATTAGAATAGCAAAAGATGCATGACAAAAGCTAAGCAATTTCTATTAAGAAACATGTAAAATTCGTTAGAAACAAAGAGTAGAGTCCTAAAAGGTTATGCAATATATGACAGTGAATGTGGGCAATCTCCTCACGTATGAAGAAGCCTGAGGCAACAGAAATATGGTTCTTCAGAAGAAAGTCTCATACCATAGGTTGATCATGTGAATAACGGAAAAGTTTAAGAAAGATGGAAGCAAAATGGACGTTTGTTGTTAGAATCAGAAATAGAGTTGACAATTCTAGGACATATAAGGCGGAAAGAGTACTTGAAGAATTTGAAACTCACATGGCATATTGAAGGCAAGAGGGGGACAGTAGAAATCAGCGAATAATCTACTTAACGAGCTTGTGTAAATGGATTGTAGAACAGGGACTGGGAAAGTTAGTAAAAAATTACTCCAAAGAAAAGAAGTTGTGGAGAGGAGTGATAGCACATGTCATGGACATAGCATATAGAAGAAGAAGATTTTACCACAAATGGATGACTTAGATAAAAGATCTCCAACAGTAAATAGTATTTTAGATGCCGTGTTATTAAAATGGATGTTCAGGTGTACACAACTGCATGTTATGTATAATATATTTAAAAATGTATTGATTACAAACTGCCTTCAGAGATTGACTAAAAGAACTTAGGTGCCAATTGCAGCTGTTTTAGCACACACACCGAGACAGAGTAGGAAGAGAGAGAAAGAAGTATAATCGAGAGCAGTTTACGAGTACTATTTACCTATCAATATAGTAGGAGGTTAGTTAATTAAAGCTGGTATTTCGTTCTTTTTCATAAGATACGTGATCTGTAGTTGCTCCTTGCTAATAAGAAATGCAACGGCAGAACAGGATTTTGCTATTTGCTCCATTAATAAAAAATAGGAAAAGACTGAGAAAAAGTTGAGGCTGTAAATTCATAAACAAGCCGGGTTTTCTCATGTCCTTACTGCATGTTGTTTTTAAACGAGAATAAAAGAAGGTACAAATAGATTCTTACTACATTTTTACTATTTTTACGTTTTTTTTTTGTATGACTACATTTGAGGTAAACTTTACTAACCCATGTAATATACAAATCTTTGTAAATATTATGGAATTAGCACACTTAGCGGACAATGACTTAAGCTTTTTACTTAATAGTAATTAGGCTAATGATAGATAAGACGCAAATCAGTTTTATTTAATTGCTGAACAAATAGTAAACTAAATTAAATTATTTTGAAAAATTGTATACTTTTTCAAAGCCATGTAGAACAAAATATTATGGAATAACTCAGGGTTGAGAAAAATTATGGAAAAAATCATTTGCATTCCAAACAACAAATACCAGCAGTCGTCTAGATATGTAAATCAGTCTACAGTTAAAAGAGAGTTTTCGCAGACTTCAACACGCGGTTGGCCATACTTAATTGAAAAGAAATATGGCTTCAACAAAAGAACTGTTAATTGGAACAATTGAAAGGGTTGCAAAACTCATTGAAGATAATAGCCTGTCGTGAATGACGTTGGTTTCACTCAGCTGGTGCAATTAAAAAATATTTATAATATAATCATTTAATAACTAAAATGTTTAGCTTGCAAGGATACTGAATGTATGTTTAAAAGCCACTTATATAGAGTATTATTGAATATATATCAAGATAACATGCTCCAAGATAAAGCTATCAAAATAAATCTAAAATAAAAATATAAACTTGCACGCATGACAAAAACTGTTGGACGTTGCAGAAAACGGATCACGCTGTATACAAAGAGAACTTTCAAACAATCTCTATTGGTAAGTACAAAATAGCCAGTTGATCTCTTGAAAGCTAATACGAAATTTTGTCGCAGGACAAGCAGTCCACTCTGAAATGCTAATTTGTCTACACGAAATCATACGAAGCGGTTTTATTTAACCAAAGAAGCGACTAAAGATCAAAAGACTCACCCAAAACTAAAACATCCAGTAAGCTAAGTCAATAGGCGTGTACTTACATTTCACCTGTAAAATGTTAGTTATGACATTTACTGAAATAATTAAAGAACAAGTAAGAAATAGTAAACACAAGTACAAGAAACTGAAGAACTGAATAAAGAAAGTTGAGATCAATTCTTGTTGATGTTTTCACAAGAAGTATAAGGAAATCAGTACAAAATTTGATCTTGAAATAATTATCAACTGAAAGAAAACAAACGCAACGAAATCGATGAAATCATCGACGAAATTGTCAGAGTAGAAGAAGACATGTTCAAAACGATAAAGATGAGAAGAACCAGAGTCAAACAAAATAATAGTTTTATATTCCATGAGAACAGTTACAAAATAATCAATAAAAAAAATAATACAAAATAATTCAAGATCACGTTGAAATATATTATTAGTTTTTTCATTTTATAGCAATTGAAAGTTTATTTGCAATATAAGCTGCAACTATGATGAACCAATAACGGTGCTTATATATTCAATATACTTAGGGTTTCAATATTTTATTTTCTCTTTTTAAACTGGAATTTGCTATCATTTTCTTGATATTTTATTATCATTATTTCTATTTACGAAATCACCAACTTGTCTATAAAGATGTTTTAGTTCCCTGATCCCATGTCTGTACTACAGATAGAATTTATTCCATGAATTATTGTTTATATTATTATTGTTAATCGATATTTCAGTCATTATCATAATTTCTTTTACATCTTTTTCTCAGGAATACAATATATGTTGTATATTTCTTTTACTTAAATTTAAACTTCTTATAATCCATCTTAAAATGAATTTATTTTTTTTATTTGAAGCAACTCTAAATAAAGATGTTAAACATCAATGATGCTAGTTCATAATCATTGATTTCAATTATGTAATAATTTGCTCAATTCTTCTGTGCAGGATGTTTTATTATTAGTTCATTTTATAGGTTGAAAAAAATGTCATAAAATGATGTACGGCAATTCACTCCGTTTAAAAGTTATGTAACAGCATTTTTAATATGTTTAAATATTTATTTTAGTGTTTCAAATAAACATTTTCAAATAACATTTCAAATAAACATTTTCCATTAAGTTTAAGAATTCTAAAAATTTAATTTCCAATAAGTTATAAAGCAGGAAATAATCAACTGTTTATAGATTTGATTTTTATATTTTTTATTATTTCCAAGTTTGTGAGCGCAATAAATATAACTTATTTGAAAATATATAATTTTATTTTTGCATATTTTATAGAGTTTAAAACCCTTTTTCCAACCAATACATCACATATTTTTTGAAAATCCAATATTTTTATCGCCATTACGTAGGTACCACCATTAAATGGCTAAAAAACAGCATAGTATGGATAAAAAGGTCCCAAAATTGATAAAAATTAACTTTTCCCATCAAAATATTTATAAGAGGAAATGTTTATTAAAAGAAAAGATCAAGGTAACAGCATTATTGATTAAAACAATGGAAAACGTAATGATTACATCACGCACTTTTTTCCGATGACAAACACATTAATTAGGAAATTCTCGCAAAAATCAAATAATTGTCGGATTTTAATGAAACTTTCAGTACTCATTTGCAAATGAATGAAATTATTTTCCAACTTATTACTTTTTAAAAATCTTGATAAAAATATTTTTTTTCCTTCTGTTACCCTTCCTCCACGTTTATCTATGAAATTTTTATAAATTTTACTTTGTTGCGGTCTATGGTTTTATTAGTTAAACATTGAGGGATATAACTTTATTTTTTTTAAATTTTAGCCTCTGTATCCGAAAATCTGCTCCAAAGAATAAAAAATAAAATGCAATAAAACTCTGACATTATTTAATTTGATAAGCTTTTAATTGCTAGAATAAATAATAAAAATTAAGGACATTATAATCTGAATAAAATAAAAAATTGATTACTATTGAAATTTTAAAATAATTTTTTTCATTTTTTTAAAATTATAACAATTTATAAAGTTACAAAAATATTTTTAAAATACTTTAAAGATTTGTTGCGGTTAGATTTTTAAGTTAATAATTGAAGATTATATTACCTATCGAAAATTGAAGTTTAATACAAATCGTTTGGCCTACATATTTTTAAAGTAATTACATTTTTTTCGTGTATTTGAAGTTTTTTTTGTATGGTAATTTCTATGCGCAAATTAAACGGTCAGAGTTTCCTTCCTTACCCGAAAATAATTTGTACAATTTTCTCACTTATGAACGCCATACGCTTTTATCTTTAATCAAGAATCTGTCAACACGTTCTTGACGGCAGACAGGTTAAAAAGTTCAAATCTGTGATTAAGAAATAGTTTTATTTTAAATTTCACGCTATAAATAAGTAATACTTGTGCAAATCAGATTAATTTAACATGAAATTTGCTAATTTTTCAAAAAAATAATGTGTCACATATGTATATTTTATTTTTGCAAAATTTTTAAAACCGGGAATTAACTTTTGTCTATAAATATGTCGATCGCTTAAAAATGGCGGCAACATTCAACAATTGAAAAAAATCTCAACCTTTTATATTCCAATGAATATAATTTCTGTTTGAAATAAACTAGAGTATTTTGCTTACTGGAAATTGTAAATTTAATCATTTAGCTTTCAATTAAAATTCACATAAAAGTTTCAAGAAACCTTTTTCATTTTTAAAAAGTTAGATATCGAAAATGACTGGAGATACCTACAAGAAATAGAAAGAAGATGTCTTTTTTGTTATCTTTCCGAAATGGCTATTTTAACCTACAAATATGCGTGGTTACTGTTAGGGATTAGATTTAAGATTGTTTCGGACATTTTAGAATTACTCAATAAATTTTTAAATTAGTAAATAAATGCCAAAAATAAAAGATCCATGGGGCGTATTTGTAGGTTACCCGTTTTCCTACACATACGTGATGGGACGTATTTGTAAAGAAACCGGAACATTATACGGTATTGTCATATCTTTAGGAATTCTCGCCGTCAAATTATGTTTGTTTGCAGTCGTATCAATGTTATGTACACTAATTATTTTTGCCATAAACTAATAAAAAAAATCTGAAAATGTTGTACAATACCAAATGTTTTAGTATTGGTGAGGATACAATACCATTAACTTAGTTTAATTGCATTATCTGGCTCAAACATACACCATTTATAAATAAAACTTCATGTCGTTTGAATATCACTTAGATCATTTCCAATACACAAAATTCTTTCCTTATCAGCCATTTACAGGTACAACTCCAAACTAATAATCAACTAATACAATCATAGAGCATTTACGAATTTCAAGATAGTTGTTCGTGTTCTGGCAGCAAATTTGTATTTTTCTATATGGCCGAGTAGACACGATATATATACGGTCTTCTCTGATATTTCAATATTTTTTATTTTCTGAGTTTTCCTCGTCAGTTTGTCTATCAAATTATTATGTTGTGTTTTGAATGTCGTTGATGTGAGAATTCTCGTGAAGGGTTTTAAAAGAGGCACTGTGAGAAATGATTACAAAATGATAGATTTAGGTGTGAGGCAGTTTAGACAGCATTGTTTTTGTAGTAACTTTGTGAGTGTATGATTTTTTAGAGGAGTCATTTTTTGTGTGTAAGCTGATTCTTCTTTTCGTCTTTCTGTTACAGTGTTTTGCGTGTAAATTCTTTTGTAATACTGCCGCTAGGAAGTCTTAATTTTGCTGCCTATATCTGAAGCGGCTGTTTGACTGTTCCGCTACTTCCTTAGCACTTACAATTCTTCAGCTGTCGTTTCAGTTACACTATGCGAGTGATAACACATTCACTGGCAACAATGAAAGTGAAGTGAATTACAACTGATCACCCATTGTCGAACATATTTTCGTTGTGAATGTGGTAGGTAATCATGGAGTAGTTTAATTAGATGAGAGAGTTCAATGAAAGAGAATTGTGAGTGCAGACGGTTAACATGTCTGGCACATTCAGATAGACGTTATGCCAGTTGTTAACATGCCGCTTTTCTACCAAGGGACATGAGCGTTCAAAATGGTGAAGGTTTTTTTATCGATCAGATCGAATTGCCACTCTCCAGAGATACGATCAGAAGAGAGTGCTGCAATATCTCCAAACTGAAGAGATATGCAGTTAGGTGAATTCCTAAAATGTAGCAAGGCACTTCATATGTTATTAGACTTGTCCTGCGTTGACCCATGTATTTTGCATTTATAATCGTTTATTTGATTTCAAGTTCGTTCTTAGTAAAACCCAGATATTTTTATTTGGTCAGTAATAATATACACTATCTGTTGTATATTTATGCCCAATCCGCTGCTTTTAAAACATTGTTATGGATTCGACAATTTCTATTCTGTTAACCACAAAATTCGTCATTGTTCTCTATTCGATGATCTATAACTTAGGTAAACTGACTAATAATCTACCTGCCTTCATAAAGTGGATGTGATTTGTGACTCTTTGCACAAACTCCGACGCATTAAAAATAAGTGGAGTTGGAGTGACATAATTTTTAAAAATGATGTATTTTCGATGAAAAATTATAATTTAAGAATAATTTTCTATTGTAAGTTAAAATAAACTTCTATTGCATGAAGCGAAACGACATTCACGATAGAAAGAGCACTCGCCATAAGTAGTACGGCCGGCCACCTCTTCCGACTAATGCACACTTCTCAAGGGTGGAAAGTGTTTATGGACGTCCTGTTTAACGAGGGCGCCGTTCTCATCCGCCGCCAGTATACACATTCGATCTAGGAATCTAATGCGATGCGTATGTTGACGAAACTCAACGCTTGGCATGACCAGACAGCCCTCAGAAGGATGGAAGCAACAGATCTCCCGACGCACCTTGGGACCCTTGCCTTCTCCCCACAAGAAGGAGAACAAGAGCTATATTAACCACAAAAGAATGGCACACGGGAGAGGAAGTACCGAGTGTCGGTAAAGGAGAATCGGGTAGATGTGCGAGGCACATACTTCCGCCCTCCCCTTTAAGGAAAGCTTCCTCCGAGTTCACTTCTGACCAATTCATTTCCAACTGGAAATCAGGACCGAACCAGACGCCAAAAATCTTGATCGGCCCGTCCGTCCAGAGGAAAGGTCCGGGAAGAGAAACTCCCTTACACGCACCCAATCGCAAGCCCACAGGCTTATCGCGATAGATCTTGGCTCCTGTCACCGTCTCATAACATCTGATTTTTTTGCTAATTTCGTCAATCTCGGTTTTGCTCGACACAAAAACCGAAACGTCGTCAGCATAAGCGGAGTACCTGACCGAGGTGGTAGCACCAGGTACGGAAATTTCCGCGAAGGACCGGATTCGCTTTTAACTTGCGAAGGAAAAGATCCAACGCAAGAACGTAAAGCAAAGGCGAAAGTGGACAACCTTGACGAATGGAGCAAGATAATGTGAAGGGCTTCGATCTTACCCCATTCACTTCCTCCAGAGCACCGGGGGACTCATACAGCAGTCGGATTTAGGAGCGAAAGTACGGCCCGAAACCGGCTGCAGAAAGGACAGACTCCAAAACCCGATGGTCCACCCTATCGAATGCCTTGGACTGATCCAAACAGATCAGCGCGGCTTCAGTGTCGGTTTTCTCAATGATCAGGCGTACCAAATGAAGGTTGTCCTGAATAGTCCTGCCCTTCACAGCACAAGACTGCTCGGGGCCAATCAGACTAGGGAGGACAGCCTGCAAACAGCGGGCCAAGACCTTGGCAAAAATCTTTAAGTCTGTATTTAACATCGTTAAAGGCCGATAATTATCTATGCCATCCCCACCGCTCTTGTAACTTGATCACACCCCTGGTGAAGCGTCGAGGTATAGCCCCCCTGCTCCATCCAGTTGTTATAAACAAGCGCCAGCAGAGGAACAAAAACGGACGACCGCCTCAAGTACAGTTCGGAGGGAAGACCATCCAATCCTGGAGTTTTGTCCCGGCCAACCTGTTTCAGCGCATTCCAGATTTCCGACTCTGTTATGGGCCCTTCGCACCCAGCTGCTTCAGCCGCCTCGAGGCGGGGAAAGTCAGCTAAATAGGCATCGAACTAAGCCGTGCTCAGACCAGACTCCCTGGTGAAGAAATACTGGAAGTAATCCCGAAAAGCCCCACATGTACCCACGTCTGTGGTCACGGTAAATCCCTCCGGCAATGTGATATCCTTGATATGCCGATTGACTGCTTGCCCAGCTTCCTCTGCACGCAATTCAGCTGCCATATTCGTTGCCTCAGAAGACAGTCTTTTTAACCTAGCCCTAACTACCAGAGCTTGATACTTCTTGATAAGCAAGGAGGCAAGCTCGGCCCTAGCTAAGACTACGTCCCCACTATTACGGGCTTTCACAGCCTGATCAAGTTTTTTCTCTACTGCCGTTCGCGCCGCTAAATTAGCTAAGTTGAGCCGACGGCTATAGTCTTCAGCAAACGGCCTAATTTTGGATTTAAGTGAATCCCACCACTTATTCCCAACCACAGCCCCCTTCAATTCTCGCTTTAGTGTTAGTAATAGCTGTTCCTGGAAATTTTGGCTATCAAATAATGACGTGTTCAATTTCCAGTATCGTATCCAGCCAACTTAACCTTAGTCTTATCTATGTTTACATGAACCCGGACGAGCCTTTGATCCGTGTAAACTATCGAATGGAAACTTGGACAACCTAAGAGCCCTAGGTCGACTCTCCTAACTAGGACTCGCGTACATTCGAATTCGAGCTGCCCCTATTAGTCCAAGTCCACACTACCTCCCGGGGGTGTTCATTTCAGTATTTATCGACAAAATCATTTCTATCGAGAAATTCCCGAAATGGTTTCACATCCGAGTTGTTAGTACCCGATCTTTCTCCTATACGATCTTTCTCAGGGTCAAGGACGGTATTCCAATCCCCCGCTAAAATTACCCGCCTCGATGTTCCAAAGAACGACTCGAGCTGCCGAAACAAAGCAGGACGCTCCGCATGGTCATTGGACGCATAAACCCCAATGAGCCGAAAAGACTTCTCCTTTATGGCACACAAATCCTGCCCTCTGGAAGGCAAGCGCACACACCGCACCCAAAGGAAACACCTCTAGAACGACCATAAAAACATGCTGAATAGAGATCGTCATCCCTAGACAGTATGCCCTCATATTCGACAACAAAAAACCAGGTTTCATGTATACAACAAACATCCACACCGAGGCGCTGTAGGTCATGTGTGAGTTTCACCCTCCGAGACTCTGACCTCAGCCCCCGGGCATTCAAGCTTGCTAAGCACAGAGCCATTGTGATACGTGATTAGGGTTGGGGTCCTGGACAGAACATGGACGGGGAAAGGATGCCGACAGCCTCTCCCATAGATTCTTTGCCCATTTCTTTGTCAATGGTGCCATCACGGGAGATGCTACCAACATCCAAGGGAAATGTTAGTTTTATAGATTTAAAAGGAGGGGTGAACCAAAATTGGGACCCGTCCTACACAGAATTCTTTTAGTTTATTTAAAGATTTTTTCATCCTTGGAAGCAATGGGAGGTGCTATTTTTATTTTTTTGTTGTGCTTCCAGGAGCATGTCCCACACTTTTCCTGCGCCATAACCAGTCCTAACCACTGACAGGAGGCGTTGAGCTTTCGGGAAGTTTGTAGGAATAAAAAAAAGGCCGACCTAAACAAAACAAATATGGCCGCCAAAAATACGAAAATAAAATACAAAAAGCTAGAAAATAAAAAGAGAAGAACAGAGCAAGGAAACGAAAAATGAAATAAATATAAACTTAGCTATTCAAAAACTTAGGTCTTTTCGGTAAAAAAGTCAGTCCAAGGAAGAGATTCAAAATTTTTTTTAGTACAAAGTCCAACACAGGACAAAGTAACGGTCCGAGAATTCCTGAAATTGACAAAAACAAGTCAAAGTTCTCGAGAACTTCAATATTTATTTTTGTAAAAAATTACAAAAAATGCGGCACAAAGCCAAAAAGTGAAAATCTAACTAAACCCATATGTACAATTTGTCTGTGGGGTAGGGGAATAACAATTAAAATTGATAACCACAATGATTTTTATACAATGAAAGAAAATATATACAAAAACTAAACAAAATTAATGTTAGTAATAAAGCCCCCACAATCTCTAATCGTGACAGAAACATTAGTTAGCAGGGCGAAATTCTAGCGGGGCTAGCAGATCTCAACCAGTCATACACACAAACACGCACACACACAAACACAATAACAAATACGAAAATAAACACACCCGAAACGAAAAATGCCCCGCATCTACCAGGGAACTAACATCTCTAGTCACATAAAATGGGAAGGGTTGGGGAATTAAACCAAAAAAGAGAGGACAAAAAAATAAAAAGTGGGGCCAATGACCATGCATATCCTAGCTAAGTTTAACCATCGTTAAAACATAAAAAGCAAAAACTTAAACTATCCTACTTTCAGGAGAGGTTGAAAATGTTAAGTCCAGGATGCCCAATATCCTAACCTTCATCAAAATGCCACTCCAAATCAGCTTCTTTTACTCGACAGATTCGAGCAAGATTTACCCACCTTTTGCCAAATTCTGATGGAGGAAGTCGTCGCCTTTCCGTCCTGATTTTGACTTTAAGCTGATGCTTAAAGAACAAAATCAGTTGGGAAGAGGAAAACTTCTCGTCCCCATAGAATTCCTTTGTCTATATCACGACTCTCATAACACCTAGTAAGCATACGAACACATAATGCTCTGCCCTAGTCAACGACGGCACCACATTGCTACAATCAGAAGCAACTTCCAGGACAAAGAACTTTCCACGCAGCATGCGAACCTTGAAGTCTTCAAGCCACTTACACAACGGTACTATGACACTGTAATGAAAGAAGGCGTGAGACAAAGTCTCGACCACCGACTCACAGCAGCGGGCGCAGTTTGGTGAAACAACCAAACCCGCTGCTTAAAGCTTCTTGCCGACCCTGACAGCCTTTCGCATCACAAGCCAGGTGAGGGATGCCTCGTTGTTTGTGAGGCATTTCAACCCGGGCCCCCAAGGCCATATAGAGCGCGCCTCCTGCTTCGTCAAACCGGGCTCGTCAATCAGATCATCCCGAACGGCCCCCTCACTAGCACCCGATATAATACCCGAAGGGTCAACGCCTGGACGCCATAGAGGCCATCTGTCTCCCGTAAGAGAAAACTGAGTGCTCGCCGGCATTCACGATAGAAGGAGCATTCGCCTCGAGGCAAACGGCCGGCCTTCTCCTCGCACGAATGCACACTTCTTAGGGTGGGAAGCTTTTGCGGGCATCTTCCTTCCAAAATTCACCATTCTCATCCACTTGCGAACACATTCGGTCTAGGAAGGCAATGCGAAGCGTATGTTGACGAATCTCAACGCTAAGGATGGAGGCTACACACCTTAGGAGCCTTGCCTTCTCCCCAGAGGAAGGAGAACAAGACCCTGATTAATGTCATTAATATGACATACCGGAGTGGAAGCACAGAAAGTCGGTAAAGGAGAATCGGGTAGATGTATGAAACAGATACTTCCGCCCTCCCCTTTAAGGAAAGATTCCTCAGAGACCACAGACGAACTGCGGCCTCGGCCTTCTCTTGTACCTCCGACCAATTCATTTCCAACTGGGGATCAGGACCGATCCAGACGCCGAGAATCTTGACCGGCCCGTCCGTCCAGTGGAAAAAAACCGGGAATAGATACTCTCTTCCACGCGCCCAACCGCAAGCCAACAGACTTATCGCGGTTGATCTTGGTCCATGTCACCGTCTCCTACCCTCTGATTTCCTTGCTGAGTTCGTCAATCTCGGCTCTGTTCGAGAATACCTGGCCGAGGTGGTAGCATCAGGTAATGCAATGCCGCGAAGGACCGGATTCGCCTTTAACTTGCGAAGGAAAGGCTCCAACGCAAGAACGTAGAGCAAAGGCGAGAGCGGACAACCTTGACGAATACAGCGAGTCAATAGAAAAGGTTCGGATCCTACTCCATTCCAAAATCAGTGCCAGCAAGAGAACAAGAACGGGCGACTGACTCAAGTACAGTTCGTAAGGAGGACCATCCAATCCCGGAGATTTGTCCCGGCCAACCAGCTTGAGCGCATCCCAGATCTCAGCCTCTGTAACGGGACCATCGCACCCAGCCATTTCAGCCGCCTCGAGGCGGGGGAAGTCGGACAAATAGGCATCGAACTGAGCAGTGTTCAGACCGGGCTCCCTGGTGAACTAATCCTGAAAATAGTTACGAAAAGCCTCGACTATGCCCGCGTTTGTAGTCACGGCTCTCCCATCCGGCAATGTGACGCACGCGATATGCCTTTTGCCAGCATTTCTCAATTCCTCTGCACGCAAATCTGTTGCCTCCGGAGACATTCTCTTTAACCTAGCCCTAACTACCAGAGCATGGTCCTTCTTGATAAGCAAGGAGGCCTGCTCTGCCCTAGCTAAGGCTACGTCCCCATTAACATGGGATTTGATAGCCCGATCAACTTTGGCTTCTACTGCCGTTTGTGCTGCTAATTTTTCTAGATTGAGTCGACGGCTATATTCAGCAGCAAACGACCTAATCTTGGATTTTAATGATCCCCACCATTTATTCCCAACCACAGCCTCCATCAATTCCCGCTTTATCATTAGTTTCAACTGATCCTGGAAATCTTGCTTTTCAAACAATGAACAGTTCAATTTCCAGTAACCAGCCAATTTACACCTAGACTTATCTAAGTTTACACGAACCCGGACGAGCCTATGATCCGAGTAAACTGTCGAATGAAAGCTTGGACAACTTAAAAGCACTACATCGACTCTCTTAACTAAGACTCGGTCGATGTAGCTAGCACGCACCACCGTAGCCGAGCTGCCCCTATTAGTCCAAGTCCATACTATATACCCGGGGGTGTTCATTTCGATACTTATCGACAAGATCACACCCGTCGTAAAAGTCCCGAAATGCTTTTACATCCGGGTTGTTAGTACCCGATCTTTTCCCTATGCGATCTAATCGAGGTCAAGGACGGCATTCCAATCGCTTGCTAAAACTACCCGACGAGGTGTCAAAAACGGCTCGATCTGCCGAAACAAAGCCGGCCGCTCGGCATGGTTATTACCCAATGACCATGCCGAGCGGCATAAACCCCAATGAGACGAAGAGACTTATCTTTTATAGTAACATCCAGCACCCAAAGTCTGCCTGCCGGATCTGCGAAGACAAGGGAACACACCGCATTCAAGGACTTGCTCACTAGCCAGGAAACACCTCTCGAGCATCCATCAAATGCTGAATAGAGGGCGAACCCACTAGACAGTATATCCTCATGATCGAGAGTTGAAAAACGGGTCTCCTGTATATATATATTCACACCGAGGCGCTGAAGATCACGGCTGAGACACGCTCTGCGTGACTCTGATCTCAGGCCCCGGGCATTCACACTAGCTAACCAGAGAACCATTATCAGTCCGATTAGGGTTGAGGACCTACACCAAACATCTCAGGTGACAGGACACCGACGGCCTGTCCCATTGAGCCTTGGCCCATCTCAGTCTTGATGGTACCATCAAGAGACAGGCCACCAATGTCCCAAGGAAACATTAGTTTGACTGCTCTATAAAGGGAGGGGTGAACAAAAATTGGGAGCCTTCCTGAACAAAACTGAGATAATTTATTGGACAGATCGTCCCTGATATATGATAATGGCAGATCTGCCGGTAAACTTTCGTTGGCTTCCGCCAACATTTCCCATACTTTCTGTGATCCTTGACCTGATCTCACATACCTGATCCGTTTTGCTTTAGGGAAATTTCTCGGATCCTCCACATCTTGTCCGAAAACGTTTTAAAAATTCAATAGGGTCTTGAAATGTTGGGGTTTTTGAGAGCACAATTGCTCGGTCGGCCTGTTCAGTTGAAACTTTACATATTTCCGTACCTTTGTTATATAAGGCCTTAGGCTTTTTTTTTGGCTTTGGCGTTTTCTGAAGGAGTTCTCTGTCTTTTTCAAGTTTCTTTGGTGACTGTTTTGGAGTATGAGGGGGAGTGGGATCGGAACTGGAGATGGGACTGGAAATAGGGGTGTAATTGGATGGGGACTTATTTTTCTTTTGTTTTAGGATAGTCATCTTGGATGGGGTAGGGGTCAATGACCTAATCATTGGGGAAGGGGCAATTATTATTTTAGCTGAAGGGCTGGAGGGGGCAGATACAGAGGACCTTGGGACTGTTTTCTTGCAAACTGATTTGTTTCTGAGATCATCATTTAACTGTTTTATTTTGATGATTTTCTCCCAGCTAGGTTCATTCAGCTTTTGGACGTCGGACGACCTACTTGCATAAGGCGCCGAGTCGTCGCCCTTGGAACTGGTATGAGGATGTAGGTGCCATTATCCCTGGGAGCTTCATGGGACTGAGGCCCCGCTGTTTGTCTCTTCCCTCTGCCTCTACCAACGACACGCCACCTTCCCCTCCCCCTTCTCCTGACTCGCACTTGCGGAAAGAGATGGGTTCGGGGTTTGTGTGGGGCTAGCCCCAACCGAAGGTTTAACTATACCGGTCTGTGCCGCTGGCAGGCTCATTACATGCCCATTACAGGCGCCCCGGAACTATCAGTATCAAGCCAAGGGATATTTCGGTCGGTAGTGGCCGGACGTCCAGAGGCCTTTTTATCTGGACAGGAAGCGGCAGGGTGACCAGTCTCACCACACTTCCAACAGGTTGGTTTTCTGCCTGCCACAATGACCGGCATTTTCCGGCCACAAAAGTCCAAACAGTTGGGGACGGAGACAAAGGCGAAACGATCGAGCATGATATCAAAGCTCCATCCCCCGTTCAAGTTGTTGGATGTGGCGCCTACGATTTGGCCATATTTCCTTTAAAAAGCAGCTAGATGTTCCCCGACAACTTGAGGAGGGACCTCGTAGACTGCTACACTGTTCCTTCGCCGGCCTTCATATTCAGTTCAGATCATCAAATCATTTGTGATTAGGCCTCGGCGAACCATTTCTTCGCAATCTTTAGCAGTGGGCAACAGAATGTCCCACATGAAGAACCCTGTTCCCTTAATAATTCTTTGGGGTTTGACCCCCAGGGACGTCAGTGTACGAATCACTGTATCTTTCGTGGAGCGACAAATTTTGCGTGACCGCTTGTCCACTACGAAGGCCGACACCAATTTCTTATCAAACTTCTGTAATTCTTGCGGGATTTTTAAGAGACTGTCATCTTTCAAAAGATGTTCGTACTCTTTTGCCCTTTCCAAGAACCCCGCGATGTTTATAATACATGATGGCGGGGACTTCCAGCAAGAGGGCGACTCCTCGGCTGTCTTTTCAGTTTCGTCTTTTTTTCCGTTGCTCTTTAGCAGGGAAACGTTTTACACACTGGTCATTATTAACTTTTTTAGAAATTGTTTTCATCCCTTTTTTTGATTTGTCGGGAGGATCCTTCTTTGAGAAGGACTCAAATAAGTCCCTCCTCACTGGCCGATCAGCGGCGGCCATCTTTAAATAAAAAACTTTTCTTAAACTCTCTCTCTCTCTTTTTATTTTTTATGAACTAATTTCAGTGGATGGGGAAGGAAGGGGGAAAATACGACAGGAAGGCGGGATGGAGGTGGGGGATAATTCAAAACAATTGCTGGGGGAGGAAAGAGGAGGAAAAATAAAAATAAATTCAAGAAAATGCACAAAATTACATTGTATTACTATGTAACCCACCTACGAAAGAGGTGGGTTTAAAATTACAAACACTAACAAAAAGAAAACCTCGAAAGAAATTAAAAATGGGTACACGTGATAACTTTTAAAATAAAGAGAAATTAGCCTTAAAAGGCAAACACAAATTTAAATAAACCCACTTACAAAAAAAAGGGGTTAAAATACAAAAAATGTATAACAAAAATAAAAAATGGGGAAAATACAATAATCCTACCTACGAAAGAGGAGGACAAAAGTAAAAACTCTAAAATAAAATTAATAAACCTAAAGCGGCAGCAAAAAATAAACAACAAAAGAATACAGAAAAAATTAGCCGAGAACGGTTTAAATAAAAACTGTTTCAAAAAGAAAATAAAAAGAAGTACAACAACTTTTTTAAAAACTAAATAGGCAGGAAAAACACGGAGGGGAGAAAAGAAAACACTTAGTTGTAAACAAAAATACGAAAGTAAACTGCAAGATTACTTTCCGTAAAAACAATTGGCTGGGAGGGGCAGAAATAAAATTCACAAGAAATAAAAGTTCAAAAATAGCCAAGAACTGGTCACTGAAAAAGAAAAAATTAAATAAAATAAAAATAAAAAGGACGAATTTGTCTTGTCCAAACAAAAACAATAACAAATATGGCGGCCGAAACCGGGTTGTAACTGAAAAGAAGAGAAAAAAAAAAAAAAAGAAAAGGAAAACGAAAAACAGAGAAGGAAAAATTAAAACAAAAGTAAACAGAAATAAAACCAACGAAAAATAAACTTAGCTAAATAATTAAAAAAAGTGTCTTTCGCAGTAAGGTCAAAAAAGTATCTTTCGCAGAAAAACAGTGATTGACAAAGCAGGTCCAAAACCGGAAGTGAGCGAGAACTTCATTATTTATTGTACATTTATAGAAATGTGGCACAAGGTCTAAAACGGGGATGGGGAAGGCTGGTCATCTTCTGTCCTAGTTTAACTTATCTATTCACTTTCGTCGACCCTGACACACTTACAATAAACCTTACACCATAATACCACATTTTTGCTTACCATTCTTACCACGTCCACCATAATACCTCTGCATATACTTTTTTGACCTTACTGCGAAAGACACTTTTTTTACATAGATGTAGTCCGACTTAACTCCCATATGTACAATTTTCAGTGGAAGGCATGGGCAGAAAATAACAACATTTAAAATTCCCCAATGATTTTATACAATGAAAATGTACAAGAAACTAAATAAAATTGTATTAGTAATAAAAGCCCCCCCCCTACTCTAATATTGTGACAGCAAAATCAGTTCCCCGGCTTTAGGAATAAAAAATACCACTTATCCGATCAGCAATCACTCACACAATCACTCACACATTTAAACACCATAATAAAAACGAAAAGCACACTTGCAAAAAAAGGAAAGACGCCACGCATCCACCGAAAAACTAACTTTGCTGAACACCTAAAGCGAGAAGGGGTGGGGGATTAAACTAAAAGAAAACTGGGGCCAAAGAGGAAAAAGGGGCCAATGAGCAATCATAACCTAGCTAAATTAATTCTAAAGTGGAAAACAGAAAATCAAAAGGTTCCTAGTCTAACCTGACAGGGAAGGGGTGCACATGTTCCGCCCAGCACACCCAATATCCTGATGCTTAACCAGCATCAAACAACCACTCCAGGTCAGCACCTTTCACTCGACAGAAACGCGCAAGATCCACCCACTTTATGCCAAATTCAGATGGAGTGAGTCGTTTCCTTTCCGTCCTGATCTTGACTTTAAGTTGATGTTTAAAGAACAAGATCAGTTGGGAAAAGGTAAACTTCTCATCACCATAGAATTCCTTCTATCGCGTCGTCCAAATAACAACTCGCATAACACCTAGTAAGCAAAAAGCACATAACGGAGGTACGACATTGCTACAAACAGAACTAGCCTCAAGGACAAAGAACTTTCCACGCAGCATACGAACCATGAGATCTTCAAGAAACTTACACAACGGGGCAACGACACTGCAGTGGAAGAAGGCATGATCGACGGTTTCCGCCGACAGCCCACAACACACGCAGACCCGCTACATGAAGCTTCTTGCCTAGGCAGAGAGACTTTTGGGTCATCAGCCAGGTGAGTGTTGCCTCATCGTTAGTGCGATATTTCAACCCGGGCGTCCAAGGCCATATGGAGCGAGCCTCCCGCTTCGTAAGCCCAAGAGAAAAGTGTTTACAGATGTCCTCTTTAACGAGGGCACCGTTCTCATCCGCCAGCATACACATTCGATCCAGGAATTTAATGTGAAGCGTATGTTGACGAATCTCAACACTAGGCATGCCCAGACCGCGCTCAGAAGGATGGAAGCAACAGATCTCGCGACGCACCTTGGGAGCCTTGCCTTCTCCCCAAAGGAAGGAGAACAAGAGCTGTATTAATCCCAAACAAATGACACACGGGAGAAGTAACGAGAGTCGGTAAAGGGGAATCGGGTAGATGTGCGATGCACATACTTCCGCCCCACTTTAAGGAAAGCTTCCTCCAAGTCCACAGACGAACTGCGCACTCGGCCTTCTCTCGAATCTCCGACCAATTCATTTCCAACTGGAGATCAGGACCGAAAAAGACGCCGAGAATCTTGATCGGCCCGTCCGTCCAGAGGAAAGGTCCGGGAAGAAAAACTCCCTTACACGCACCCAATCGCAAGCCGACAGACTTATCGCGATTGATCTTGGCCCCTCTTACGTCTCATAACATCTGATTTCTTTGCTAACTTCGTCAATCTCGGCTTTGTTCGACACGAAAACCGAAACGTCGCAGCATAGGCGGAGTACCTGGTCGAGGTGGTAGCACCGGGTACGGAAATTCCGCGAAGGACCGGATTCGCCTTTAACTTGCGAAGGAAAGGATCCAACGCAAGAACGTAAAGCAAAGGCGAAAGTGGACAACCTTGACGAATGGAGCAAGATAATGTGAAGGGCTTCGATCTTACCCCATTCACTTCCTCCAGAGCACCGGGGGACTCATACAGCAGTCGGATTTAGGAGCGAAAGTACGGCCCGAAACCGGCTGCAGAAAGGACAGACTCCAAAACCCGATGGTCCACCCTATCGAATGCCTTGGACTGATCCAAATAGATCAGCGCGGCTTCAGTGTCGGTTTTCTCAATGATCAGGCGTACCAAATGAAGGTTGTCCTGAATAGTCCTGCCCTTCACAGCACAAGTCTGCTCGGGGCCAATCAGACTAGGGAGGACAGCCTGCAAACGGCGGGCCAAGACCTTGGCAAAAATCTTTAAGTCTGTATTTAACATCGTTAAAGGCCGATAATTATCTATGCCACCACTACCGCCCTTGCTCTTGCGAAGCAACTTGATCACACTCCTGGTGAAGCAACGAGGTATAGACCCCTGCTCCATCCAGTTGTTATAAACAAGCGCCAGCAGAGGAACAAAAACGGACGACCGCCTCAAGTACAGTTCGTAGGGAAGACCATCCAATCCTGGAGTTTTGTCCCGGCCAACCTGTTTCAGCGCATCCCAGATTACCGACTCTGTTATCGGCCCTTCGCACCCGCTGCTTCAGCCGCCTCGAGGCCGGGAAAGTCAGCCAAATTGGTGTCGAACTGAGCTGAGCTCAGACCGGGCTCCTTGGTGAATAGATCCTGGAAGTAATTCTGAAAAGCCCCACATATACCCACGTCTGTAGTCAAGGTACGTCCATCCGGCAATGTGATGTCCTTGATATGCCGATTGACTGCTTGCCTAGCTTCCTCTACACGCAATTCTGCGGCCATATTCGTTGCCTCAGAAGACATTCTTTTTAACCTAGCCTTAACTACAAGAGCTTGATCCTTCTTGATAAGCAAGGAGGCCAGCTCGGCCCTAGCTAAGGCTACGTCCCCACTATTACGGGATTTGACTGCCCGATCAACTTTTCCCTCTACTGCTGTTTGCGCCGATAAATTAGCTAAGTTGAGCCGACGGCTATAGTCGGCAGCAAACGACCTAATTTTGGATTTAAGTGAATCCCACCACTTATTCCCAATCACATCCCCCGTCAATTCCTGCTTTAGTGTTAGTAATAGCTGTTCCTGGAAATCTTGGCTATCAAATAATGACGTGTTCAATTTCCAGTATCCAGCCAACTTAACCTTAGTCTTATCTAAGTTTACACGAACCCGGACGAGCCTATGATCCGTGTAAACTATCGAATGGAAACTTGGACAACCTAAGAGCCCTACGTCGACTCTCTTAACTAGGACTCGGTCGAGGTAGCTTGCGCGTACCTTTGAATCAGAGCTGCCCCTATTAGTCCAAGTTCACACTACCTCCCGGGGGTGTTTATTTCGGTATTTATCGACAAGATCATTCCAATCGATAACTTCCCGAAATGGTTTCACATCCGGGTTGTTAGTACCCGATCTTTCTCCTATACGATCTTTCTCAGGGTCAAGGACGGCATTCCAATCCCCCGCTAAAATTACCTGCCACGATGTTCCAAAGTACGACTCGAGATGCCGAAACAAAGCAGGACGCTCCGCATGGTCATTGGGCGCATAAACCCCAATGAGCCGAAAAGACTTCTCCTTTATGGTAATATCCAACACAAATGCTGCCCGCTGGATCCGCGAAGACAAGCGCACACGCCGCACCCAAAGACTTGCTCACTAGCCAGGAAACACCTCTAGAACGACCATAAAAACATGCTGAATAGAGATCGTCATCCCTAGACAGTATGCCCTCATTGTCGCCAGCCAAAAACCGGGTCTCCTGCACACAACAAACATGCACACCGAGGCGCTGGAGACCATGAGTGAGTCTCACCCTCCGAGACTCTGACCTCAGCCCCCGGGCATTCAAGCTTGCTAACCAGAGAATCATTGTGATACGTGATTAGGGTTGGGGTCCTGGACAGAACATGGACGGGGAAAGGATGCCAACAGCCTCTCCCATCGACCCTTGGCCTAATTATTTGTCAATAGTGCCGTTAATATCCCTGGAAAAGGTTAGTTTGAGCGCCCTATAAAGTGTGGGATGAACAAAAATAGGGACCCGTCCAACACAAAATTTCTTTAAATTTTCTGTTTCTTTGCCTTCCATGGTAGCGATAGGTGGTGACATTGAATATGTTTTTACGGCTTCAATAACCATATCCCAAACCTTCCTTGCTCCGGCCCCCGTTCAAATAACGGTCAGCAAGCTTTGTGCTGTAGAGAAATTTGTAGGGACTTCGATGTTTTTGTCCCGACACTTCTTCATGGCTAACAGGCTTTTTAGTTTTTTTATTCGGTGACCAAAGCTTTGTGCTCTTTCCGCCTGTTCCTTTGAAATGCAGCACACCTCTTTCCCCTTCAAATAAGGGGCTTTTGAAGCCTTTTCCTCGATTCTCTACCTTCAGAGGTAGGACTTCTTTGGCGCTTTGTAGGTGGTGATAATTTTTTCTTAGAGGAAGGACTGGGTGTAGGCTGTGATGGAATTCGAAACGCGCTGGGGTCTCTACTGAGGGGGCAGGTTTTCTTGGAGTGGGCTGGGAGGAGCGGGTTTTCTTGGGGCTTTTCTTTTTTCCAGGAGAGGTCGGGGCAGAGACAGAAGGACGTATTGGGTTTTTCGCAAGTTCTTTTTTGAGTCTTTGCAATTTCATCATGCCCTCATATTCAGGGTCGAATGCTTTTATAAGTTCTTCCAATGTAGGAGCTGACCACTCCGAGGCGTTGCCCTTCTTGCTGGTGGAGGGAGTGGGTTTGTACGTGCCTTTCGTCATGGAAGCTTCCGGGGACTGAGGTCCCGCTGCTTGACTCTTCCCTCTAGTCTTACCAACAACCTGCCATTCCCCTTTTTCCTTCTCCTTAGCTACACCTGTAGTAGGCAAAGGTTTTTCAGAGAATGGAGGAAGATGTTTTGTCCCAACCGGGGGTATTACCACACCGGTCCTGGTTGCTGGTATGAACACTACAGGCGAGACGGATTTTGACGAAGAAGCGGCCAGAGGGGTATTTTGGTCGACTGGGGCCTGACTTCCAGAAGCCTTCTTCTCTGGGCAGGAGGAGGAGAGGTAACCAGTCTCTTCACACCTCCAGCATTTCGGTTTACGACCGGAAACAATTACCGGTAAACTCAGGCCCCCTACGGCACCAAAATGCTCCCCGATGACCTGAGGAGGGACCTCGAAAACTGCTACATTGGTCCTACGCTTGCCTTGATACCCGGTTCTTCTTATTAGGTCTTTTGTGATGAGGTCTTTTGTGACTATCTCAGGGCAATCTTCTTGCATGGGCAGCAGCACGTCTCACATGAAGAAGCCCGTACCTTTTACTATTCTTAAGGGCTTTACCCCTAAGGACTGCAGTGTTTTCAACACTGTTTTAAGAAAGGTTGGAAATAAACGATTCAAAAATTAGCCAAAAACGGTCAACGAAATTTAAAAATAGCCTTCAACGGCAAAAAACTTATAAAGGTATTAGCCGGAGACGGTAGAAAAAAAAAAAATCTGCAACGAAAATCTAGCTTTTAACGGCAAAAATAATATACAAATACAAAATAAAATAACGTTCAACAGCTGAAGTATCAGCCGAAGACGGCAGAAAAGAAGAAAATTACAAAAATTTAAAGAAAGAAAAAAATAAACAACAGTGGCCTTTAACGACCAAAAAGAATTTAAACTCAAAAAATAATTAAATTAAACAACTGAAAACAACGTTAGGAACTGGTGGAAATTTGTATAAAAATTACAATTACAATACAGAAATTAAATAAAAATAAAGAAAAAAGAAAAACAATAAACAAAATACAGAGAGTCGCCCAAACGGCTATTCACGTATAGAAATAGGGGGAGGGGCTAAAAAAATTTACAAGGAAAAACAGACAAATATAAACAGTATAAAGTCACTGCAACAAAAAATAATTATAATACAAGATACTAGTTAAAAGTTTTAAATAAAATAAGGCGTTCAAGAAAAACGGATACTGAAAAGAAAACAAAAATTAAAGAAAAATGTTAAACCAAACAAATATGGCGGAGAGAAAAAAGAACCAGGCAAAAACTGAAATAAAAAATACGAAAATAAGGAAAAGAAAAAAAAAGAAAAACAAGAAAAATGAAACGTAAACTTAGCTATTCAGTCCAAGTCTGTTTTTTTTTTTTTTTTTTTATTTAAATAAAAGTATAATCTCCAAAAGGGGGGCAAAAAAGACAAACACGAATCGGAAGCAGTCACACACGATTAGAAATCAGTCAAAAAAACGGTCGGTGAGCAAGAACTTCTCTCGTTTACTTCCTGTTTATCTCTTATTACTATAGGATGGAGAATCCATTATCTGAGGAATAGAAGCATTTCCCCATAACCGCATTATACTGCCACTGTATAGGGGAAAATTATGAGTGACAAAATACAGTGGGTGTTAGGAAGCGGGCAAGAGAGGGATGAGAATACTGAAGAAATGAGATGAGAACCTGAGAGTGAGGATGCAGGTGCGTGAGATAGGAGATAACTATTGACTTTACATTTAAATTCATGGAGATTGTAGCTGTCGGGGAAGCAAGAAAACGGAAGGGAATTGTACAGGCGGGAAGTGCGAGAAAAGAAGCTACTGGAGTAGGATTTGCGTTTACATTTTATTGGTTTCACAGTAAAACGGTGGGACCTAGTTGCTAATCTGGTGGCTCAGGTAAATTCGTACATAGGGGGCACCTGTGAGCTAAGTTCATCAAAGCAGAAGCCGTGAAAGTACTTGTAGAAGAGACACAGGGAAGCCACACTGCACCGGTGAGAAAATGACTGTATGTCAAGGACCCCTAGGTGGATAGCAGGAGCACCCGACCAGATATGGCAGCAGTATTCAATGCACGGGCGGATGGTAGATTTGTATATATGCAGGATTGTTTCAGCCGGAAAAAAACCTCCTGGCCCTGCACAGAGAACTGACCTTCTTAGCAGCGGATTTAGCTATGGATTCTATGTAGACATTTCACTTGTGGTCTGTTGTGAGAGTTAACTCAAGAAGGCCCAGTATTTTACTTTCAAGGAGACCAACCTGATCTATGCTAATGGGGTGTAGGAGCGATTGTCTGTGATGGGTCTTCGTTTTAGAAGCAATAAAATTCACGAGCTATTTCTTACCCCAGTCCACCACGGATTGGAGGTCCTTTTCAAGCTCGACAGCGAAGTTTGCGTTGTCAGCCTCGGCAGATTTTTGATCGAGCCGAGAGTAAACCGTAGTGTCGTCAGTGTATATGCCTGCTTTGGATCTTATTACATCGTTAATGTGGAAAAAGGAAAAGTGTAGTACCTAGAATAGAGCCTTGAGGGACACCCGCGTTCGTGTGATAGTATTGGGATAGTATGTCCGTTAAATATTACCTTAATTGTGCGATTTAAAAGAAATGACTGGGTTCGTCTGGGTTTCTTTTCGTGTATTTACCGTTCATCTACGTTTCTTTTCCTATTTTTACCGTCCATCTTGGTTTCTTTTCATTTTTTTACCGTGCATTTGGATTTCCTTTTATTTTTTTCACCATACATCTGGGTCTCCTAACATTTTTACCGCTCATCTGGGTTTCTTTTCATATTTTTTACCGTTTTTTGGCTTCTTTTAATTTTTTAGCGTTCATCTTGGTTTCTTTCATATATTTACCGTTCATCTGAGTTTCTTTCTTTCTTTCTATTTTTTCCTTTCATTTGGGCTTCTTTTCATATTTTTTACCCTTCATCTGGTCTTCTTTTCATATTTTTACTGTTTATCTGGGCTTCTTTTCAAATTTTTTACTGCTCCTCTGGGTTCTTTTTCGTTTTTTTACCATTCATTTAGGTCTCCTTGTATTTTTTCACCGTACATATGCGTTTCCTTATATTTTTTACCGTTCATCTGGGTTTCTTTTCATTTTTTTCTTTAATCTGGGTTTTTTTCATTGTTTTCTGGGCTTCTTTTTATATTATTACCGTGCATCTGGGCTTCTTTTCATATTTTTTACCGTTCATTTTTTTACCGTTCATTCCTTTAAGTTTTTACCATTCTTCTGACATTCCTTTCATTTTTTTTACCGCTCATCTGGGTTTCTTTCATATTGTTTACCGTTCGTCTCGTTCATCTGGGTTTCTTTTCATGTTTATTTTACCTTTCTACTGGGTTTCTTTTCATATTTTTTACCTTTCATCTAGGATTCTTTTCCTTTTTTTACCGTTCATTTGGGTTTCCTTTAATTTTTTTCACCGTATATCTGGGTTTGCTTTCTTTTTTTTACTCTTCATCTGTGTTTCCTTTCATATTTTTACCGTTCATCTGGGTTTCCATTCATTTTTTATCACTGTACATCTGTCTTTTCTTACATTTTTATCGTTAAGCTGGGTTCCTTTTAATATTTTTCACCGTTCATTTTCGTTTCATTTAATTTCTTCACGGGTTTCCTTACCTTTTTTCCGATCATCTTTATTTCCTTTAATTTTTTTACCGTTCATCTTTGTTTCTTTTCATATTTTTTTACCGTTCATCTGTGTTTCCTTTCATTTTTTTACCGTTCATCTTATTTCTAGTCATATTTTTAGCGTTCTTCTGGGCTTCCTTCCATTTTTGACAATTTATCTAGCTTTATTTTCATTTTTTAGTGTTTATATGGGTTCTTCTTTCATATTTTTACCGTTCATCTGTATTTACTTTCATTTATTACTGTTCGTCTGGGTTTCCTTTCACATTTTTTACCATTCATCTTTTTTTTTAAATTTTTATTGTCCATCTGGGTTCTCTTTAAGTTTTTACCATTACCATTACCATCTGGGTTTCCTTTCATTGTTTACCGTTCATAAAAGCTTTTTCATATTTGTTAGGTTCATCTACGTTTATTTCATATTTTTTACATCTGGGTTTTCTTTCATTTTTTCACCGTTTCCTATCAATTTTTTACAGTTCATCTAAGTTACCTTTAAATTTTTTTACTGTTCATCTATGTTTCCTTTCATTTTTTTACGGTTTATCTCGGTTACCTTTCATTTTTTTACCGTTCATCTTTATTTCCTTTCACGTTTTTTTTTACCGTCCAACTGATTCTGTACAATTTTTACCGTTCACCTGCTTTCCCTGTCGTACTTTATACTGTTTATCTGGGTTTCCTTTCATTCTTTTACCGTTCATCTGGGGTTTTTTCATATTGTTTACCGTTCATCTAGGTTTCCTTACATTTTTAAGCGCTTATTGTTTTTTTTATAATTTTTTGCTGTTCATTTGGATTTCTTTCCTTTTTTGCCGTTCACCTGAATTTCCTTTCATTTTTATTCTGCTCATCCTTTCATTGTATCCTTTCATTTTTTAACGTTCATTTAGATTTCCGTTCACTTTCTTACCGTGCATCTAGGTTTCCTTTCAATTTTACCGTTCATCTGTGTCTCCGTTCATCTTCGTATCGTTGGTCAGGGTTTCCTTTCATTTTTTTTTTACGTTTATCTGGGTTTCTTTCCATTTTTTACCGTTCATTTGGGTTTCTTTTCATTTTTTTGCCATTCATCTGGATTTATTTTCATTTTCTTTATCGTATATTTGAGCTTCCTTTCATTTTTTTGTTTACCGTTCATCCGGGTTTTTTCATATTTCTTACTCTTGTTTCTATTCATATTTTTACCGTTCATCTGGGATTCCTATCATTTTTTACAGTTCATCTGGGTTTTCTTTCATTTTTTTTACTGTTCATGTGGGTTTCTTTTCATACATTTTTCTGTTCATCTGGGGTTCCTTTCATATTTACCGTTCATCGTATTTCCATTTATATTTTTACCGTTAATCTGGGTTTCCTTTCATTTTTTTTTTTTTTTTGCAGTTCATTTGTTTGTTTTTTATTTCATTCTTTTTACTGTTCATGTCGGTTCCCTTCCATATTTTTTACTGTTCATCTGGGTTCTTTTTCATATTTTTGCCTTTCAACTGGACTTATTTTCATATTTTTTACCGTTTGTTTGCTTTTCTTTTAATTTTTTTGACCGTACATCTATTTTCTCTCATTTTTTTACCGTTCATCTTGTTTCTATTCACATTTTTGCCGTTCTTTTGGGTTTCTTTTCAATTTTACCGTTCATTTAGTTTTTCTTTCATTTTTTTACCGTTCATCTGGGTTTCGTTTCATTTTTTTAACCGTTTGCCTGAGTTTCCTCTCATTTTTTTTTTACCGATCATCTGGGCTTTCTTTGATATTTTTTTTTTGACGTTCAACTGGGTTTCTTTTCATGATTTTTCACGTTTGATTTGAGTTTCTTTTCATATTTTTAAGGTTCATTTGGGTTTCTTTTCATATTTTTACCGTTCATCTAGGTTTCCTTTCATTTCTTCCTCATTCATCATGGTTTGCTTTCATTTTTAACCGTTAATTTGGGTTTCTTTTACATTTTTTACCTTTCACTTGGATTCCGCTTTATTTTTTTTACCGTTCAACTAGGTTTACTTTCATTTTTTTTTACCGTTCACTGGTTTTTTTATCATTTTTTACTGTTCATCTGTTTTCATTTCATTTTCTTACCATTCACCTGTGTCCCCTTTCATTTTTTGCCGTTCATCTCTGTTTCTTTTCGTTTTTTTACCATTCATATAGGTTTCTTTTCATATTTTTACCGTTCGTCTACGTTTCTTTTCATATTTTTCATCGTTCATCTAGGTTTCTTTTTATATGTTTTATCGTTCATCTGGGTTTCCGTTCTTATTTTATACCGTTCATTTGGGTTTCCAATCAATTTTTTACAGTCCATCTGGGTTCCTTTTCTTTTTTTTACCATTAATCTAGGTTTCTTTTAATTTTTTACGGTTCATCTGTGTCTCCTTTCACGTTTATTTACTGTTTAACTTTGTTTTTTTCCGTTTTTTACCGTTCGTCTGTGTTTCCTTTCATTTTTTTTTTTACCATTCATCTGGTTTTCTTTTCATTTTCTTTATCATTCATCTGTGTTTCTTTTCATATTTTCTTACCGTTCATCTAGGATTCCTTTCAGTATTTTTACCGTTCATTTTGGTTTACTTTCATTTTTTCACCGTACATCTGAGTTTACTTTCAGTTTTCACCGTTTATCTTGGTTTTCTTTCATTTCTTTACCGTTCATCTGGGTCTCCTTTCATCTTCGTATCGTTGGTTTGGGTTTCCTTTCATTCTTTTTTTACCATTCATCTGGATTTATTTTCATTTTCTTTACCGTACATTTGGGTTTCCTTTCATTTTTTTGTTTACCGTTCATCCGGGTTTTTTCATATTTCTTACTCTTGTTTCTATTCATATTTTTACAGTTCATCTGGGTTTTCTTTCATTTTTTTTACTGTTCATGTGGGTTTCTTTTCATACATTTTTCTGTTCATCTGGGGTTCCTTTCATATTTACCGTTCATCGTGTTTCTATTCATATTTTTGCCGTTAATCTGGGTTTCCTTTCATTTTTTTTTTGCAGTTCATTTGTTTTTTTGTTTTTTTTTCGTTCTTTTTACTGTTCATGTGGGTTTCGATTAATATTTTTATCGTTCATCAGTGTTTCCTTTCATTTTTTACTGTTTATTTGGATTTTCTTTCAATTTTTAGCGTTTATGTGTGTTTCTTTTCATAATTTTTACTGTTAGTCTGGGTTTATTTTTCATGTATTTTCCGTTCATCTGTGTTTTCATTCATTTTTTTACCGTTCATCTTGTTTCTATTCATATTTTTTACCATTCCTCTGAGTGTTTTTCTTCTTATTTTTTACCGTTCATCTGGGTATTTTTGCCATTTGCCTGTGTTTCTTTTCACATTTTCTACCGTTCATCCTCTGTTTCCTTTCATTTTTTACCGTTCGTCTTGTTTCTATTCATATTTTATATTGTTCATCTAAGTTTTTTTTAATTTTTCGTTCATCTGTGTTACGATTCATTTTTGTACCGTTCATCTTGGTTTACTTTCATTTATTTGCCGTTCATCTGAGTTTAATTTAATTTGTTTTACCATTCATCAGAATTTCTTTTCATATTATTTACCGTTCATCTGGGTTTTCTTTCATTTTTACAGTTCATCTTTCGTTCTAGTTATATTATTAGCATTCATCTGGGCTTCATTTTTTACAGTTCGTCTGGTTTTCCTTTAATTTTTCTTACTGTTCAGCTGGGTTTCCTTTAATTTTGTTGCCGTTCATCATGGTTTCTTTTCATTTTTTACCGTTCATCTGGGTTTCCTTTTATATTTATTACCGTTCATCTCGGTTTCCTTTCAATTTCTACCGTGTCTGGGTTTCTTTTCATATTTTTTACAGTTCATCAGGGATTTCTTGTATTTTTTACCGTTCATCAGGGTTTCTAATACTAATCATCAGGGAAAGACAGCTAAAGTTCATTGGATGTGTAATGAGGCTGGAGAATCTGATACTCATAGGGCAGATAGAAGAAAAGAGAGACAGAGGAAAGCAGCCTGTAACATACTTGACGGGCCTGAGCAAGTAGATGGCAGAGCGGAGATTGGGTGTGATAACAAGAGAAAGCGTTCTAAGAGCCACCAGGGATAGGGAGACGTGGAAGACGCCCTGAAGGGACACGGCAAGTAGAAGAAGAAGTGTCCATAATATATTTTATTCATAAAAGCAATTTTTTAAATTAAATAATGTCTTAGTTTTATTTCACTTTTTATTTTAAGTTTCTGAACAGATTTTCTGTAATAAGGGGAAACCAACTTGATGGTTTAAATTCTTCAAGGACTTGTCTTTATAACAGATATAAACCTTTAAGCGATACAAAAAAGATTTTCTCTAAATTTCATGGTCGTGGGAGTGGGTAACAGATGCATATATATATATATATATATATATATATATATATATATATATATATATATACGAAGATCTTTTAAAACAGAAACGTTTCATAAAATAGAAAAATTCGCAAATTTCCCGTACCAAAAATGTACAAAATTTTTATAAAAAATTTCCAAGATACTAAAAAATATAAGAATTTGAATAATTTTTACATAAAAAATACTTTCAACTTTCTTCTTAATATTAATGCAATGTTTTTTTTCATTATGTTTTCGGTATTTTTTCATCATTTTTAACGCTTTTTTGTATAACAATTTAAAAAAAAACGGTGATTAACCGTGCAGAACAAAGATTAAGTTCGTTTTGAGGCAGAGAATAACGGAATATAAGCATAAGTGAAGAGAATAGTTCATTAAATAAAACTAATTATATAAAAACATAGTACATAATACCAGTGTACAGCGCAGTGAATCAAGAAATAGATATGAAATATTTACATGTTTAATTATAAAGAACGGGACTGCTCGATGTAGTCACAATGGACTCTAAAAATAGAATGACAGAAATAAATTCAACTTGATTAGTTGAATTTATTTCTGTCATTCTATTTTAATCAAACAACTAAAAAAAATTGGCATTTAAGAGAGACACAAAAATTCAAATTGAACATATAAAAATAACAAATTCAAATGATATAATTAAATAATGGCCAGAAATATTTTACATAAAGGCAGTACTGAATGTCTCAAATCAATTTCAAAAGTTTATTTTCAAGGAGTCTCTAAAAAATGAATTAAATATGCTTAACATTCATGTTAAGCCGTTTTCATAAAATTTCTACAAGAAAGAACATAAATGTTGCACTTGCAAGGACAGAGTGAGAATGTCTATAATGTCGTCAGCACAATTATACTTAATTAAACTTAGCTCAGTTTCTCCCAAGAGAAAACAATTTACTTGTTCTGTTTTTCTGAAGCAACTTCGAGATATATATTAAAGTAAACCTTATCATTTTTTATATTAACAGGCCGATTCTTTTATGCACTCTTTTATTTTTAATAACCATTATTACATCCTTGATCCATACATATGTCATTTTCATTCACTATTAAATTCAATACACTCAAATGCCTTTTTTAATAAAATGCCTATAAAACACCAATTAATTTTTTCATGTATTTAAAACTAATTTCTTTTTTTTTCCAATTTGTTATTGAATTTGACTCTCATCAAAACTTTATAATTTGAAGTTGAAAGTGGGAGATAAAAAAATTGAAAATGAATGTGTTTCTCGTAATTATAAATTCAGGAAGTTATAGTTTTTTACCTGGACTCACAGCCCTGTAGTGAAGGCATCATGTGTCAGAGATTTTACATTTTTTCTTTTTTAAATATAGATAGTCAGCACTAATTTTTAGGATAGTCATAGGTAGATGAAAAAAAAATGATAACTTAGTCAGCTTAAGGTAGTTTAATTTGGCGTGGGTTGTTAAAAAGCCCCAATTGTATTTAACAAAATAAAATATTACAAAAAAAATGTGTGATCGAGACTAACACTGATGATAGGAAGAAGAGAATTTATAAAAGAAATGAAGTTTAAACAGTCTTCTTGATCTAGATACTGATAAAAGCGATAAAAGTTAATTAAAAAATTAAAATGTTACTGATACGGTGTCTTTGAAAAAGAAACAACAAAATTAAGCCAGCTGGTTTATAAAGAATAGCCCGAATGAAAATGGATGTGTAAAGATTTTTTTCTGAGAGAAAATAAAGTTGTATTTTGAAATATACATTCACCAATAATAGTTTGAGGTACACAAAAGAAATTTTGTGCAAGACTTATATTTTGTACAATGTGTATATTGTAAAAATATTTTTGTTTATTTGAAAATTTCACTTTGAATAAAAAGTCAAAGTTCACTTTTTATTTTAAGTTTCTGAACAGATTTTCTGTAATAAGGGGAAACCAACTTGATGGTTTAAATTCTCCAAGGACTTGTCTTTATAACAGATATAAACCTTTAAGCGATACAAAAAGATTTTCTCTAAATTTCATGGTCGTGGGAGTGGGTAACAGATGCAAATATATATATATATATATATATATATATATATATATATATATATATATATTCAAAGTGAACTTTTTATTCAAAGTTAAGTTATTCATAGTTGCATTCAGCGGAACTGTAAAACGGAAAAGACATGAAAGTTGAATTCCTTCCCTCACCTTGAGGTATATAACCTCTAAATTATAAGTGAAAATTTCATCAGAAATAAAGAAAATACAAACTTTCACAAAATAGAAAAAAGGAGGATATGGGTTGACCAAGACATGTCTAAACATAAGTATCCGAATGATAACAATCTATCCCCGTAAATCACGACAATTATAATTTCTCATCTAATAAACTGACATTAAAAATATTTACAGTTCTAGAAGAACAGAGTAGTTAAAATCTCATTTTAAATTTAACCAGAAAATGTAGAAATATGTTCTGAATTAAAAATAGAAGTTGCAATAAAACTTCTTTTGAAAATCTTTTGTTGATTTTTTTTTAAATGAAGTTTTTTGGTTTAGGAAAATAAAATAATATTCGCTAAAAAATTATTTTGGAAAGTTTATTTCTATTTAATTAATTTACTAGCAGGTTTTTCAATGTTTTAAATATATTCTTTCGTAGTGTTTTCTGATATATTATTCAATAATTTTATTTTTATAATCAACAACTATAAGGTTTAACAAAATCAATGAAAAAATAAATTGATTTCCAAATCCAGAATGATTCAATTAGCAAACATATGCAAATGTAGTTAGGAACAAACTTTAAGTTTGTAATTTAAAGTGGAACATAAGGAAAGCTATAGTGGTAAAAGAAAAGCAACAATAAAAACGAAAATGATTACAGATTACATTCTTAAGTTACTGAAAGGAAAATAGCAGATAAAGTAAAAGAAATGACGCAAAATATAAGATGTTATACAAAAATATATAAATCCAAGATAGCAAAATAGAAGAAAAATATTAGAGAGATTAAACGAATATACAGGAGAGCTCTTCTGTGACAACATATAAGACATAAAAAAAACATGGAAGGACCTGTAATATTAAAATCTGAGATAACGTTGGTACTGACCAAGAATAAGAGAAGCAACCATACCAGATGGGTGCTATCAGTTTTAGACGGTTTCAGGATCGATAAGGTTACTGAAATGATAAGTGAAATATGACATTATCGAAATAACGGAAGACCAAGAACTCAGTAGTTCTATTTACATAGTGATGCCGAAATAATAAATGAATAAGAATTCCATTGGACAATCGGCTTGATAAGCCACATAAATAAACTTGTCACAAGGAGTGTAATGACTAGACAGCGTAGCAGAGTTAGACCGGAAATAAAGTAAGGATAGGGTAAATTTGTTAAAATATGGGAGCATGAAGTGCTTTTTTCAATATCAGATTGCTACAAAAGTAGATAATACAAATGCAAAATGACTTATACCTACGTTTCCCAAATTATAAAATACTGATTGAAATATTAGATTTACACATTTAAATTTAGTATTGTTTTACACAGGTAAATATTTGAATAATCTGTATACTGCATAGTGAATGAGTAGCCGTTGGGAGCTGGTTAATGTTTCTTTGATTCGGCCTTGTGTCAGACTTAACCGAACTTCCTACAGCTTACAGGTTTTATGCAGAATTATCACCAGAAGAATTATCAGAAGGTTTTCATCGTTATCAGAAGGTTGGTTGTTGAAATGTGAAATGATAAAATATTATGAGTGTACATCAACGCAAAGATTTATTTACAGAATGATAAAAGTGTAAGAAGAAAAATATAAGTAAAACTTTGTTAACTGAACACTGTAATATATTTGTCAATTGAGAAAATGCATGCAGTTTTGTAGTTAAAATTGTTCGTAGAGGAATGTAGGTATTTAAAATGTCCGCCGAAGTTTAAAGTTCATGGTTGTGTAGTAGCGGAATGTAAAGTCTTTGTTCCTTCCTCTTTTAGTAGGTCGCGACAGGTTGAGAGAAAGAGAAGGCAAAACAAATAAAGAAGTTGTACTTAATGTGTCCATTTGTTCTCGGCATGGAATGAAAAAGAAGAAAAAATAATTTGAAGAAGAGGTCGAATGAAACACTACGTGCCCTATGTCCGGGTCGGCTTCTTGCATTTTCTTTCGTTACATTGCCACGAGGTCCCATTCATGGTAGTGAGCAAAATAGATAATTTAAGGTGTAAGCTACGTATTGGGGTCGTTAAAATTAAGCAATTTAACTAATGACGACGGAAAATCTGACAGAAATCCAAAGGAGCATAGAAAGGACACAACTTACCTTCCAGGAATTAATCAAAGTATTAATTTCGTTAGAAAAAATGAGTGCTGAACAGCCATGTAATATACAATGTTGCATATTGCAGTGAATATTGGACAAGAGATTTCAAGCAATAAAGTTATGGTTTTACCGATGAATGCTGATAATACAATCATATTTTGAAATTAATCTTTATTTGTTCTTTTTCTGATGTTTCTATCGGTGGATATCTCGTATTGTTCATATTTCATACTACTCAGTTTTGCTTTCCTAATGGAAGCAGAGCTAACAATGCCTGAGCAATGCTATAAAAAATGAACATAAGTTATTCCTAGACATGGACAATATAACGAGAGCAATCTACTACGTGCATTAAGTAAAGTATTCAATTTTAAATTCCCTGAGTGTTACCCGGATCGACAAGCATTTGAAGAAAACCGTAGAACACAATGACCAAAGCGTCGTGATAGTAAGAATTAGGATGAGAACAAAATTATATGTAAAATATAAATAATGTGAAATAATGATAATTAACAATCCTAGAAATTCAAGCAGAAACTCATATTTGATATTTGAAGTTAGATTGCCTCTCAATTTAGATGGGCAATTAAACAAACATACTTTTTCAATATATGTTAAACAAAATGTAACTTTTTAGAATCAAATTAATTAATCACCAAAATAATTCAATAATTTATTCTCAAATAATTTTTTCATGTGCGCTATTTTTATTTTTTAAAAAGTTTAATTCTTCTACTGACAAAGAGACATCAATCAATTCTTATAGGTTATGTTGACAGAAATAAAAAAATATCTTTTTAAAAATGACTTTATTTTATTAATTTTTTTTTAGCAACTAACAACTTGGCTATATTCGAAATTAAAATTTTAGAGAATATATATGAATTATTGCGTTATATTTTTTAAGTTAACATGTGCCACAGACCTTTGCTAACAGCTGAAATTGTGTAAATGTCATTGAACCAAACAAGGTGTCTGAAGTTATAAGGAAATGGTTAAGGTTATTGATTCGGCCTTATGTTGTGCATAACTGAATTCCCTAAAACTTAGGTTTTATTTATAATCATCAGAAGGTTGTAAATTGGACTGTGTGGATTTGTGGAAGAATAAAAGTATACCTTTTGCATGTTGGAATAGAAATTTATTAATGAAAAGAACAACATGAATTGGTAGAAGTTAAAAGTTCATGAGAAACAAGTAATGAGTTAAAGGTATCAAGAGTTCGTAGTAGTAACTTGATGGAAAGAGTTTATGTGTACGTAGGCAGGAACGTATATGTGTATGTATGAGCGTTGTCGTTGAATAGGGGTGTCTTTGAAGTTTTTGCTCACTTGAATTAAAGAGTAAATTAATTACAGAACAATGTACAAACATATTTCTTTGAAAAAAGATTTATTTTAAATGCGTAAATATAAGTATAACAGCTTCTCCTAAGAGCATAGATAAAAATTAGGGTCTCGAAAAATATTTCCAGTTGAATCCCGTAAATCAGGAAAAGTATCATAAATCATGACAAGATTTTAATTTTATTTAAACTGTAATATATATGCTCCTATTTGTTAAATACATTAATTTATTGTACTTTATAGCAAATTTGGAAGGTTCCTTAAATTCCTGATTTTTATGTTAGTTTAAAGCGTGACGTAATTAGGCAAAAATTTCAATTTCAAATTTGAGAACAATATTGATAATGAATGAAAATATAGCTTGGAAAAACTAGGAAATAAAGCAATCGAAAGTATCAGTGAAAGAGATTTGAAGAATATAATAGAATTGTACTTAAAATAGAAAACTCTTAGCAAATCATTTAAAACATTTCTAATCATTTAAGAGAGATTAGTAATGACATAAACAGGTTCCATTTGAATCGTCTAAGGAATGACAATGAGCTTTTAATTCATTAATCATTTTCAACCGTATGAAAATGTTCTATTTTTATATTGCATCCTCACTTGAAAAATGAATGAATTTTGTATAAGCTGAATGCAAAAACTGAAACATTAACCGAAGATTATGAAAAGCATTTAATCAAATAATAAAGTGATTTGATAGATCTTCCTTTAAAATGGCTAACAATACACAATGAAACCTTCCTTCAAAATGGCTATAAGCACACATTGAAATCTTCCTTCAAAATGGCTACAAATACACATTGAAACTTTCTTTCACAATGACTACACAGTATATATTCAAACCCTAAACAGTAGCCAGTTTAATGAATTGAAAGCATATAGTTTTGTGGTATGCTTGTCCTTATGTCACAAAGGTACAATGCATTAATCAAGTTGAATCACTTATGAAAACATTATTTATTTTTGCCTTTTCAAATGGTCATTATCCTTGAATTACTTCTCTTAAATTACTTTTGTCAATAAATTCCTTACTTCTCTCAAAGCTATATTGAAAGAAGCCTTCGATAAATTTATCAGTTCATTGCTGTCAAGGGAATATATATATATATATATATATATATATATATATATATATATATATAGGGAGAGAGAGAGAGAGAGAGAGTAGCGGCCATAATATAAGGAACGGAAACAATAAAAACATAAATATGTGTATCACTTAAAAAGTACATGTATGGAATGAAACTTTTACCGAATAAAGATTAGGCTGTAATGCATAAATATTATTCAAAGTTACACAAATTTACATAATAGTTTGTTTGTTTTTTAAATAAAGATTAAATGAAACAAAGGAAGTAAGCTACTGGACAAAAGTTAAGGAACGATGTTAATAATTTTCATAAACTTTTAATTTAGATTGTTAAAAACTCGATGGAGTTTTTCAACAATAAGTAAAAGTTCATTTATCATTAGGATTTTATTTTTAAGCAATATAGTAAAAAAAAAACTTTCTTTTGAAGAAAAAAACTCATTATCGCTAAGTATCAAGAAAAAAGGCAATTTCAGAAATTTCTGATATTGTTCATAGGTCTAAAAGTATCGTTCATCGTGTAATTAGCAGGTATAAAACCGATAAAATGTAAGATGTAAAACCAAAAACCGGCAGACCTCCGAAAACATCGCAAAGACAAGATCGAAGAATTGTAAGAATATCTACAAATATATATATATATATATATATATATATATATATATATATATATATATATTGAAACTGCTACATCAATTGACCGTAAATTTAATGAAGATGCAGATAATAAGATCTCAAGGAAAACAGTTGCTCGTAGGTTAAAAAATGCAGGATTGCATGCCCGTATTTCAACTTCGAAGCCTCTCATTTCAAAGCGAGACCAAAGGGCACACCTGGAGTATGCGAGAGAATATGTTGTTTGGACTGACGCACAATGGGATGCAGTTGATTTCAGTGACGAGTCCAATTTTACTATACTTGGTTCTGAGGGCAAAACTTACGTACGTTGTAGAACAGGTGAAAGACTGTCTTCTCAATGCGTCAAGAAAACCGGTAAGTTTGGTGACGGCATTGTGATGGTGTGGGGAATGATTTCATCTGCAGGAGTTGGCCCTATCATCCGCGTACATGGCAATATCAATGCTGAGATTTACAAAAGGCTTCTTCAGCAGCATGTGGTACCAAGATTACACCATAATCTTTATGAATCTCCTATTGTCATGCAGGACAATGTACCTTGCCACAAGGCTCAGAAGGTTATAGCTTTATTTGAAGAAGAAGGAATTGCCCTAATGAAGTGGCCAGCCCAGAGCACTGACCTGAATCCAATAGCAAATCTTTGGAAGATAATTAGAGAAAGGGCTCAGAAAAGAAACCCGAAAAACCAGAATCACATATGAGAGATATTGAAAGACGAATGGGAGGGAATTACTGCTGATTTTTGCAAGAAATTAATTAGATCATGTGGTCGACGATGCAGAGAAGTCATTGAAAATAAGGGGATGTTTACCAAATATTAAATTTTGTTGGTATTTTGTTCACAATCAAGTATTAACAAGATCGTTCCTTAACTTTTGTCCAGTAGCTTATTTTCTTTGTTCCATTTAATCTTTAGTTAAAAAAAAAAACTATTATGTAAATTTTTGTAACTTTGTATAATATTTGTTGGGACGCCCGCGCCTATTCGGCTATAATGGACTATTCCATTACTATGTAAAGTAATGGTGGCATCTACGTAGGAGAGTGTGCCGCGCACCCTGTGTCTTGTTTTTTGACTTATTGCAGGTTGGATATACGTATTTTTGTTGCCCGGAGTTTTTTGTGGATTGTGAGTGCCTTTTTGTTACCTGTTTTGGTTCTGTCTTCGTCGCGCGTGGCGCTTTTGTGAACTTTTTCTCCGGGTTTTGTGTTTGTGAGGGGGGGGGGCAGGAGTGGCTTTGTCTCCCCAACCGTCTGCTTCTGCTGTGGGCGTGCCGGTGGTGGCTCCTTCACCGTCGGTATGGAGGGGTACCCCTGTAAAAAGGGATGCCAGCTGCTACCTGCAAATGCGGGAGGGGTGTCAAGAATATATTAGGGATAACGAATTGGTAGCGGTGCCAGAGGTGGTTAATGTAGTGGCGGGGAGGACGGTCTCCCTGCTGACAGCAGATGAAGGAGCACGAGGGTTTGTTGCTGTCGGTGGGGGGAACATGGAGGAGGCCCTGGAGGCCCTGAATGTTGTCCCTTGTGTGCTGGCAGGAGGGTCCCGTGCGGTGTGGGACGTCTTGTTGGGCTCGGAGGGTGAGGCGAGGGATCTAGCGGGAAGTGTCTTGACGGCGGGGGGTGTTGGGTTTCAGACCGTGTGCCTTGGTACGAGAGGGACCGGGGTCACTATACATGGAGTACCAGTTGACATTTCATGTGACCATGTCGGAGCATTTTTTGCTGCTTTCGGTGCGGTTGAGGGGGTGGCACGCGTAGCCGGCGGGGCCGGTGTGGCCGCGGAGGGTGTCTGTGTCAGTGTGGTTGTGGACCGCGAGAATTTTCTTAGGGTCCCAGACATTTTGTTGTGTGGAGGAGGAGGGCTGTTAGTGGTGGTGGTGGAGGGAGGGAAGCCGCATTGCTAGGCGTGTGGTCTGGCCGGACGCGCATTCAGGCCGGAGGAGGTGGGTGACGCCGGAGGCGCCGCCGGTGTCAAAAACAACAGGTCCCCTTGACAAAAAAGCCGAACCCAAAAGCGGTGAATGGACGGAGGTGGTTAGGAGGGGGAAGAAAGTTTCTTCCTCTCCTCCGCAACATGAAAAATCACCATCCCCCCAAAAGAGGAAGCCTCGTAAGGAGGCAAAGCAACAGCAACAACAGCAGCAGGAGTTTCGACAGCAACAACAACAACAACAACAACAACACAATGAACCGCAGAAGCAGGGGCAGCAGCCGGACAAGCAACAGCAACCGGATGAACAGCGGCAGCAGCAGGACATGGAAGTAGAAATGCCTCCTCCACGGTCGTCGTCCTTAAAGGGGGCTCGAGAGGAGGAAGAGGCTGTTACTCTAAAGAAAGGAAAGAAGGAGGAGTGTGGCAGAGTGGAGCGGATCACAGCCACCGCCACAACCCAATCCGCCTCTGCATCACCGGTCAGAACTGTTTTTGTTGAGGGGAGGAGTCATTCTGCCTCCCCAGTGAGACATACACCTTCTCCTTCTCCCACACCTCCCATACCCTCCTCCCAACCAGAATCTTCCTCCACGAAATCTGATCATCCCTCCCCGAATTCTGAAAAACCCTCCCCGAAACGGGACAAACAAAAAAGAACGTTTATTGCAGCGCAGATGTGTGCAAAATAGACAGACAGGCATTAGAGAGGGAGCTTTCTTCTCAGAAGAAGGCCCTCCTAAGGCCTCTATTCAAATTAAAAAGTATCGATGGAAGGTCCATCGAGAACCCTGCCAATTTCCCAGGCGCCCCCGGAGTACTGACTTTAATCTGAAATACCGGGGGATGTAAAACAAAAGCCTGGGAATTTGTGCAGGGGGCCGTTGAGGCTTTCCCCAAAATATAAATGGCCCAAACGGGCACCTAATATTTTCAAAGGCTTTCACATTTTTGTGCCGGGAGCGTCCCCGTCATCCTCCACCCATCATTATATAGGGCTGTAAAGCTAACGTTTCCCACGGACGTCGGCGGCATTGTCCAAGACGGACGAATTACGTCCGATATTGGTACAGGAAATCTTGGACAATCCGTCGGGGTCCCTACTCCCATTAATTTTCGCTCCGTATGTGACCAGAAGTAATTTTCTGCTTTCTCTTTTCAGGTCTAAATAGATGTCAATTAAGTTAGCCAGTATGAACGTGAAGGGCCTGAGGGATCGGAGTAAGGCTGCCCGCCTGCTTCGGGACCTCTTGTCCTTCGGCGTGGATGTCGCCGCGATCCAAGAGACTCACTTTGTTTGCAAGGTCGATGCCTGTGTGCTGTCTAACGACTTTGTCGTCTATTCAGCATATGGGAACCGGCTGGCCAGAGGAGTTTCTTTGCTGGTCAAGCGTACCCTGGACGCGAAGGTGGATCTTGTCCATGTCGGTGCCGAGGGCCGGCTGATCGTGGCCGATATTGCAGTGAAAAGCAATGCGTTTCGACTGGTTGCGGTTTATGCACCCAACGACCAGGAGGAGCGCGTCTCGTATTTTCGGCGGTTGGAGCCCTTCCTGGTGGATTCAAAGCGACTCGTCTTAGTGGGGGACTGGAATGCCACCCTGGACCCCAAGTTAGATAGAGGTTGGGGAGAACCTTAAGAATAGTATTAGGTCTTTCACCACCCAGTTCAGCAAACGGCTCAAACTAGATAAGGCTGACAAGGTGAAGACACTTAGAGCTAATTACTCCCGGGCGATGGCTGGTGGGGATCCACTAGAGATAGCCATAGCTAAGGAGGCCGTGGAACGGTCGAATAGCGATCGTTACATGGGCCAGGTAGTTAGACATAAGTTAAGCAAGATGTCTTCCGAAGCTGTGAACATGGGCGCAGAACTGCGCAAGGAAGAAATTCGCCGCGGAGGCGACCGGTACATTCGAGAGGTTCGCAACCCGGAGTGACACACTCTGTGGTCGACTGACGACATGTGCGAGGCGTTTCGGCGGCATTTCGAGATCCTGTTCACCAAGGAGCCTGGTCTCCGTGATGAGGAGTTTCGTAGCTATTTGGCTGACTTCCCCCGGCTTTTGCCGGCTGATGCAGCTAGCTGCGAGGGAGAGATTACGTAGGGCGAAGTCTACGCGGCGTTGAAGAAGGTCGCCAGAGGCAAATCGCCGGATCTCGATGGTTTGCCCTATGAATTGTACTTGAGGCTGTCGCACATCTTTGTCCCGATTTTGACTGTCGTGTTCAACAACTGGTTCCGGCAGGGGTCCATCCCCAACCGGTTCACCAGGGGTGTGATCACGCTGTTGAGAAAAGGCAAGGATGTGGGGAGGGAGCTAGAGGGTTACCGGCCCATAACTCTGCTAAACACAGAGTTAAAGATTTTGGCCAAGATCTTGCAAAATCGTTTGCAATTAGTTGCCGAGTCTCGGTTGGGACCTGAGCAGACTTGTGCTGTGAAGGGCCGAACAATTCAGAGCAACCTGCATCTGATCCGCACGATCATAGAGGGGATAAAAGACGACGAAGAATCCGCGATGATCCATTTACATCAGTCCAAGGCATTTGATAGGGTTGACCATCGTTACCTGGCGGCTGTCCTGCAGGCAGCTGGATTCGAAACCAACTTCCGCCGCTGGATTAGCCTCCTGTATCAATCCCCGACGGCTGTGGTACAGGTGAACGGAAAGTTGTCGGGCGTTCTGGCGCTGTCTAGGTCGGTCCGACAGGGTTGTCCACTGTATGCTTTGGCGTTGGAGCCCCTCCTTCGCCGGCTAAGGGACAGGGCGTGCAGTCCGGCCCTACGTGGAATCGCTGTCCCTGGTGGAGCTCGAGCCAGGGTTTCCGCGTACGCCGATGACGTCACTACTTTCGTGTCCTCCCGGAGTGATATCGACGTGGTACAGAAGGCGCTTGAACGGTACGAACAGGTGACAGGGGCCAAGATTAACCGCAACAAGTCGTCCGGCTTGCGGTTAGGCGCCTGGAAGTGTGTTACCCTCCCGGGGCCCTTCGACTGGACGGACGGCCCGGTCTGCATCCTTGGAGTGTGGTTCGAGCCCGACCTACAGTTGGAGAAAAATTGATCTGAAGTACTGGCAAAGGTAGGCGCGTCGGCCAAGACTTGGCGTCGCAGGAATTTGTCCTTAAAGGGTATGGCTGAGGCGTGTGCTACATACGTCTTTCCCATTATCCTTTACCAGTTGTCAGTATTTCCACTTTGTAAACGGCGTAGGAAGACGATCGAGCGTTTGCTATTCTCCATTCTGTGGAGAGGACGCAAACACTATGTTGACAAACGTGTCTGTTACCAGCGTCCGTGTCATGGAGGTCTGGGAATGCCATACCTGATGGGCCATAAGGTTGCGTCAAGGTTGGTTTTTCTCAGGTGAGCGATTTCCGAAGACTCATTGCTTAGGGGGATAGTGAGGGACATGTTCCCTAGCCTTACTATCACTCCCGCCATCTCGAGGCGGTGCCGTAAGCCTCGAGAGCGATCGAGTTTTCTCCTCGAAAGTCTGGCTGCCCTGCGGGCCATTCCACGGTCCAGTGACCTTTCACGGCCTAGGAGAGTCTTCTATCGTGGGTTAGTGGAGGGCGTCGCCAAAGATCCAGTACGTGATGTGCTGCGCTTGTCGGAGGATGAGTTTCGCTCGATTTGGTCTTGGGCGCCAGGTAGTGATTATCTCAGCAACTCTGAGTTTTCACTCACCTGGCGATTAGCTCGGAATCGCTTGCCTCTCAATGACAAGGCCTTCATATTGGGCCTGGCGGATTTGCCAGATTGTGAACGGTGCAACCTTGGCTTGAAAGAAACGGCTTCGCACGCCTTCTACCATTGTTCACGGGTTCGCCCTCTATGGGACCGGGTCGGCGAGTTGACTGCTCGTATCGCGCCGCGAGAGCTTGTGCTCATTGATCGTGCATTCGCCTGCGACAATGTGTCGCCCCCGTTTTCTGGGATGAAGCTCTCTTTTGTGTACCTAGTGAATGAATGTGTTCATAGCCTGTACCCGGCTTCTTCTTTAGTTATGATCCAATTCGAGATTCCCAACCTCCCCAGTTTGTTTTGACCTTCTTTTATCTCGTCTGGTTCAGCCTTTTATTGTCCCATTCCATTAATTTTTTACCCTCCTCCCCACTCCCTTAGCGAGTGTGCTTCTTGATTTCGCCGTTTGGCCACTCTTTTTTTCTGGGATGGACGGTTCTTACTAACATTGATTATTATTTTAGTTCAAAAATTTGTTGTATTTTTAGTTTATTTTTGGGTTCATTCCCCTCCCATCATTTCATTCTTCATTAAATATTTTATAATATTGTACATATATTATCTTGTACATTTATTTTATATTGTATATAAATACATTTTTATTGTCATGGGTTAATTTCCCCCACTTTTTAGGTGCCCCTTGTAAGTTTCTGGCATTGTGGTGTACGAAGGATTAGGAGTAGATGGATGGGTTCTTTTGGTGATTCTGAAAATTGTAACGAGTGAATGGGTCGTGATAGTGTTTAGCTCGGTATAGGATAGTTAAGCGAGAACCAACCTCTCCCCCTCCCCTTTTAGGCCTTGTGCCATAATTTTGTATTTTATACAAAATAAATAGTGTGCCGAGCAGCTGATCGACAAGTCAGTCGTAGACTTCCGGTGACGACCCGGAAGTACCCATTGCTCATACTACGAGATGATTAACCTTTATTCTTGTATTAGATACTGATAACCTTTGTAAATACTATTTTCACGGAATACAACAATTAACCTATTACTGTTGTTGAGTTATTTATTCTTACTCACGACATCACAATATTTATGTATTACACCCTGATTTTTATTTGGTAAAAATTTCATTGCTAAATATGCATTACTTTTGAAGTAATAGACATATTTATATATTTATGTCTTTGTTGTTTCCGTTCCTTATATTATGGCAGCTACTATATATGTATATATTTGTCCGTTTGTTACTATCCGTTAATCTAGAAAACGCCTGCACCAATTGTTTTGAAATTTTACTACAGCATTTTAATGAATACGAGCGTGTTTTTATATATCTTATATTAAAAATGCTACAATATTAAAAATATATATTTTGCAAAGTCGATTAGAGCCGATGAGAGCTGAACAAAAAAACTTCCATTTTCAATATGAACGCCTTTACAGACAACTTTGTTATTTCATAGAAAACATAGGAAAAGTCCACATTTAAGGTAAACGAAGCCTTTTTTTATTATTTCTATTTTGTAAACAACAGAAATCTCCTCCCTTTTTTTTAAAAAAAGATTTCTTTCTACTCATTTTCTTTCAAGGAATTATTATCGATATCCCCTTTATTTCATTGGTTTAGTAAATAAGTTTCTTCTTTTTTTTTTAACCTAAGCCATTTTTATTTCTTTTTTTCGGGCGTAAACGACAGACTCTTTTCTTTACATTTTCTTTTCAACGAGTTATTATCGATAAGACATTAGACTTTCATGTAAAAAAAAATCCGAAAAATTTATTAATTTAACATTTCGTCATACACGTTCATAGTAAAATCAATCCCCCATTTATTTTTGTTTTTGTTTTTGGTAAACATCATGTGTTACGTCTCCTTTGTTGTTGTTTTAGCTTTTTCAGAAATACTTTTTTTTCAAAATAAGCGGAAAAATACAAACTTTTTTGGTCCTTCCTATACAGTCAAAAATGAAGTGTAGACATAACATTTTGAAATGGCGATTTTGGCCAAATTTGTTTTTTAAATTCCTAATCTCAGTGCAAAAGATCTGCTTCAATTCATAACGATAATACATAATGAAATCGCAGAAGGTCTAACTTAGGTCGTCGTACTCGCAAAGCGGGAGAAGTGCGACGAATAATTACAAATCAAAGTGAGGAAGAACAGGCATCAGCGAACGAGCGAAGAAGGCAAAGAATGGTTCAGATACGTGCCGAGGAAGCAGCAGAGCGACGTGCAGCCAGACTTGAGGATGCACGATTGCGAGCACAGAAATCGCGTTCTGCAGTTTCAGATCTGCTTCGTTCTCAACAGAATGGACGCGGCAGGCTGGGAGTGGCTGAAACGTCAAACACAAATCTCTGCAAACCAGATATCTCTATATTTGCAGAGACAATAGAGCAACTAAAATTATGGTGTACCCATAAGTATTGCGAAATTAAATGTGCGCTTTCTTTTTTTTCCATTTAACGAAACTGAGCCACAGCAACGCGTGGCCGGGTACAGCTAGTATATATGTATCTCCGCAGATAGATCTGTTTCACTGTATTACAGCTCATCATTACGGTTAGACATCCGATTGCTTTTACCAAACCCAGGATTGAAGTCATCAGTCGGCGATTCTCCTTCTGAACTTTGAGCGCTCGGTGTAAGGAGGCAGACTTTTTTAGCGTATGATGTATCATACGCCAGTAGTTAAAGTAAAGAGACAAACATTGATGTCAAGGTGAAATACACACACATACATATATATATTAATAGAGTATATATATATTTTTTTCTAAACATATACTGTCAAATATAATAGACAATGAATGTCTATTATGTTTAATCATGGGCCGTTCTAAACATCATATTTTGGCTTTAATTTCAGGTGAAAATAAAGACAAAAATTGTTTAACATTTACGAACTGCGTCTGCTATTCGGTGACTGTTATCGTTGCATAGCAATGTTTTATGTCAACACAAGATAAAATTATGTTTGATGGTGGATATCTTTATGTTAATGTCCCTTTAACCTTACTGAAGAAGCCTCATGTGAGTCGAAAGCTTAGAACCAGCATAATAAAAAATATCCAAATGTTGGACAATTTCTGTCTTTATTTTCACCTGAAATTAAAGCCAAAATACGATGTTTAGAAAGGTACATGATTAAACATAATATACATTCATTGTCTGTTGTATATATTTAGAAAATTATCTGCTGCCTCGAGACACACACACACACACACACACACATATATATATATATATATATATATATATATATATATATATATATATATATAAGAAAAATTAAGACAGGCGCGTTATTTCATGGTAATTCGGAAGTATAAGCCTATTTCAGGCGAGCCATCTTCAGCTTCCGTCTTTATTCAACGAAGGATTCTACATGAATGGGATTCACAAAAACCTAACCCGTCGAATAAGAAAATAAAAAAATAAAAACATATAAGATGATAAGAATATAACTGTCGCTCCCCTAAAAAAGAAAATAAGAACAATCCACAATTCCTCCATTTGGATTAAAAAGGGACGCCGGAACTTTGACGTCCCTATGGGTGGTTTTGACTCTGCCCAGGTCGCGGATCTTGTAGGTTTATATATATTAAACATTATAGGTAGATTTTGGGACCTAGAACTAGTCAGATTATATAGAGATGATGGTTTAGCAATCATTAACAATAGCAATAGCTAAAAAAAACAAAAACAACTAACCAACGCCTTTAAACACCTAGGTTTTAAATTAGATATCCAGACCAACCGTAAAGTAGTTAATTTTCTAGACATCACCTTCGACCTCTCTAGTAACAGTTTTAGACCCTTTCAAAAACCCAACCAAACGCCTTTATACATCAATATTAACTCCAACCACCCCTCACACGTATTGAGGCAAATTTCTAATTCCATTAATGCCAGAATCAATAGACTATCCTCCAACCAAAAAACCTTTGACACACATAAGAAAACTTATAACGAGGCTTTACATAGGAGCGGATTTCAAAAGCCGCTTTATTATGATGAATCCTTGAAACATAGTAGTACCAATAAGACCAACAGATGAAAGAAAGCAATTTGGTTCAACTACGTAATATTAATATAGGTAAATATTTTTTAAAACTCGTAGATAAACATTTCAGCATTTCTAGTCCTCTCCATAGAATATTTAATAGAAAACCCCCCAAATTCAGCTATTCTTGCACTAGAAATATAGAAAATATAATCAATTCCCACAATAGGAAAACCTTAGCTAGATACAAAAACCAAACTAATAACCGGAAACCTACTACCACTAATCAAGCCAGTTCCAGAGAAACAACCACCAGCCGAGCCAGCTTCAGCCTCACAACTCCCAACCAAAGCAACCCTAAGGTTGCCAGAAATTCACCAAACATCAATAATACAACAGGACATTGCGATAACACTATAAAATGCAATTGTAGGATTAAAAATGATTGTCCTATGCGTGGTGAGTATATGAGGGGGGTGGTATATCAGGCCATGATATACCCTAAAGAAAACATAAAGTTAATAAAATACTACATTGTTATTTCTGCAGGGGCTTGGAAACAACGACTATATAACCACACGCACTCCTTTTCCAACCCTGAATGGAAACACCAAACAGCTCTGTAGAAGTATCTCTGGTATTTGAAAGACCATAACCTAACCTAACCCCCATAATTAAATGGAGTATAATTACAAAATCATACACACCCACAAATGTCTGAGAGTGCTGTAAGTTATAACCATCATCAGACACAAAAACCAGTTGGATCTGTTGAACCTGAGGAAGGAGCTAGTGTTTAAATGTAGACACAGGAGCCGGTTCAAGCTATGTTAATCTTTTAGCCCCCTTTCATTATCGTTTAATTGTAAACCATTGTGATATATGTTAAAAGTTGTATTTTTTTTTTTTTATGTATTGGTTACATATTTGTTTTTTTTTCTTTTTTAATGTATTGGTTACATATTGGTTTTTGCTGGTGACTGAGTGTGTATATATATGTATGTGCGTTCGTAGGTGTATATATGTATCTGCGTACGTGGGCATATATGGGTATACGCATGTGTGTATGAAGGAAATTCTGCACGCTTTTACGTGTGCATATGAGGTGTGGGTGTGCAAAGATAGGTTTCTCATAGTACTAAATGTATACGGCATTATCATTTTTGTTGTACTGTTAACCAAATAATTGGTAATATATAACCTTATTTTTAATTTTTTAATTCTTTAGGCTTAAGAATTAAGTTTAAATAGATAAATTTAAATAGAATAATTTGGTTTCTTTTAAATCAAAGTGTAAAACTTTACATCTCTCTCTCTCTCTTTAGAGTTTTCTCTTCACTGAAAAAATTCAAAATAATTCCTTGAAAACGAAAGTACAAAAACTTACTTAACTTCTCTATTCTTGCAACTTTATGAATCATTTTTAAAAAATGAAAAAATATTCCTGGATTAACTTTGTATTTTTCTTTCCTGTATTAACAAAAACTACAGAATTCATTTTAGTCGAAATTTTTAAAAATTGTTTTATTTTTAAGGCTTCTTATTTGAAAACCCCGTGACATTCATTGCTACAAGTTCAAGTCATTAGTACCGAAAAGTTAAACTTGAAAGTGATGATTTAAACTTGTTTAAACCTATTATTATTATTATGTCATTTTTCATCATATTTTGATTTCTGCTTTGGTCTCACTACCAACCAAGTCTGCGGGGAGACCTAAGGCAGGTAGTGGCGTGTTGTTATGGCCCCATTTCATGTTTTTCTATCTTCCCTATCATCTCCAGCGCTACATAGATAAAGTTTTCCTTAGTGTGTGGGCTGTACTTAATAAGACAATTTTTTGTATATCTCTTAAGCTGGGGTTTCCAGGGATTCTTTCAATGTGTTGTTTTGTTCCATTTTTTATCATTCCAAGTGCACCTACTATCACTGGCACAACTCTTGTTTTCAATTTCCACATTTTTTCTATTTCAATTTCCAGGTCTTTATATTTTGACAATTTTTCAAATTCCTTGATTGCTATGTTACAATCCGCTGGACAAGCCATATCAATTAATAGACAAGTTTTCTCCTTCTGGTTTTTAACAATAATGTCTGGCCTGTTTGCTTCAATTTTTCTGTCTGTGTAGATGGTGTAATCCCATAGAATGGTTACATCTTCTATTTCTGTAACCGGTGCTGGGTGATGTTCATAGCAGTGTTTGCCTACAGCTTTTCCATAATGTTTGCATATTGCCCAATGTAAATATTGCCCAACTCTATCGTGGCGATTTTTATATTCATTTGGGGCAAGCACAGAACAGCCTGAGATTAGGTGGTCTATTGTTTCTTGGTGTTTATCACAAAACCTGCATTTTGGATCCATATTATTATGCATAATATTTGCCTGAAAGTTTCTCGTGAAAAGACTTTGGTCTTGTGCTGCAAGAATAAAGTCTTCAGTTTCAGACTTTAATCCAGATGCACGTAACCATCGATGAGTATTAACTTTGTCAACATTGGATTTATTGGCACGTACTGGATATTGGCCATGCAGAGGTTTGTCTTGCCAGCGCTGTTTCATCTGTTCAAGAGCTTTATCTTTGGCTTTCATTTTCATATTCTTTGCCGCAATAGCCGGCTCTTGGCTTCCGTTCTGCTTTTCTACAGAATCTACTAACTGTAAATCTTGTTTGAATTTACTGCCTTCTTTTATTATTGAATATTTTTTCTTTCTTTCTTCATGTTGCCTTACTAATTGTATCATCCAATCCTTTGTTGTTTCTATGTATGTTAGTAAGCCAATAGTTGTTGTCTTGTATGACAATTCCAGCTGAATAAGACCTCTTCCACCTTCTTTACGGGGTATGTATAGACGGTCTACATCAGCCTTTGGATGATGCATTTTATGCTTAGAAAGAAGCTTTCTTGTTTTAGCATCCATTCGCCTGATGTCGTTTAGAGTCCAGTTTAAGATGTTAAAGCTATATTGGACAACTGGGATTGCAAGGCTATTAATGGCCATAACTCTGTTCTGTGAATTTAATTCAGTTTTTAATATCATTCGTAGCCTTCTATAGTACTCTTTACGCACTATTTCTTTCATTTTTTTATGGTGAATGTTTTCACTCTCATTTACACCTAGGTATTTATAAGCTTCTTCTGGTTTCAATTCTTTTATTGTTACAGCAGGGTCTAGGCTAATTGAGGATGTTTCTTGTATTGATCCACGTAAAACTGTAGCTTTAGCACATTTATTCAAATTAAATTTCATTCCAATGTCTTCGCTGAAGCATTTTACAGTTTGCAGAAGACCTTCCAGCTCATTATCATTGTTAGCATATAACTTTAAGTCATCCATGTAAAATAGATGGCTTATTTTCTTTTGTCCTATTTTATAACCACATTCTGTCTTATTAAGTTGACTGGTTAGTGCTATTAATGATATGCAGAATAGTAAGGGAGATAAAGAATCACCTTGAAATATACCTCTTTTGATGTTTATTTCATCAGACTTATAGGTTCCATTTATATGATTGAGGTAAAGGGTTGTTTTCCATATAGACATGCACTGTTTGATGAAATTGATGATGACGGGTGATATCTTGTATATATTTAAAGTCTTTAAAATCCAGTCATGTGGCACACTATCGAATGCCTTTCAGTAGTCTATCCAGGCAGTACTAAGATTTTTCTTTGTACTGTAGCAGTTTTCCAGGATCATTTTGTTAATTAGCAATTGGTCTTTACAACCATAACAGCCACGTTTGCACCCTTTTTGTTCAAGCGGTATCATGTCATTTCTTTCTAAGAATAAATATGTCTGTTTTGTGATAAATATGTCTGTTTTGTTTTTATTATTATTATTATGTCATTTTTCATCATATTTCGATTTCTGCATTGGTCTCACTACCAACCCAAGTCTGCGGGGAGACCTAAGGCAGGTAGTGGCGTGTTGTTATGACTCCATTTCATGTTTTTCTATCTTCCCTATCATCCCCAGCATTACATAGATAACGTTTTCCTTAGTGTGTGGGCTGTACTTATTAAGACAATTTTTTGTATATCTCTTAAGCTGGGGTTTCCAGGGATTCTTTCAATGTGTTGTTTTGTTCCATTTTTTATCATTCCAAGTGCACCTACTATCACTGGCACAACTCTTGTTTTCAATTTCCACATTTTTTCTATTTCAATTTCCAGGTCTTTATATTTTGACAGTTTTTCAAATTCCTTGATTGCTATATTACAATCCGCTGGACAAGCCATATCAATTAATAGACAAGTTTTCTCCTTCTGGTTTTTAACAATAATGTCTGGCCTGTTTGCTTCAATTTTTCTGTCTGTGTAGATGGTGTAATCCCATAGAATGGTTACATCTTCTATTTCTATAACCGGTGCTGGATGATGTTCATACCAGTGTTTGTTTACAGCTTTTCCATAATGTTTGCACATTGCCCAATGTAAATATTGCCCAACTCTATCGTGGCGATTTTTATATTCGTTTGGGGCAAGCACAGAACAGCCTGAGATTAGGTGGTCTATTGTTTCTTGGTGTTTATCACAAAACCTGCATTTTGGATCCATATTATTATGCATAATATTTGCCTGAAAGTTTCTCGTGAAAAGACTTTGGTCCTGTGCTGCAAGTATAAATCCTTCAGTTTCAGACTTTAATCCAGATGCACGTAACCATCGATGAGTATTAACTTTGTCAACATTGGATTTATTGGCACGTACTGGATATTGGCCATGCAGAGGTTTGTCTTGCCAGCGCTGTTTCATCTTTTCAAGAGCTTTATCTTTGGCTTTCATTTTCATATTTTTTGCCGCAATAGTTGGTTCTTGGCTACTGTTTTGCTTTTCTACAGAATCTACTAACTGTAATTCTTGTTTGTATTTACTGCCTTCTTTTATTATTGAATATTTTTTCTTTCTTTCTTCATGTTGCCTTACTAATTGTATCATCCAATCCTTTGTTGTTTCTATGTATGTTAGTAAGCCAATAGTTGTTGTCTTGTATGACAATTCCAGCTGAATAAGACCCCTTCCACCTTCTTTACGGGGTATGTATAGACGGTCTACATCAGCCTTTGGGTGATGCATCCTATGCTTAGAAAGAAGCTTTCTTGTTTTAGCATCCATTCGCCTGATGTCGTTTAGAGTCCAGTTTAAGATGTTGAAGCTATATTGGACAACTGGAATTGCAAGGCTATTAATGGCCATAACTCTATTCTGTGAATTTAATTCAGTTTTTAATATCATTCGTAGCCTTCTATAGTACTCTTTACGCACTATTTCTTTCATTTTTTTATGGTGAATGTTTTCGCTCTCATTTACACCTAGGTATTTATAAGCTTCTTCTGGTTTCAATTCTTTTATTGTTACAGCAGGGTCTAGGCTAATTGAGGATGTTTCTTGTATTGATCCACGTAAAACTGTAGCTTTAGCACATTTATTCAAATTAAATGTAGCTTTAGCACATTTATTCAAATTAAATTATTATTATTATTATTATTATTATTATTATTGTTGTTGTTGTTGTTGTTTCTGAATAAGTTTCGAATGTGATTGAAACATAAAGGGCTTTATGAGAAAATTACCTGCAATACATTTCTGTGGAAAGATCTGGCATTTTTTGTCGGAAAAAATATTACAAACAATGTTAGTTTGAAGGTAAACTATGACCAGCAACACATTTTTGATGATAAATAATTCCAGCCATATATTACTGCTAAATACTACCAGTAACACACTTTTAGAGAAAAAGTAATACGAGCAGTATGAAAAATATTCCTTGACTAATTTTTAATCTCTTTCTTGTATTAACAAAAACTACAAAATTTATTTTTTAGTCAAATTTAAATGAATTTGTTTTTTAAAACTTTGTTTAAAGTTATAATTTCTGAATAAGTTCCGAATTTATTCTAAACATAAAGGGCTTATAGTAAAAATTACTCGCAATGCATTTCTGTGGAAAAAAATCTTTCTGTCGAAAAATATTACAAACAATACATTTTTGAAGGAAAACTATTCCCAGCAATACATTTTTGATGATAATTAATTCCAGCCATACATCACTGTTAAATATTACCGATAATATATTTTTAGAGAAAAAAATATTACGAGCACTATATTCTTAACGAGAAAATTTTAATATTTATACATTTTTAAAAAGGAAAAAAATACAAGTTCAAACAAATAAATCTAAATAGAATAATGAGGTTCCTTTAAACTGAAGATGTAAAGCTCTATTTCCCCCTCTCTCCTGTCTTTCCTTTCTTCTCTTTTCTTTATCACTCCCTCTTTCTCGTCTGACCCACCCGCTACTCTCGAACTTTTTTCGACACTGACCGCTGGGCGGCATCAACTTTGTTTAGGGGTGATGAATTAGCGTCTTGGCGTGTTATCTGGTGTGGGTTCTATGCGACTTTTACATATGATTCTGTAGGAAAGTCTGTGGTTTCGACAAACGGATGGATTGTTCTTATTTTCTTTTTTAGGGGAGCGACAGTTATATTCTTATCATCTTATATGTTTTTATTTTTTTATTTTTTATTTTCTTATTCGACGGGTTAGGTTTTTGTGAATCCCATTCATGTAGAATCCTTCGTTGAATAAAGACGGAAGCTGAAGATGGCTCGCCTGAAATAGGCTTATACTTCCGAATTACCATGAAATAACGCGTCTGTCTTAATTTTTCTTATATTTGCTCTATTTGTATTTATATGCATATATGTTTAGAGCTCTCGTAGAGAGTTATCCTACCATTATATGTTAAGGATACTCCTTTGGATTCTTCTATGCCCACAAGGCATGTTGATATATATATATATATATATATATATATATATATATATATATATATATACTAGCATCATAGCTCGGCGTTGTCCGTGCAACTGAGAACATTTTAGTTGTAGGAGAAGATGCCAATGAGAGGAGTAGATGGATATCATTTATTGAAAGTTGGAAAGGAGAACTGAGGCTGTTAGTAACTGTTTTCAGCATTAAGAAGAAGAAGGCATTGAATGCATGTTGTCTCCTTCTAAGGTGGAGTGGGGGTTCTTTGATCTGGAAATGAATAGAAAACATTTGTAGGAAGTGGAGTTAGTAATAACTAAAATATATGTTTACCTGTTTTAAATGTAGATAGTCAAACTGAAGCCAGTTTTGCAATCTCAGTGCCGGGGTAGTAACGCATGTATAAGGAGTTTGACCATTAGAGTTTTGGTTACAATATTGTGCATTCTGTTCCTGTCCCCTACGCCTAACTGGTCTTGACTCTAACACACAAAGTATCGTCAAAAGTAGATTTCATGTTGTAAGGGACAGTTAGTTATATTTGACCAGAAATAGACTTCAGCTATGGAAAATTATGTTAAGCTAGAGAAAGGGACTTGGGAGCCTATAGTAGGCAGAATATAATCCCAGTCTACAAAACTTCGCTCAATCGTTGACTCGGCTGCTTTGGCAGCAGAAGTAGAGCTCGCATGTTTAACCAACCGAGTAGACCGTCTGTCAGCTGTTTCGGCATCGCGTGCTGCACGTGTCGCAATTGCACCACGGACACGTTGGGAATGTCGCTCTTCCAGTGTTTCTGCTTCGTGTGCCGCACGTGTGGCAGTTGCATTACGGACACACCGGAAATAGCGCACCTCAGTTGTTTCTGCTTCGTGTATGGCTCTCATCAATGCAGCGTGTTGCGATTTCCGAGCGCTTGTAGTCGCCGCCTCAACATTGGTTCTAGATGCAGCAATTGCTCTTGTTGCCCTAACTGCTTTAGTGGTTATACACCCTAACCGAGCTCTTTTTTTAGGAGGCATGTAAAAAAATTTACAAAAACGGAGCACACCTACTGTGAGTGCCTGTTACTTTAATAGAAGATGGCTGCTAAATTACTTGGAACGCAATGTTTACAATACTCACACAAACATCAAATCTCGTGATGCAATAATGTTTATAATATTAAATGGATAAATTCCTTTAAAACTCGGTTATATAAAAAATAATTATATAAAAAATTGTTGTTTCAAAATTGTTAAAAAATTCCATTAAAAAAATTTATTTTCTTTTGTTTTGCGTAAACGTGATTTGATGTTTTGTGTGACATTGAAAACAACATTTCGTTTGTTTTTGTTTCAAAATTACGGGGAAAATATTTACATTTTTTGTTGACTAAATGAATTTAACATAAAAATAAAAATTATTTATTTTGTTTTACTGAAATTAGAAATACAAAAACTGTTACACTCTCAGTTCTAAAGAATATTTAATAATGTAGACATTTAATTTTAGAGGAAAAAGTTACATTAATGCCATACGAATTACAGACAGTTCCTGCATGAAATATTTAGCGAGAAAAAGCTTTATTTTTTAAATTTTATTTTATGAAGTATGAAATATTAAATCTGAAAAAAAAACTTAAATAATTAAATTAAACCTTGGCATTTTTTTCACATATTATGTTTTTGTTTGGAAAAAAAACTTTTTTAAAAATATTTCTTTTGTTTCAAAGTTACGGGGAAAATATTTCCATTTTTTGTTGACCAAATGAATTTTTAAAACGTCGGAATAAAAATTAAATTTTTTTTTATTAAAAAATATTTTAGTCGCATTTGACATGTGTGATTTGATTTCTGTGACGTAATTTAGCAAAATTCTTAGATCTTAGATGTTTTACGGAGCAAATGTAAACAAATTGGCCAAAAAGTGCGAAAGGGTAAATTACTGAACTTAAACTCAAAAAGTATGTGTCGACCTGGCTTCCCTGTAGATATGTGTCCCTAGAAAGTTTGAATGGCGTAGCTTAAAAAATGTAGGCGTGCATAGGGAACACACAGACTCACGGATTGCCTTTTATATAGATAGAATAATAGTATATATATATATATATATATATATATATATATATATATATAGATAGATAGATAGATAGATAGATAGATAGATAGATAGATAGATAGATAGATAGATAGAAAGTCAATATTTTAACTGAATAAATAATTAATTCAATTTAATTTTCTTAAATGCATTCACAATTTCAGTTATTTAATTAATAAAATTTAGGTTAATAAGACAAACTCAGACATTTGTATTATGTTTCATTTTCTAATTTTATTTTATTTTATTTTCCTAACATTCGTTTAAGATAAATGTGTCATTTACCTGACTCATCGACCGCTGGCTAAAAACAGTCGAAAACGCACATGCAAAGAAAATCTGGACACAATAATTAATCAAGCATTGTTATTCTAGTGGCAAATATAAGAAAAGAATTTTGATACACGTGTCAGAAGGTATTATTTGATCTAGAGCTATCAGAAATCATCAAAAAAATAGGATCAAGAAAATTTGAAATTAATATAATAAATAGATAATTGTGGTAAGATTTAAAACAGCGATTTATTTACATTTGTACATCATCACGATTGAAAATGTAATTGTGTATGACAATTCATTTTCATCGTAATTAAACTATTGGAAAAGTTCGTAGAAATGAACATGTGTCTGAGATATTTACATATCTTGTTTAAAATATTATTACAGAATCTTTGTTATTTTTATTCTTAAAATACTTATACTTACGAATATTTCAACAATTTTCAGTCTGTTCTCGGATATTTGATGATTTATATTGTCATTCATTTGAATGAAAAAAAACTTTTAGTGAACGCTGTAGGATTTTTGTGTTTCTGGATGTTTCTTTGTACGATGCACTCTAAGCCAAACTTTATCACAAGATATAAATTCACTTTGAATGTAAGCAGAAAATAATCAACTGTTAGGGGATAAATAGTAAGGAATCAATTACACCACGAAAAGATGAAATGTCTTATTCATTAGGCCTCTTCGGTATACCAAACACAACAACAGATAATGCTAAAAGGGCTATGATACCTTACGAGCTATAATTAGTTTTAATTTGTCTGTGCATGTTTTAATTTGCCTCTGTTAAACTATTCCAGTACCGCTAGTGAGCAGAATTTCTCAATCAATGAAAACCAACAAATTTGATAGTTCAACAAACAACATGCCTTTAAATTAATTTCTTTTATTCATGCATTTACAATGGCTTCAGAATGTGGTAATTTCAGTTTATGGTTGAACATCAATGCGGTCTAAACACGTCAAAAGATATTTGTAGGAGTTAATCTGAATTCTTTCGAACTAGATATACAAAATTATTTTATAGATTTATCTATACTTGGCTAAAATTATCTACAATTTTATAGATGATATAATAATAGTATGAGATAATAAATGAAACCTATTAAAAAATAGAGTCCTGCAAAGCCATTGGTATAAAAGGTCTAGGATTGTGATTTTCAATCAGTGTGTCACAGAGAGTATTTCGGAGAGTTTGAATTTAACAAACATTGACACAGAAAAGCAACAAAAAGAGATGAGAATTAGAAAACACACTTATGTTAACATTTCATTTTCTTCTTCGGGGGATTCTAATTGAAAAAAGACATTTTGCCATCACTAAAAGTGAAAGGTTGAAAAGAAAAAGCCAATATTTTATTCAGATTCAGTGTTAGGATGGATCGGCTTAGCAATGTTCAAGATTTTTGACATAGCATAATTGAGTAAGTAGCTGAGTGAGTAGCATGCATCATGTTACTTGTTAGTTTTCTTTCTTTGAATCTTTCCTATTTCCATTTTCGTGAAGAACTTATTTCGTTGCCTTAGTAACTAGAAAAATATTTGGATAATAATTCTTTATTAGTTTCTCATAAAAATTTTCATTTATTCAGTCTCTCTCTCTCTCTCTCTCTCTCTCTCTCTCTCTCTCTCTCTCTCTCTCCTAACCTAATCCATAAAACATAATAATACTTTTTTATTTATTTATTTTTTTTTTTAGGCATTCCTTGTTTTATTTTTATTTATTTTTTCTACTACTAGTTTTTACGACAAGTTCATTCATAAAAATAGCCTAATTTTACTCATCACATGGAGTTGCTTCTTTTAGTACTGATTGTCATCTCGAGTGGATTCGATATAACAGTGGTGACGCTACAACCTGTTCGTTCCAGATCATTTATTTACAAGAAAATACATATTTATATAGAAAGTTCTTCCAAGAGATACATTTCATATCAAGAATAAAAACAATAAAGATGTAAGAAATGTGAATAAAATTCTCATGTGAAAATATCCAAACCCTAAATCCGTCCTATGCTGGAACATTAAATGAAAATTTGTTTAGTCTTGACCAGAAAAAATCGATTATATATGGACACTGATTTAACAATTTTACAAGGAGAACACATTCCAAAGTGATTAAATTTTTTTTGTAATGAAAAATTCTCAGATAAAAAATGGTCTCATCTTTAGCATCAAATACACGTTTATAAAAGACACCAAAATCTTATTAACAAATCAACTGAGCAATTTAGAATTTTTGCTACGACTTTCATTAATATGTTCGAGGATTAAGATGAAGTAGAAGAAAGTGATTGCATATCTGAAGAACTTATCACAAAAGAATTGAAAGCCAATACAATTGCAGAATCTTTAAATTCACCTGCTTACAAAGCAATTGTACGAATATGAAAATGAAATTAATAATTGATGATTGAGTAGGGCTTAAAAGTTTAAGAGGACACTAGGATAGAGTAGGGATTGAGATGGGTGAGGATGTCGTAGTAAAGTAAGCATTGAGGTGGGTGGGTAATTAAATTGATCATAATTTTAAATAAAATATTACGTTGTTACAAAAATAATGGCCGCTCGAAGTGTCGTATTTTGAAAAGCCATTTTAACATAGTATTCATGGTATATATTAGGTGAATTCTGGCATACATAATAATTAATGTGTGCTCTTTAATAATTTTTAACATATTTTCAGACAGAAATATTCTTGGAGCATAGAAACCCTTAATTATGTACGCGATCTTCGTTTACTATTTTTACATTAATTCAAACTTGGGCACAGTGCCACCCAAACTTCTACAATATCAACAGAGCCGGGGCGGGGGGATGGATCCACAAGTAGAAACCCTTTGGACAATACGAAGGTGATTTCAGAAATTTCGTAGTGGTGATGAGAGCCTTGAAGATAAGGAAGATAGAGGACAATCATACAGTCTTAACAACGAACAATTGCGAGCAGTTGTTGAGTAAAACCCACCTCAAACTGCCAGATAAATGTCTCAGACGCTTAGTGTCTGCACTGCAACAGTCCCACACCATTTGCAGAGCAAGGGGAAAAAAGCTCGATAAATGGGTTCCTCATTATTTCAATGAAAATAAAAAACTTAGGTGCTTTGAAGTGTGCTGGATGCTCTTTCTGCATAACACTAGTGATTCCTTTCTTGACCGAATAGTCACTTTTCTATGATAACCATAAACGATCAGGTCAATGGCTTGATCATGATGAGTCCCCAAACATTTCCCAAAGCCAAATTTGCATTAACAAAAGATTATGGTGACTGTCCAGTATTTGCAATTAGTGTTATCGACTACAGTTTTCTGGAAGCCAATGAAAGCATTAATGCAGTTTTACAGCAATCAACTTGCTGAATTGCATGCACGCCTGCAAAAAATGAGACCTGCTTTGGTGAATTGACGTGGATCCAATTCTGCTCCACGATAATGCGCAGCCACATGTTGCAAGAAGGACGTTGCATAAAATTCACAGACTTAGGATACAAAAGTTTGCCACATTCTCCATATTCTCCTGATCTTTCACCTATTGATTATCACGTTTTAAGCACTTACGCACATTTTTAAATAGTAAAACTTTCAGGTCCAAACCAGAGGTGGAATCAGCTTTCAAAGATTTCGTTGCATCACAGTCAATAACTTTTTATCAAGGAGGAATAAATGATCTCCTCCATCGATGGCAGAGGTGCATAGATGCTCATTGCTTGTATTTTGACTAATTTCAATATCCCTACAGTTAATTTTTCAAAATAAAATGATGTTTCTGAAACTGGCTATTATATTTGTAACAACCTAATAAAAAGAAAGCGGCTATATAATCAGTGAACTAATTGCAAAAAAATAAAGAATTGAAACCAAACACAATCGTGCGAATATGAAAATAAAATGAATACCTGATTATAGAAAAGTGGTCATGGTGGAAGAGGACATCAAGTTAGAGTAGGGATTGCAGTAGGTGGTAATATCAGGGTAGTGTAAGCATTGATATGGTTGGTTTATTTAATTATTCAGTTTTAGATAAAGTACAAGAAGCAGTTTTATAATCAGTAAACTAAATGCAAAAAAAATAATAAATAAATAAATAAATAAAGCACTGAAAACCAAACACAATTGCCGAATCATTAAATTCCCCAGCTTTTAAAGCTGGGGAATATGAAAATAAAATATACGAAAATGAAAAGAAAATTAATAACTAATTATTGAGTAGGGGTTGAGGTGGAAAGCATAGTGGGTATTGAGGTGGAAGGAGTCATCAGTGTATAGTCGGAATTTGAATAGTTGGTTATTATTCTAAGTTTTAGATAAAGTGCAAAGCAGTTATATAATCAGCGAACTTATTGGTAAAAATAATGATAAAGAAATGAAACGAAAGACACAAATGCAGAATCTATAACTCCACTTTTTTGAAAAACAAATATATGAATATGAAAATGAAATTAATAGCTGATTATATAAGACGTCTGAATTGCTGTTTTTGTTTTGAAATGAGCATCAAAGCTTAGGACGAGCTCTCGTTTTGTCACGGTTGCGATAAATAGAAAACAATAGAAAGAGATGGAGGCGGGAGAGACGTTGAAAGAAAAGGAAAATAAAGAAATACGGTCAGCTTTAGAGTTTTATAACAATGAAAATAATTTATTACAAAGTTTCCAAACAATATTCGTTTAGTCTAAGGAAAATTTAAGAATTAAATCAAACCGGAGAAAAAACAAAAAATGAAAGATAGTATTGTCTCCCACAGAAAATTAACAGTAATCTAGGTCACAAACATTAAAAGATAGAAATGAGAGTTTTACCGGTGAATCTATGTTAAGACTGTGCGAAGACTGAGAACCGGGAGTTAGGGTCAGTTCTTTGATCTTTGCCAGAATAGCGAAATTGTCTGCAAGTGAACTGAACTGGCGAGACAAACCAACCCTTTCATTTATACAGGTGAGCGGCCTCTTTGAAAAAAGTTTTCGCCCTTTCAGGTGTCTTCTTGGTGAAAAGGGGACTTTCTTTTTTTATTCGAGAACCAATTCAAACGAAATGGTTCTTTCTATTATTAAATATATTTTAACAAATTGCATTACGCGTGGCTTGTAGTAATTTCTGGTTTTAGTGTTTTCCATAAACTGAATTCTGTATCAAAACTACAGGCATTTGTTTCATTAAAAAAAAAAATAATAATACGGATTATAAGACATTATTCTGGGAACGACCCGTGTTAAAATATTTTAATGTTCTGAATGATTATCTAATGTCCGTAAAGTTAACTTGGGGAAAACTGCGTTGAGCCTCTCATCTAAGACTGGCAAAATGAAAAGTTTTGTGAAATATGTGAAATAACAACTGTTCATACCTTTTCGTATAGGTAGCTCCACTCATTTTCGAGACCTAAATTTAAATTGATTTTTTTTTTAAATAAAAATATTTTCTTAAAGCTTTACTTGAAAGCCAAGAAATTAAATTTACTAATTCCAGTAAGCAAAATATTCTGGTGTATTTCAAACATAAATTATATTGATTGGAATTTAAACTTTTTTTTATTTAAAAAAGGTTTCAATTTTTCGGTCATTTTTCAACGATCGACACATTTTGTAAATAGAAGCCAATTCTAGGTTTTAAAATATCTTGCAAAATAAAATATACCTCGCTGGCACATTATTTTATTCAAACTAGCAAATTTTGAGTTACCTTAATCTGATTTGAAACAATTATTGCTTGCTTATTGTCTGAAATGTACTATAAAAGCGTTTCTTAAGTAGGTTTGTTATCAGGGGTTATCAACGTGTTATCAGAGGCGATAATTGGCATGACAGACGGAATCTGTCAAAGTATGAAAGACGAATTTGACATAATCTTGACCATACGCTTCGTTTTTTTTTTTTGTTTTTTTTGCCTTTCTTTTTTATAATCATATCGCCCCAAGCAAGGCATTTTACTGCCACTGTTGTGCAGGGGGTTACATAGGAGGAAAGCTCTGAGAAAAATGACAGATTATAGGAGGTGTCAAGAAGTGAGTAAGAGAAGGATGAGAAAATTGATGAGAGTGGAATGGACGGAGAAAGGAGCATGAGAGAAAGAATGCAGGTTAGTGAGATAAGAGGTAACTATTGACTTTACATTTAAAATCTTGGAGATTGTAGTTGTCAGGGAAGCAAGTAAACGGAACGGAATTGTACAGGCGGGAAGTGCGAGAAAAGAAGCAGAGGAGTAGAATTTGCGTTTACATTTTATTGGTTTCACAGTAAAAGGTGGGGCCTAGTTGATAATCTTGTGGCTCGAGTAAATTCATATATAGGGGCACCAGTGAGCTAAGTTCATCGGAGCAGAAGCCGTAAAAGTATTTGTATAAGAGACACAGGGAAGTCACATTGCATCAGTGAGAAAGTGACTGTATTTGAGCTGCCAAGTCGGGATCAATCACATTACAGATTCTTCGTTGGATTTGGTCAATGGCCCCTAGGTGGATAGCAGGAGCACCCGACCAGATATGGCAGTAGTATTCGATGCACGGGCGAATCTTAGATTTATGTATGTGCAGGATTGTTTCAAACGGGAAAAACTTCTTGGCCCTACACAGACCATCTTAGCAGCGGACTTAGCTATGGATTCTATATAGTCATTCCACTTGGAGTCTGTTGTGAGAGTTAACCCGAGAAGGCGCAGTGTTTTGCTTTCAGGGAGATCCATGATAATTGGGGTAGAAGCAATTGTCTGTGATGGTTAATAGATAGCAGCTTCGTTTTGGAAGCATTAAAATTTTTGACTATATTGTAAAATTAAAAATTTAACAATATTTTCAGGAATTATCTAATTTTTTATAGAATTCTAGTTAGTTTAGTTTTATAGCCTTTATGTTGGAAAATGTTTTATGAAAAATAAAAATTAAAATAATATAAAACTTTTTAAAATAATTTTACAATTTAATAACTGAAAATGAAATTATATAACATGACAGAGGTAACTCAATAATTTATAAAATGTTGTGGCATTTATTCATTTTCATTTTTAATATCTATTTTTCATCTTCTTTTTAGGCAACTCTACAAATTCTGAATTTTGCAAATTTTATTTAACAAAATTAAAAACCTAGGAATTAAAATATAAAACTTGCTTTAAATTTTGACGGGATGATTTGAATGTAGAAACGTAGGGCATAGGAAAACGGAAGCGAAATGAAAGAATTGTAACCAGTCGAAGATGCTTATATAGATTTTTCCTGTAAAGAGCGCATCCTTTGAAACACGTGACCTATTGATGATATATTTATATATATATATATGATGTATGGCCACTCGTAAACAATTTTTGTAAAAATTCATTATTCATAGAATTTTTTATTTCCGACTATGATATCCTTAATATATATTATTTATAAAACCTTTTAAAAGTTTATCTTTAAAAAAAGGCATAGTTTTATTGCATTTTTGTTCTCACAAATGTGAAGCATTCGGAGCAGATTTTTGAAAAAGGGCTAATTTAGAAAAAATAAAAGACAGTTGCTTAGCATTCCCCTATGACTTCCGAATTTAATTAATATTAGGTATATGGGCGAACTCACGCGAACGTCAAAACATTTCAGGAAATTAAGTGGTGGCGGGGGGGCTAATATATGTAAAAAAATACTTTTACCAAGATTTTCTAAAAATAATTATTTTAAAAATGATTTCAGTCATTTATCCTGAAATTTTCATCAAAATCCAACCATTATTTGAATTTTGCAAAAATTTCCAAATTAATGTGTTTTTCACCGACAAAAAAGTGATTTGTGTAATATTACGTTTGCCGTAATAAACCCTTGGAAAAATTGCCTCTCTCACGGACGAAAGAAATACAAGATTTTCTACCAAAATTTCGGACATGTTAGAAAGAATTAGAAAATAATTAAAAATGATTACAAATTCTTGGATCTATCCTCTTAATAATAACATGAACACTTTATCGATAAAACTTGGTTTTTATTTAGTTTGAGGCCTTTTTTCTTCATACTATGCTGTTTTTCAGCGATTTAGTGGAAGCGCCTATTTTTGTGTAACGAGGTTTTAGTTTAGAACCCATTTTATCGCATATTTTGGAGACAGTTGGTTCTAAACATGAAAAGTTCTTTTCCGCATTGCTTCTTTGTTGTCGTGTTATAAATTTAAAGACGAAAGGCTTGAAGATATGTTATTAAATGTGTTATCATGAACTTTAGTGTTCAAAATTGGTTTATCTGATGTATTTGAAATTCTAATGAAAATTCGGAGAAAGAAGGAAAATATTTTTATATTTACTCATAAGATCCATGCCTTTAAAGAAAAAGTACCAGAAATTCTTAAACTGATCGGTGCTTAAGATTAAAATATTTACAAATCAAGTTAGTTTTTTATAGAAGCAATTCTGCTTCAATTTTCAAGAATTTGTTTGTGTGAACCTGATTTCTATGTTTTAGCTGAAAAACATGACTAAGAGAAAATATAAAAACAATGAAATGCTAGTTGCTTTATCAGCCATGTAGCCCAATATTAGAAGAATCTTTACTTGTCATCAAATTAGTTTGCCATTAGTATCAATTAATACTAATGACAAATTAGTATTTTTGATACTAAAATGATAAATCGATTTAAATCTTTCATACTAAAAGATAAACCGATTCACATTTTACTTGAAAATTTCAATCTTATTGCAAATATTGGCTAAATGTCTTTTTTTCTCTTTTTTGTTTTGTTTTTTTAATTGAAAGCACTTATCCGTGGCTTCATTTGTTTCATTGTTGTTTAAGATCTAAGTGTAGTATCTGTCTAATATTGGAGGGATGTAAAGCATATTTGATGGACCAACATCTTCAATTCAGAGTGTCTCTTAAGTTCGATTTTCTCTCTACTTTCATGAACGTTTATATGCCCATCAGCTGATTTTTACTCTTATATAAACTATAGTAGAGGAACTCCTTGCATCTTGAAGAACATAAAAAACTTAGTTTTGTGGGAAAATATCTTACGCTTGCTGTTGTAAACTGTATCGGTTTGCCTGGCTTAATTATAGGTACCTTCACACATTTTCGATATCTAAATTTTAAATTGAATTTTTAAAAATGAAAAAGTTTTCCTGAAACATTTATTTTAGTTTTAACTGAAATCTAAATGATTAAATTTGCTATTGATTAGAATCTAAAATGTTGATTTTTTTTTAATCTTTCAATTCTTCGGCCATTTTAAGCGGTCGACACATTTGTAAACTCATTCTCGGTTTTAAAAATCTTGCAAAAATGATATATATTTCTGTGACACATTATTTTTGGAAAATTAGCAAATTTAATGTTAAATTTATCTGATTTATACAAGTATTACTCATTTATAGTATGAAATTTAGAATAAAACTATTTCTTAAACACAGAGTTCAACTTTCTGACCTTTCCACTGTATGTGTTAACAGATTTGACAGATGCGAAATAAGATAACATGTATATGGCGATCACAAGTGACATAATTGTAAAATTTTTTCCTGTAAGGGGAAGAAACCCTGAAACATATGACCTTTTAATTTACGTATAGAAATTACCTTGCAATGAAAAAAAAACTTAAAATAGCCAAAAAAGTTAAAAATAATTGTTGCATAGTAATTACCATGCAAAGAAAAAAACTTCAAATACACAAAACATTTTTTTAATTATTTTTAAAATAAGGAGGCACAACGATTTGTATTAAACTTTTTAATTTCCGATTATTGAATATAATCTTCGCTTAATAAGTTTTTAAATTAACCCCAACAAATCTTTGAAGCATTTTAAAAATATTTTTTAAACATTATAAATTATTATAATTAAGAAAAAATTGAAACAATTCTTTTAAATTCTCATTATTTATCGAAAATATTTTTTGTTCAGACAGTAATGTTCTTAATTTATATTATTTATTCAAGCAATTAAAAGTTAATCAAGTTATATAACGTCATAGTTATATTGCATTTTTCATTTTACTATTCGGAGCAGATTTTGGGAAATAGAGGCAAAATAAAAAAAAAATAACAGATAATTTACATTCCCCAATGAGTCCTGCGTTTAACTAATAAAACCAATATTCGCAACAAAATATAATTTCTTAAAATGTCATGAATTACGTGGAGAGTGGGTCACAGATGTAAAAAAAATATATATTTTTATCAAGATTTTTTAAAAATAATAATTTAAAAAATAATTTAATTAATTTGTGAATAATTCCTGAAATTTTAATTAAAATCCGACAATTATTTGATTTTTGCAAGAATTTCCAAATTAATGTGTTTGTCACCGGAAAAAAATAGTGAGTTATGTAATATTACGCTTTTCATTGTAAACTCTCGTAACGATTAGGTTACCTGCTAACTAAAATCAAAACAAGATTTTTACCAAAATTTCGAATGTGTTAGAAGGGTTTAAAAAAATTTTTTAAATATGAAAAAAATACTTTGATCTTTCCTCTTAATAAAGATATTTTGATGGGAAAATGTTTGTTTTTGTTAAGTTTTGGGCCTTTTTTTTTATTCATACTATGAAGTTTTTTCGGCGATTTAGTGGAGATACCTACTTAATTATGGTGGTCATTTTTCCGTTCGTTGCTTACTTTTTAATTGTCTCGTGTATAATCGTCTTTTGAACTAAACCTCTTGTTAATGGTCTGTCAGCTTAGCTTTCTTTCATTTTTGTTCGTTCATCTGTCCAGCTTTCGAGAAAGCATTTTACACTGTTACATTCTTATTTTTATTCTAGTTCTTTTTTACTTTACCATTTTTGTTGTATAGAAATTTATTTGTCGAACTTGTTGTATTTGTTTGAATAGCTTTCCTTGCTTTATTTTTTGCATTAGATTTCCGTTTTCCATCGTATTTCAGGTACGTGGCGTTACTGTTTTCAATTCATGTAGTGTCGCGGGGCCGATTATAGCAACCGACTTCATGGACTGTTAAGAAAAGGTGAAGTGACACTAAAAGGCAAGGATAGCAAAACAAGATGTAACGAAGTTGCCTTAGTCTGACAACTTTTATTTGTTTTACTGTTCAAAATGATCGGGACTGTTGTTGATTGAGCGGTGTCCACCGCTCGTCAGCCTGAGTCGCCGATATGTCAATACATAGGTCAGGAAATGGGATCTGAGTTACTAGCACCAACTTAATAGGATTGGTCCGTCGCGTGTTTACCGTAATCGGGTGGCCTAGACTGCTCTAACTGTCGAAGTGCAGTTTGATCAGTTCGACTGTCAGACTACGTTAACAGTCGGCAGTTGATCCAGTAAAGTTGCTACGCGTCACTCTGGACGCTGAAAGTCGCTACATTGGGTTGGTGCATATTTCGTGGTAGCCGATCGAAAGTGTCAGCAGGGTTGGAGGCGTCAGGCAGCGTTGTAGCAGGCATCAAGAGTCGGCAGTTGGGGATCGTTCCTTAGCTCGCCCATGCCGGGCAGTTTCTGACTTGTTTGCCTTTAGACTGCTCGCTTTATACACCACTTGTGTACGTCACAGCTGTTGTGAGCCTCGTTTTCGTTTTGATGAGTCATGGTTATGTGATGTAAAAATTAGAGCTTTTGAGGTGATTTTTACAAGAGTTTACTACGGCAAACGTGTTATTACACAACTCACTTTTTTGCCGATGAAAAACACATTAATTTGGAAATTCGGGCAAAAATCAAATAATAGTCGGATTTGATTAAACTTTCAGAACTTATACACAAATGACTGAAATTATTTTTGAAATTATTATATTTATGAAATCTTGGTAAAATATATTTTTTACATATGTTCCCGACCTCCAATTAATTTTCTGAAATTTCTAGAAATTGACTACCGTCACAGAACTTTGTTTTACTAATTAAATGCATGATTCATTGTAAATGTAAATCACCATTCTTTTTCCTAACAAATGCTCCTTTTCAGAAAATCTGTTCCGAATAGTGAAAACAAAAATGTAATAAAACTATGACATTTTTATTTAGATAAACTTTTAATTGCTTTTATAAACAATATTTATTAAGGATAAAGAGAAAAAATTAATGAATAATTAATTTTTACAAAAATTTTCATTTTTATTTTTATTATAATAATTTATAAAGTTTCAAAAATCTTTTAAAATAGTTTCCAGTCATCATCCCAATTAGGTCATTAAGTTAAGAAGTGAAGACGATATTTACTAATCGAAAATAGAAAAGGTTAATACAAATCTTCACGTACCAGAATTTTTAAAATAATTAAAACATTTTTGTGTACAGTTGCCTGTCTTTTTTTATGGTGGTACATAAGCGTCATATCATCAAATGGTCACGTGTTTCAATTGTTGTTCCTCTTACGAAACATTCATTTAGGCTTTATAAATGTATGTAAATTCTGAGCAGCCATACGTGCGCAGATATGTAAAATGATTGATGACAGGGCTGTTATTATTTACTTGAAAGGTCAGCGAGTCAGACGCCTGTCATTAAAAAAATAAATTTTAAATTTCATGTCATAAACAAGTAATATTTGTTTCAAATTAGATTAATTTAACTTTAAATTTGCTAATTTTCCAAAAATAATGTCACAGATGTATATTTTTTGCAAGACTTTTAAAACTGAGAGTTAACTTTTACAAAATATGTCGATCGCTCAAAACTGGGCGAAAACTTGTAAACAAATTTCAAAATTTTAGATTCCAATCAATATTTTACTTACTGGAAATAGTAAATTCAATCCTTTAACTTTCAATTAAGCTTCAAAAGAACTTTTTATTTTCAAAAAATCAATTTAAAATTTATGAATCGAAAATGAGTGGAGGTACCTAAATGGGAGTTAGAAAAACAAATCTTGAAATGTAGCCATAACAACACTCCACTACCTGCCTTAGGTCATTCCACATACTTGGTAGGTAACGTGATCATAGTAGAAATCGAAATAATAATAATAATAATAATAATAAGCTCAAAGAATAAGACGCTATGAGAAAAGAGCAAGATTTTACAGACAAAACAAGATTTTTCAGACTGATACAAAGAGATTTTACAGGGAAATAGGTAAAAAAAGAATTGAAGTGACAATACCCCCCAGAATGGAAGAAGTCACACAGTTCTGGGAAAAGATATGGGCTTGCCCTAAAGAACTTAGCAAGGAAGTACACTGGATTACGCAAGAGATAGAACGAATGAAAAATAAACCCGAACAGACATGGTCTGGAATTACAGAAGATGATGTTAAATATGCACTAAAAAAAACACACAATTGGAAATTCCCAGGTATAGATAAAATTCCTAAATTTGGGCTATATTATTTAAATGCAGCACATAAAAAAACTAGCCAAAGAACTTCAAGAAATGGTTGACGATCCCACTAAAATTCCTACATGGATGACCAAAGGAATTACATTTCTTCTACCCAAGAATGGTGACACAAACAACCCGAAAAACTACAGACCAATTACATGTCTTCCGACAACATATAAACTATTAACATCTATTTTAACAAAACAGACATATTTATTCTTAGAAAGAAATGACATGATACCGCTTGAACAAAAAGGGTGCAAACGTGGCTGTTATGGTTGTAAAGACCAATTGCTGATTAACAAAATGATCCTGGAAAACTGCTACAGTACAAAGAAAAATCTTAATACAGCCTGGATAGACGATCGAAAGGCATTCGATAGTGTGCCACATGACTGGATTTTAAAGACTTTAAATATATACAAGATATCACCCGTCATCATCAATTTCATCAAACAGTGCATGTCTATATGGAAAACAACCCTTTACCTCAATCATATAAATGGAACCTATAAGTCTGATGAAATAAACATATCTCCCTTACTATTCTGCATATCATTAATAGCACTAACCAGTCAACTTAATAAGACAGAATGTGGTTATAAAATAGGCCAAAAGAAAATAAGCCATCTATTTTACATGGATGACTTAAAGTTATATGCTAAGAATGATAATGAGCTGGAAGGTCTTCTGCAAACTGTAAAATGCTTCAGCGAAGACATTGGAATGAAATTTAATTTGAATAAATGTGCTAAAGCTACAGTTTTACGTGGATCAATACAAGAAACATCCTTCAATTAGCCTAGACCCTGCTGTAACAATAAAAGAATTGAAACCAGAAGAAGCTTATAAATACCTAGGTGTAAATGAGAGTGAAAACATTCACCATAAAAAAATGAAAGAAATAGTGCGTAAAGAGTACTATAGAAGGCTACGAATGATATTAAAAACTGAATTAAATTCACAGAACAGAGTTATGGCCATTAATAGCCTTGCAATCCCAGTTGTCCAATATAGTTTCAACATCTTAAACTGGACTCTAAACGACATCAGTCGAATGGATGCTAAAACAAGAAAGCTTCTTTCTAAGCATAAGATGCATCATCCAAAGGCTGATGTAGACCGTCTATACATACCCCGTAAAGAAGGTGGAAGAGGTCTTATTCAGCTGGAATTGTCATACAAGACAACAACTATTGGCTTACTAACATACATAGAAACAACAACGGATTGGATGATACAATTAGTAAGGCAACATGAAGAAAGAAAGAAAAAATATTCAATAATAAAAGAAGGCAGTAAATTCAAACAAGATTTACAGTTAGTAGATTCTGTAGAAAAGCAGAACGGAAGCCAAGAGCCGGCTATTGCGGCAAAGAATATGAAAATGAAAGCCAAAGATAAAGCTCTTGAACAGATGAAACAACGCTGGCAAGACAAACCTCTGCATGGCCAATATCCAGTACGTGCCAATAAATCCAATGTTGACAAAGTTAATACTCATCGATGGTTACGTGCATCTGGATTAAAGTCTGAAACTGAAGGCTTTATTCTTGCAGCACAAGACCAAAGTCTTTTCACGAGAAACTTTCATGCAAATATTATGCATAATAATATGGATCCAAAATGCAGGCTTTGTGATAAACACCAAGAAACAATAGACCACCTAATCTCAGGCTGTTCTGTGCTTGCCCCAAACGAATATAAAAATCGCCACGATAGAGTTGGGCAATATTTACATTGGGCAATATGCAAACATTATGGAAAAGCTGTAGGCAAACACTGGTATGAACATCATCCAGCACCGGTTACAGAAATAGAAGATGTAACCATTCTATGGGATTACACCATCTACACAGACAGAAAAATTGAAGCAAACAGGCCAGACATTATTGTTAAAAACCAGAAGGAGAAAACTTGTCTATTAATTGATATGGCTTGTCCAGCGGATTGTAACATAGCAATCAAGGAATTTGAAAAACTGTCAAAATATAAAGACCTGGAAATTGAAATAGAAAAAATGTGGAAATTGAAAACAAGAGTTGTGCCAGTGATAGTAGGTGCACTTGGAATGATAAAAAATGGAACAAAACAACACATTGAAAGAATCCCTGGAAACCCCAGCTTAAGAGATATACAAAAAATTGTCTTATTAAGTACAGCCCACACACTAAGGAAAACTTTATCTATGTAATGCTGGAGATGATAGGGAAGATAGAAAAACATTAAATGGAGCCATAACAACACGCCACTACCTGCCTTAGGTCTCCCCGCAGACTTGGTTGGTAGTGAGACCAAAGCAGAAATCGAAATATGATGAAAAATGACATAATAATAATAATAATAATAATAATAATAATAATTATTATTATTATTATTATTATTCTTATTATTAATAATAATAATAATATATATATATATATATATATATATATATATATATATAATGGCGCAGTGGATATCGGCTTGGAACGAGAAATCGGGGAACCGAGTTCGAATTCCAGTTGAATTCCTTGCATTCACTTACGCGCAAATACCCTTGGGAAAGGTATTAATCCGTCTCTTCCTTCCAGTTATGGGTTAAATAACAGGACGGATTGGGTTCTATAGCCTTGGTCGGCAACCAGTCTACCGCAAAAAGCAATGGCAACCTACTGCGGGATAATCTACTGCCCAGTCAGTCATGTCTCTTTCGAGACATGATCGCCCAAAGCGTGTATCGCGCATGGCACTTAACTGTCTGACAATATCCAGAATGTGCTAATAAACCCAATATTGATAAAGTTAATACTCATTGATGGTTACGAGCATCTGGATTAAAGTCTGAAACTGAAGCGCAAGACCATAATATTTTCAATAGGAACTTTCAGGTAAATATTATTTATAATAATGTGGATCCAAAATTCAGGTTCTGTGACAAATACCAAGAAACAATACACCATCTAACGTCAGGATGTTCTGTACTTAATCAAAATGAATATAAAAATCGTCACGATAGAGTGGAGCAATATTTACACGGGACAATATGCGAACACTTTGAAAAATATGTGAACAAACACTGGTATAAACATCACCCAGTACCGGTTGCAGAAATACATTTTACCAATCTATGGGATTGCACTATCTACACAGACTGGAAAATTGAAGCAAATAGGCCGGACAATATTGTAAAAAAAAAAAAAAAAAAAGACAAAACGTACCTACTAATTGATATGGCTTATCTCATAGCAACCAAGTAATTTGAAAAACTATCAAAATATAAAGACCTGGAAATTGAAATAGAAAAAATGTGAAAATTGAAAACAAGAATGTACCAAGTATCACTGTACCAGTGATACTTGGCGCATTCTTGTTTTCACTTGGAATGATAAAAAAATTGTCCAAAACAACACACTGAAAAAATCACTGGAAACCCACACACTAAAGAGAACTTTGTCTATGTAACGCTAGGGATGTTATGGGAGATAGAAAGAACACGAAATGTAGCCATAAAAACACATTACAACCTGCCTTAGGTCTTTCCAAAGACTTGGTAGGTAGTGTGACTATAGCAGAAATCAAATTATTATGAAAAATGACATAATAATAATAATAATAATAATAATAATAATAATAATAATTATTATTATTATTATTATTATTATTATTATTTCGATTTCTACTATAGTCACACTACCTACCAAGTCTGCGCTACCCAGAACATAATATAACAGTACAAACAACCTGACACTACATTCTACCTGACATACTAATAAATATACTATATTTACATGAATATACATATACACGAAAGAAAAACCTAAACACAGGAATATATAAATATATATATAATAATGAACATTCACATGAATATCACAATGACTTATACAAGAAACATAGTAAAGACACAAAATGCAAAAAGGACAGAAATGATAATCATTCACATACAACAATGTCTTTATGGAGTCAACAGCAAATAAAAATGGTGGTATAGTTAATAAAACCTGGCCTTTACTCATTTATTATTTCAATCTCGTTCTATACCATAGTTCCAAATATATGGAAAATAAAACTAATCGCAGCAGAACAGTATCTCCCAAAGATAGGTCCAGTGTAAGGGTCTTTTACCCCCACTCTATTCTATGATGTGGGCCACCACTCTACTATATCTCAATTTTCATGTGGTAGCATTCATATAAAATATAAATTTTATTGTAACCAAATTATGTACAATAATCGGCATGTTTACTTACACACACACACACACACACACACACACACACACACACACACAGCAAAAAAATCTTTTTAATACTGGGGAAGGGCACTAAATTATAGTAAACGTTTCCATCCATGATTAGTAAATGTAGTTTGTATTTAATAATAATATCACCTACCAGGTACTAATTCATACAGAATTTTAAAAGAGTTAAAACTCTATAAAATATTATAATTTAAATTTTTAAAAAAGAAAACAATTCTTGTAAAAATTCATTATTCCTCGAAAACATTTTTCTTAAGACAATAATGTCCACAATATAACTTATTCATATAAGCAATTAAAATCTTTTTTAATTAAATAATGTCTTAATTATATTTATTCAGTTCTACTGACTCGTTGAAATTGAGAAAACCATGATGAAAAAATGCCCAAACTTTATAAAATTATACTTTCATCGTTAAATTTTTTATTTTAGTATTAAGAGAAAAAACCAAAACCTTTTTTATCATTAAATTATACTTTTTATCGTTTTTAGAACGTCCTAAATTTTGATAAATTTTGGTATCGTTTTGGAAACACAGTTCTTAGATATATTTACCTAGTTAACTAAGTTAGTAAATATAATATTTACTAAGGTACCACTGCAGTGTGTGGTTAACATGCATGATATTTATTCACCGTGTGATGTACATTTAATAATATGATCTACATGCAATATTCTACTTAACTTTAAATATAAGACCGAAAACGACGTAAAAAAATAATTCTAGAATGTATTTGTTGAAAAATAATGTGATTGAATGCTCAAAAATTATGTTACATTTATTAATGTCTTTGTACAGGCAGGGATAGATAGATAGATAGATAGATAGATAGATAGATAGATAGATAGATAGATAGATAGATATAACAAATTGGATTCCGCGAATTCAGGAAGATCATCAACTAAATCAAGAACAGAGGGAAAATGGCTGTATCCACTATTATAAATGGCCCCGAGGTCATATCTTCCTCGACAGACAAGACAAAACTCTTTGCCTCGATATTTGTCTCAAACTCAATGTTAGATGACAAAAGCCACCTTCTCCCCAACTTCCCACGTCTCACTGAGCACACTCTCAGAAATATTGTCATTGCAGCACGTGAAATATCCAGATAAATAAAAGGCTTTGCCCCTGAGAAAGCCAGACATAATACCAGCGAAGTTATTTGACTACTGCTTGAAGGAGAACTCCTTCCCAAGCCCATGGAAGATGTTATGCGTATACCTGGTCTTCAAGTAACGGTTGAATAACTTCAATAGGATCAGGGAAAATTCCGGGATCATACTTGGAAATTTTATTTGGGAGAGTGGCTCTCATTAACTTTAGGATAACAAGTCATCAGAATATAAGAATAGTAAAACCGTGAAATTTTCATGGATTAAAATTAGTAAATATTAATATAGTACACTTTGTCATATCACATTCAACAATACTTTGGTGGATCCATGTTGTTATCGATCACATTCGGTATGTAGATTACAAGCTGAAGTAGAACCTTTACTTAGTAAATATAGTTATACTTACTTAGTTCATATATATATTCTTTTTTTATAATAATTTTGTCCCAAATAAAGCAGTACTGCTACTGGTGCGCAGGAGGTTACATAAGAGGAGAGTGACGAGAAAAAGGAACAAGTTACAAGAGGTGTCAGAAAATGAGTAAGAGAAGGATGAGAACACTGGTGTGATGAGAGGTGCATGAGAGTAGAGTGGAAAGGGAAACGAAAATGATACAATGATTGTCAAAGAAAAGAAGTGAGTCAAGGATATAAGAGATGGCAATTGACACTGCATTTAAATTATTGGAGATTGTAAATGTGAGGGAAGCAAGTATACGGAAGGGAATTCCACAGGCGGGATGTGCGAGAAAAGAGTAGAAGTTGCGATTATATTTGATCGGCTTCACTGTAAAAGGGTGGGACCTAGTCGCTGATCTAGTCAGTGCCATACGTGATACACGCTTTGGGCGATCATGTCTCGAAAGTGACATGACTGACTGGGCAGAAGATTATCCCGCAGTAGGTTGCCATTGCTTTCTGTGGTAGACTGGTTGGCAACCAAGGCTATAGAATCCAAGCTGTCCTGATATTTAACCCATAACTGGAGGGAAGAGACGGATTAATACCTTTCCCAAAGCGCGACTAAATTCATGCAGAGGGGACACCGGAGAGCTAAGCTCATTGAAGCAGAATCTGTGAAAGTATTTGTTGAAGAGACAGAGGGAAGCCACATTACGTCGGTGAGAAAGTGACTCGAGTTGAGCTACCAGGTAGGGATCGATTACATTGCTGATTCTCCGTTGGATTTTGTCAAGAAGCCCGAGATGAATAGCAGGTGCACCCGACCAGATGTGACAGCAGTATTCAATGCACGGTCGGATAGTAGATTTATATATGTGTAAGAACGATTCAGACAAGAAAACTTCTTGCCCATACGCAGCAGATTTAGCTATGGATTCAATGTAGTTATTCCACTTGAGTTAGGCCGAGAAGGTACAGTGTTTTTGCTTTCAGGGAGACTAGTCTGATCCATGCTAATTTCTTATCGTCAGCATAGATGCCTACTTGAGATCTGATTACATCAGGGAGATCGTAGGGCCTAGAATAGAGCCTTGAGTGACATCCGCGTTCGGATGATAGCATCTGGAAGCATCTCCGTTCAGTACTGCCTTCATTACGCGATTTGAAAGAAACGACTGAATTAGATGAAACAAGCGTCTAGTTATACCACAACCCTGTAGCTAGTGTAGAAGGCCAGCATGCCAGAGTTTGTCAAATGCTTTAGAGATATCTCGGACAGGACAATAATTAGAGGGGTTTCAGGGTTCTCCAGAGTTCTTAAATACAGGAACCACAGGAGATTATTTCCAGCAGGCAGGAAAGCAAGATGTAGAGAGGTAGTAGTTGTAGAGTTTGGAGAGGAAAGAGGAGATTTCAGAGGTACATTTCTTCAGAACAATGATTGATATTTCGTCACCTCCACTCGCCTTATGGGGGCCAAGCTTTGAAATGATGTTAGATACTAGTGAGTGGGTAATGTGAACATCACTCAGTTGAGCCTCAGTTCTGGAAAGTCGGGTGCAGATACCCCAGCTGAATTAAATTTTGAGTTGGTGGAGAATCTGCGAGCAAAGCACCCGGCCTTGTCCGCTGAAGATGTTAGGACCTTGTATAGTTTAGAGAGAAATGTAACCAGCACGGGGGGGGGGGCACATTTCCTTGTGAAAATCCTTCCTAAAGAGAGAAAGATAGCCATGAATCGAGAATTCATAGAAGATTGCAGGCTTAATTTTAGTTTCACTGAGAGCTAGAATGTTTGAAGATTGTTCGAAGAGAAACGACAGAATTGGTATGAATTCCACGAATGTTGAAGAAAGAAAGTTAGAGGGATTTAAGATTTTTTGTTGAGCTGGTTTAGTTTTATTTCGTTGGTTGCTTATCGTCATGGTGTGTTATTTGGGTAGAGATATAGTGGGTTATCCGTTCTAGTGTAGAGTAGTTGTGTGTTGTTGCAGATTAACGGAATTTGACCTCGTTGTTGATAGCCCACTATAAGTTATAAAAAGGGATTATAAAACACGAAAAGCAAATTGAGTATAGAAACAGCATTTTATATATACACATATTAATTAAGGTTTTTACAATTAAAGTAATCCTTTTAGGATGGGTCCAACGGACGTTAAAAGTTCATGGCAATAAAATGCTGAAAAGAGAATTTGTGCGTATGAATGTGGGAGCGTTGTAAACTAGGAATGTCTTTGATGTATCCGCTCCTTTGGTCGGTAAGTACTTTAGAGACAGCGAAGAAGAAAAGGAGAAGGAAGGGCGGCGAGCATAGTGCCGCTTGACGTGGTCAAGGGAAGTGCTAATTACGCTAGTGCCTTCTCGAGTCTCTCTCTGTCTCTGTCGGTCTCTGTCTGTCTCGTGGTGATGCTTTCTGTATCGGCTTTTTATATCGTCTTTGTGGATCCCAGCAGATCATTTGGGAATTCAAACTCGTATCTGATTCTGGGCTTCCCATTGGCCGATAAATAAAATTCGCGTAAATAGTAGTATTTACCATCAAAATAGTTACATGTAATCGTCTCTTCTATTCTAAAAGTTTCTTTTCTCACACTTCCTATTTATTGGACTTCCTTCTATTTGCTTGCTTCCCTAATAGCTACAATCTCCAAAAGTTTAAATGAAATGTCAATTGCCATCTTCTATCTACTTGAGTCCCATCTATCTCTTATCTTTTCTTCGACATCCTTTGTTCTTTGTTTTTTTTACTTTTTTGTTTGTTTTGTTTTTTGGGGTTTTTTTTTCTCACAGTAAACACCCTGAACACCAGTGGCAATCCTGCCTTGCTTGGGATGAAATTATTATTTAAAATTAAAAGAATTTACATACATTTGGCTGAAAAGGCATTTAATTGATGCACTATTCGCAAACGTAATCTTTTGCAAATTTAAAGACATTTTAGAAGTGTACATAGGTTTTCATAGGTAAAAGGCAAATGAGTACGAGTTTTGTCTTAAGTTTATTTTTTATCCCCAATGTGTATTAAATGCCGTAGATTGACGGTTTGAAGAGTCATGGTTAAATTAGCCAAATCCATACTAGAAACATTCATTGAGTAAAATGTGTTACTGTCGGTTGAAATTTATAAAATCAATATGTTGTAAAGTTTTTCTGGAGATTAGAAATCTTAATTTAACTAAATGTTATTTCTCTTTCTAGTATTGATGGCAGTTTTCATTTGAACTTTTTGTTTTTGGTTGTGTGGAAAGTTAATAGCTTCATTATATTCTTATTTTCTTTTCTAATAACATGTGCTCCCAATTTTTGTTGTTGATGCTGTTGGAATTGTTCGAATCATATAAGTTTCATTATTCGGTGTAGTTCTTTGTGATTGTGTAGTGCCACCCTTATACACAATCACAAAGATTGAAGCCTTCTTAAATCGTCTGAGAAAATGTGCACATACAGAAACAGTTTAGAAATTTCTAAATTAATATTCAACTCATTCAGAAATGTCTAAACTATGATCTTTATCCTAGGATATCCATGCAGTGGTTACGATAAAAATCAACTGAAATTATAATTAACGAAATAATAATCAAAGAGAACTCTTCATTACAGCTTGTTGGAACCTAAAACATACGTGTTACTACTTGAGACGCTGGTAATGATGTACTGAATGTAATGAATGATGTACTGAAACTGAAAAAAAAACTTTTGGAGGAACGTATTGAAACATAAAAAACCTTTTGACAATTTATCTATATAACAACGGCCACCCTAATGTTAAAAATGCTACACAGCAAGCTATTACATCATACTCTGCAGAAATACCATACTTGTATTTGTTTCGCTTTATATAACACTGTTTAGTGGGTCAACAATTCAACTTGTTGAAGACATCGGCAAGTTTCTAAAAACACAATTTAACTGAAAAGTCAGGAATGTTTTTTAAACCCATTTAGATGACTAAATAAGGTAATGAACTTCTGTTTATGAGATTTTTTATCAAATAATGCTGAAAATTTATGCAGCCTCCTTTTAGTGTACTCTGTTTGAGGCAATCGAAAATGTCTGAATGCACAAAACATGTTCAAAAACAGGCGCTGATTACAGTGCGAGAGTCACAATAATTCACACTTGTCATGAAGTCTATCATTTAATGACCATTTAGTTGACTAAACGACTGTTTGTACATGCACTTAAATCACCTTAGCTAAGTAATTCAAGTGCCCGCCTTGTCATTGAGATAGTTACAGGGTACGTTGGTTAAATTGTCGTCTAAATTACGCATAAATTAAAATAACACTAACATTTCATTTTAACAGCTATATATATATATTATGGCCATTAACGATTTATAGCGTGCCATTATCGGCGGTCGAGTCCCTAGAAAGGAAGATTAGTAGTTCTATTCGGAAATGGCTGGGCCTACCACGATCACTAAGAAGCACATCCCTATACGAGAAGACAAGCCTGATACAACTGCCGGTTAGAGGGTTAGTCGAAGAATTTAAGGTCTCTCGCACTAGAGAAGCTATGATGTACCAAAATTCTAAAGACCCTAAAGTTGCTGACGCCTGGATATTAATACGTACTGACAAGAAATGGGATGCAGGAAGAGAATTACGGTTGGCTGAAGAGAAGCTAAAAATGAAAACAATTATGTTGCAGAAGGGACAATGTGACTAGGCTACATTCAGCAGAAACCTACAGATAAGACAAATAAGAAAGAGTATCAAAAATTTCTCCAAAATGAAGTAAGAGCTAGTGTGAAGGAGAATAGAATTACGAAAATGGTTGGATTAAGCCAGCAAGGAACATGGACCAGATGGGAGAACATAATAAAACCAAAAATTACTTGGTCTGATATATTATGAAATGGATTCACACATACCAAATTCCAGATCCAGGCAGTATATGATACATTACCCAGCACTGTGAACCTCCATATTTGGGGAAAAAAAGAAACTTTCACGTGCAAGTTATGTTCAGGGAGAGCATCACTCCAACATACACTTAGTGGTTATCCCAAGGAATTAAGAGATGGGATTATTAAAGAAACTAACCGAAATATTCAACACAGCCTTCTGGAGTTCGAAATTTAACCCAGAGAAAGAGAAAATTCAATTTGTAAGGGCGAGCGAAAAACAAAACAAAACAGCGAGATGTTTACTTTCCTCAGCTTCAGATTGGCAACTCATGGTAGACCTAGGATGCCGGCTAAGGTTACCAGAACACATTCTAAGTACTTCCGTACGACCAGATATGGTCCTGTTTTCGAATTCAACAAAACAGATTATTCTGTGGGAACTAACAGTCTTATGGGAAGCGAACATGAAAGTTGCACACCAACACAAAATGAACAAATACCAAGAACTGGTGCAAGCAATATGCTACCTAATCGAAATTGGTGTGAGGGGTTTGGCTGGAAAATTCTTAAACTTGGCGTTGAATAAAATGGAAATTACAGGGTTAAAAAAAGAGGAAAGCGACCTAAACAATCCTAGATGCAGCTTTGGGGTCATCCAGGTGGACGGTATTATTCTAACATTCTAATATTATTATTCTAGCATTCTAATAACGTAGCAAGCAGAGATTAGGACACAGGCCGGAGCCTGGTCAAACTTGGCGGGGTCAACCTGGGGAGAAGGTATGATGTTTGTGAAGGACCGAAACCGTCAATTAATCAGGGTAACATCATTGAAGATGTATACTAACCGCATCTAAATGATGTAATTTTCAAATTCAAAATACCAAAATGTTATAGTGGAACATCCTGTCATCCCTCGAGAATAGAATGCTCTACTTTATAAAAGACGGTAACGAGCGGTACGACGAAAAAAAGCTCTGAGGCATTCGCCTGACTTTTCTATGACACTGTCAGCGCTCTGCCTTCGGGTAGGGGGCGCTCTCTGCTTCCGAGCAGAGAGCAGAAACACAGTCGTGGTTCCGCCGAAGGGTAGAACCACGACTGGGGAAAAATAGACAGACATTTTTTGGCCCGGCTATATGGCCGGGAATACCCACTATAAAATGACCATGTGTCACATCTGGCCTTGCGTGGGAAGGCTAGTAAATACAGAAAAGCTCTGAGGCATTCGCTTGACTCCTCTATGACACTGTCAGCTCTCTGCTTCCGAGCAGAGAGCACAAATCCAGTCGTGGTTCCGCCGAAGGGTAGAACCACGACTGGGAAAAAATAGACAGACATTTTTTGGCCCGGCTATATGGCCGGGAATACCCACTATAAAATGACCATGTGTCACATCTGGCCTTGGGTGGGAAGGCTAGTAAATACAAAAAGCTTTGAGGCATTCGCTTGACTCCTCTATGACACTGTCAGCTCTCTGCTTCCGAGCAGAGAGCACAAACCCAGTCGTGGTTCCGCCGAAGGGTAGATCCACGACTGGGGAAAAGTAGACAGAGATTTTTTGGCCCAGCTATATGGCCGAGAATGCCCACGATAAAATGACCATGTGTCACATCTGGCCTTGCGTGGGAAGGCTAGTAAATAGAAAAAAAGTTCTTAGGCATTCGCCTGACTGCTCTATGACACTGTCCGCACTCTGCATTTGGGTAGAGGGCGATCTCTGCTTCCGAGCAGAGAGCACAAACCCAGTCGTGATTCCGCCGAAGGGTAGAATCACAACTGGGGAAAAAGAAAAATAGATTTTTTGGCCCGGCTATATGGCCGGGAATACCCACTATAAAATGACCATGTGTCACACCTGGCCTTGCGTGGGAAGGCTCGTAAATACAAAAAGGTCTTAGGCATTCGACTGACTGCTCTATGACACTGTCAGCCCTCTGCCTTCTTGTGGAGGCGCTTCGCTTCCGAGCGAGAGAGCATAAACCAGTGTCGTGGGATTCTGCCGATGGTAGAACCACGACTGTGTGTACGACAGATTTTTTGGCCACAGGGGAATACCCACTATAAAATGACCATTCGTCACATTTGGCCTTGCGTATGATGGCTAGTAAATACAAAAAGGTCTTAGGCATTCGCCTGACTGATCTATGGCACTGTCAGCTCTCTGTCTTCGAGTTGAGGGGCTCTCTGCTTCCGAGCTGAAAGCACAAACACAGTCGTGGCTCCGCCGAATGGTAAAACCACGACTGGGGAAAAATAGAGAGAGATTTTTTGGCCGGGCTATATGGCCGGAAATACCCACTATAAAATGACCATGTGTCACATCTGGCCTTGCGTGGGAAGGCTAGTAAATAGAAAAAAAGTTCTTAGGCATTCGCCTGACTGCTCTATGACACTGTCCGCACTCTGCATTTGGGTAGAGGGCGATCTCTGCTTCCGAGCAGAGAGCACAAACCTACTCGTGATTCCGCCGAAGGGTAGAACCACGACTGGAGAAAAAAAAGACAGAGACTGTTTGGCCCGGCTATATGGCCGGGAATACCCACTATAAAATGACCATGTGTCACATCTGGCCATGCGTGGGGAGGCTAGTAAATACAAAAAGGTCTTAGGCATTCGCCTGACTGCTCTATGACACTGTCAGCTGTCTGCCTCGGGTAGATCGAGCTCTCTGCTTTTGTGCAGAGAGCACAAACCCAGTCGTGGTTCCGCCGAATGGTAGAACCACGACTGGGGAAAAATAGACAGATATTTTTTCGCCCAGGTATACGGCCGGGAATACCCACGATAAAATGACCATTCGTCACATTTGGCCTTGCATGGGAGGGCTAGTAAATAGAAAAAAAGGTCTTAGGCATTCGCCTGACTGATCTATGACACTGTCAGCCCTCTGCCTTCGGGTAGAGGGCGCTCTCTGCTTCCGAGCAGAGAGCACAAAATTAGTCGTGATTCCGCCGAAGGGTAGAACCACGACTGGGGAAAATAGACAGAGATTTTTTGGCCCGGCTATATGGCCGGGAATACCCACTATAAAATGACCATGTGTCACATTTGGCCTTGCGTGGGAAGGCTAGTAAATACAAAAACGTCTTAGGCATTCGACTGACTGCTTTATGACACTGTCAGATCTCTGCCTTCGTGTTGAGGAGCTCTCTGCTTCCGAGCAGAGAGCATAAACCCAGTCGTGGTTCCGCAGAAGGGTAGAAGCACGACTGGGAAAAAATAGACAGAGATTTTTTGGCCCGGTTATATGGCTGGAAATACCCACTATAAAATGACCATGTATCACATCTTGCCTTGCGTGGGAAGGCTAGTAAATAGAAAAAAAGTTCTTAGGCATTCGCCTGACAGCTCTATGACACTGTACGCTATCTGCATTTGGGTAGAGGGCGATCTCTGCTTCCGAGCAGAGAGCACAAACCTACTCATGATTCCGCCGAAGGGTAGAACCACGACTGGGGAAAAATAGACAGAGACTGTTTGGCCCGGCTATATGGCCGGAAATACCAACTAGAAAATGACCATGTGTCACATCTGGCCTTGCGTGGGAAGGCTAGTAAATAGAAAAAAAGTTCTTAGGCATTCGCCTGACTGCTCTATGACACTGTCAGCTGTCTGCCGTCGGCTAGATCGAGCTCTCTGCTTTTGTGCAGAGAGCACAAACCCAGTCGTGGTTCCGCCGAAGGGTAGAACGACGACTGGGGAAAAATAGACAGATATTTTTTCGCCCAGTTATATGGCCGGGAATACCCACTATAAAATGACTATTCGTCACATTTGGCCTTGCATGGGAGGGCTAGTAAATAGAAAAAAGGTCTTAGGCATTCGCCTGACTGCTCTATGACACTGTCAGCCCTCTGCCTTCGGGTAGAGGGCGCTCTCTGCTTCCGAGTAGAGACCATAAACCCAGTCGTGGTTCCGCCGAAGGGTACAAGCACGACTGGGGAAAAATAGACAGAGATTTTTTGGCCCGGCTATATGGCCGGGAATACCCACTATAAAATGACCATGTGTCACATCTGGCCTTGCGTGGGAAGGCTAGTAAATAGAAAAAAGTTCTTAGGCATTCGCCTGACTGCTCTATGACACTGTCAGCCCTCTGCCTTCGCGTAGAGTGCGCTCTCTGCTTTCGAGCACAAACCCAATCGTGTTTCCTGAACGTGAACAGAAAGTTGTCGTGCGTTCTGGCGCTGTCTAGGTCGGTCCGACAGGGTTGTCCACTGTCGCCCCTACTTTATGCTTTGGCGTTGGAGCCTCTCCTTCGCCGACTAAGAGACAGGGCGTGCAGTCCGGCCCTACGTAAAATCGCTGTCCCTGGTGGTGCTCGAGCCAGGGTTTCCGCGTACGCCGATGACGACACTACTTTTGTGACCTCCCAGAGTGACATCGAGGTGACACAGAAGGCGCTTGAACGGTACGAACACGTGACAGGGGCCAAGATTAACCGCAACAAGTCGTCCGGCTTGTAGTTAGGCGCCTGGAAGGGTGTTACCCTCCCGGGCTCTTCGACTGGACGGACGGCCCGGTCTGAATTCTTGGAGTGTGATTCGAGCCCGACCTACAGTTGGAGAAAAATTGGTCTGAAGTACTGGCAAAGGTAGACGCGTCGGCCAAGACTTGGCGTCGCAGGAATTTGTCCTTAAAGGGTATGGCTGAGGCGTGTGCTACATACGTCTTTCCCATTATCCTTTACCAGTTGTCAGTACTTCCACTTTGTAAACGGCGTAGGAAGGCGATCGAGTGTTTGCTATTCTCCATTCTGCGGAGAGGACGCAAACACTACGTCGACAAACATGTCTGTTACCAACGTCCGTGTCATGGGGGTCTGGGAATGCCATACCTGATGGGCCATAAGTTTGCGTCACGGTTGGTTTTTCTCAGGCGAGCGATTTTGGAAGACTCATTGCTTAGGGGTTAGTGAGGGACATGTTCCCTAGCCTTACTATCACTCCCCACATCTCGAGGCGGTGCCGTAAGCCTCGAGGGCGATCGAGTTTTCTCCTCGAAAGTCTGGCGGACCTGCGGGCCATTCCACGGTCCAGTGACCTTTCACGGCGTAGGAGAGTCTTATATCGTGGGTTAGTGGAGGCCGTCGCCAAGGATTCATTACGTGATGTGCTGCGCTTGTCGGAGGATGAGTATCGCTCGTTCTGGTCTTGGGCGCCAGGTAGTGATTATCTCAACAACTCTGAGTTTTCGCTCACCTGGCGATTAACTCGGAATCGCTTGCCTCTCAATGACAAGGCCTTCATATGGGGCCTGGCGGATTTGCCAGATTGTGAACGCTGCAACATTGGCTTGGAAGAAACGGCTTCACACGCCTTCTACCATTGTTCGCGGGTTCGCCCTCTATGGGACCGGGTCGGCGAGTTGACTCCTCGTATCGCGCTGCGAGAGCTTGTGCTCATTGATCGTGCATTCACCTGTGACAATGTGTCGCCCCCGTTTTCTGGGATGAGGCGTATGGTGTTTCTGTCGCTGCTAGCCACGGCTCGAATGGTGATTTGGACGACGCGAATGGAGAAAGTCTTGCGAGGTCAGCGTCTTTCACATCAGGATCTGATCTGCTATTTTGAGCATCAGCTCAAAATAACGATTAGAACTGATTGGAAACGTTTGACTCCGACAGACTTCAGCAAAAGGTGTGTATATGTAGCAAGTCTGGTTCGCTTGAACGGGGCTAATCTTGATTTTCTCTTTTAGATCTGCTGGTTGCATTGGGGTGGATTCCTCTGGAACCCTCCCCTGGTTAAGGTAGCTCTCTTTTTGTGTCCCTAGTTAAAGTGAATGAATGTGTTCCTAGCCTGTACCCGGCTTTCTCTTTAGTTATGATCCAATTCGAGATTCCCAACCTCCCCAGTTTGTTTTGGTCTCCTTTTATCTCGTCTGGTTCAGCCTTTTATTGTCCCACTCCATTAATTTTTTATCCTCCTCCCCACTCCCTTAGCGAGTGTGCTTCTTGATTTCGCCTTTGGGCGGAATACAGCGGCCACTCCTTTTTCCGGGATGGACGGTTCTTACTAACATTGATTATTATTTTAGTTAAAAAATTTGTTGTATTTTTAGTTTATGTTTGGGTTCATTCCCCTCCCGTCATTTCATTTTTCATTAAATATTTTATATTATATTGTACATATTATTGTATATATTATATTGTACATAAACACATTTTTATTGTCATGGGTTATTCTCCCTATTTTTAGGTGCCCCTTGTTAGTTTGTGGCATTGTGGTGTATGAAGGATTGGGAGTAGATGGATAGCTTCTTTTGGTGACTGAGCAAATTGTAATGAATGAATGGGTTGTGAGAGTGTTTAGCTAGGTATAGGATAGTTAAGCGAGAACCAACCTCTCCCCCTCCCCTTTTAGGCCTTGTGCCATAATTTTGTATATATTACAAAATAAATGGAGTGTGATTCTTGATTTCGCCGTTTGGCGGAATACAGCGGCCACTCTTTTTTCTGGGATGGACGGTTCTTACAAACATTGATTATTATTTTAGTTAAAAATTTGTTGTATTTTCAGTTGATTTTTGGGTTCATCCCCCTCCCATCATCTCATTTTTCATTAAATATTTTATATTATATTGTACAGATTATTGTTTTGTACATAAATACATTTTATTGTCATGGGTTATTCTCCCTATTTTTTAGGTTCCCCTTATTAGTTTGTGGCATTGTGGTGTATGAAGGATTGGGAGTAGATAGATAGCTTCTTTTGGTGACTGAGCAAATTGTAACGAATGAATGGATCTTGATAGTGTTTAGCTAGGTATAGGATAGTTAAGCGAGAACCAACCTCTCCCCCTCCCCTTTTCGGCTTTGTGCCACAATTTTGTATTTATTGCAAAATAAATAGTGGGAAAGGTCTTAGGCAACTAAGATTGTGGAGTTCGTTTTTGACTTATTGCCCCAAAAAGTTACAATTGGAATTCTGTTACGTGGATTTTGTTATTGTGAGTACGATAATTTTGATACCTGTTTTTATTGGTGTCTTCGTCGCGCGAGTTTCTGTATTGATCTTTTTGTGAAAATTTTGTGTTTGTGAGGAGGGGCAAGTCAATAATGGCTTCGTCTCCCCAACCGTCTACTTCTGCTGTGGGCATGCCGGCGGTAACTCCTTCACCGTCGGTGTGGAAAAAATGCCCCTGTAAAAAAAGATGCCAATTATTACCTGAAAATGCAAGAAAAATATAAAGACTATATAAAAGAAAATGAATTGGTAGCAATACCAGAAGTAGTTAATGTAATGGCGAAGAAGACAATCTTCCTGCTGACAGCAGATCAAAAAACACGAAAGTTTATTGCTGTCAGTAGGGAGAACATGGAAGAAGCCCTAAAGTCCCTGAATATTGTCCCTTGTGTACTAGCAAGAATGTCCCGTGCAATGTGGGACATCTTGCTGGGCTCGGAAGGTGAAGCGAAGGATCTAGCGGGAAATGTCTTGACGGCAAAAGGTATTAGGTTTCAAACCGAGTACCTTGGTACGAGAAAGACCAAAGTAACGATACATGGAGTACCAGTGGACATTTCATGCGACCACGTAGGAGCACTTTTTGATACTTTCGGTGCGGTTGAGGAGGTGGCACGCATAACTAGCAAGGCCGGTGTAACCACGGAGGATATCTGTGTCAGCGTGGTTGTGGACCGCGAGAATTTTCTGAAGGTCCCAGACATTTTGTTGTGCAGAGGAAGAAAGCTGTTCGTAGTAGTGGAGGGAAGGAAGCCGCACTGCTGGGCGTGTGGTCTGGCCGGACACACATTCAAAATGTGTCCGGGAAGGAAACCGGAAGAGAAGCAGGTGACACCGGAAACACCGCCGGTGTCAAAAAGAACAGTTTCCCCGGACAAAAAATCAGAGTTAAAAAGCGGTGAATGGACGAAGGTGGTTAGGAGGGAGAAGAAAGTTGCTTCTCTTCCTCCGCAACATGAAAAATCACCATCCCCCGAAAAGAATAAACCTCGCAAAGAGGTAAAGCAGCAGCAACAACAACAACAAAAAGACGAACAACAGAAAAATGAACAAAAAGAACAACAAAAAGAACATAAAGAACAACAACAAGAAATGGAGCAGGAAATGCCTCCTCCACGTTCCTCATCTTTAAAGAGAGGACGGGAGGAGGAGGAGGTGGTGTCCCAAAAGAAGGGGAAGAAAGACTTCATAGAACGTGGAAGAGCGGAAAGAGTCACGGTTGCTCCAAGGACCCAATCTGCCCCTACATCCCCGAGCAGAACTGTTCATGTCGACAGGAGGAGCCAGTCTGCCTCCCCAGTGAGACATAGACCTTCTCCTTCCCCAACACCACCCACACCCTCCTCCCAATTAGAACCTTCCTCCCCGAAATCTGATCATCCCTCCCCGAATCCAGATAAATCCTCCCCGAAACGGGAGAAACAAAGAAAAAACATTTTTGTTTCAAAAAATGTCTGCAAAATTGACAGACAGGCCTTAGAGAGACCTTTCTTCTCTGGAGAAGGCCCTCCTAAGGCCTTTATTCAAACTTAAAACAATAGACGGAAAGTCAATCGAGGACCCTGCCAATTTCCCAGGCGCCCCCGGGGTACTGACTTTAATCAGAAATACCGGGGGGTGTAGAACAAAAGATGGGAATTTGTGCAGGCGGCCGTCGAGGTCTTTCCGAACATCAAAATGGCCCAAACGGGCTCTAAATATCTACAAAGGCTTTCGCATTTTTGCGCTGGGAGGGTCCCTGTCATCCTCCAGCCTTCTTTATATAGGGCGGTTAAACTAACTTTCCTTACGGACGTCAGCGGCATTGTCCAAGACGGACGAATTACGTCCGATATTGGTACAAGGCAAACTTGGACAATCCGTCGGGGTCCATTCTGCCATTGATTTTCGCTCCGTATGTGACCAGAAGTAATTTTTTCTGCTTTCTTTTTCAGTTCTAAATAGATGTCAATTAAGTAAGCTAATATGAACGTGAAGGGCCTTAGGGATCGGAGTAAGGCTGTCCGCCTGCTTCGGGACCTCTTGTCCTTCGGCGTGGATGTCGCCGCGATCCAAGAGACTCACTTTGTTTGCGATGCCTGTGTGCTGTCTAACGACTTTGTCGTCTATTCAGCATATGGGAACCGGCTGGCCAGAGGAGTTTCTTTGCTGGTGAAGCGTACGCGGAGGTGGATCTTGTCCATGTCGGTGTCGAGGGCCGGCTGATCGTGGCCGATATTGCAGTGAAAAGCAATGCGTTTCGACTGGTTGCGGTTTATGCGCCCAAAGACCAGGAGGAGCGCGTCTCGTTTTTTCGGCGGTTGGACCCCTTCCTGGTGGATTCAACGCGACTCGTCTTAGTGGGGGACTGGAATGCCATCCTGGACCCCAAGCTGGATAGAGGGTGGGGAGCTACAGGGAAGGCACGTGATCGTAGCTTGGTCGATCTGATTGAGGACTTCGGTCTAGTCGATATACCGGGTCAATCACAAGGGCGAGAGAATGTGGACGTGGTCTAATAGTTGGCCTTCTACCAAGGTGGCTAGCTACCTTGATAGAATGTTAGTTCGTGAAGCCGACATAGATTTTTTAGATTGTCCCACGTTCCACTGGTTAGGTTACTCGGACCACAAACTCGTTTGTGCCCGGGTAAATTTAGAAAATAGGGTTAGAATGACTGGTTACTGGACGTTCAACGTGTCCTTACTGGACAGGCGGAACTTCCTGTGCCAGCTAATTAACTTAGTGCAGAATAAGTGGTGGGAGAACCTTAAGAATAGTATTAGGTCTTTCACCACCAAGTTCAGCAAACAGCTCAAACTAGATAAGGCTGACAAGGTAAAGAAACTTTGAGCTAATTACTCCCGGGCGGTGGCTGGTGGGGATCCCCTAGAGATAGCCATAGCTAAGGAGGACGTGGAACGGTCGAATAGCGATCGTTACATGTGCCAGGTAGTTAGACATAAGTTAAGCAAGATGTCTTCCGAAGCTGTGAATATGGGCGCAGAACTGCGCAAGGAAGAAATTCGCCGAGGAGGCGACCGTACATTCGAGAGGTTCGCAACCCGGAGGGAAACACTCTGCGGTCGACTGACGACATGTGCGAGGCGTTTCGGCGGCATTTCGAGATCCTGTTTACCAAGGAGCCTGGTCTCCGTGATGAGGAGTTTCGTAGCTATTTGGCTGACTTCCCCCGGCTTTTGCCGGCTGATGCAGCTAGCTGCGAGGGAGAGATTACGGAGGGCGAAGTCTACGCGGCTTTGAAGAAGGTCGGCAGAGGCAAATCGCCGGGTCTCGATGGTTTGCCCTATGAATTGTACTTGTCCCGATTTTGACTGTCGTGTTCAACAACTGGTTCCGGCAGGGGTCCATCCCCAACCGGTTCACCAGGGGTGTGATCACGCTGTTGAGAAAAGGCAAGGATGTGGGGAGAGAGCTAGAGGGTTACCGGCCCATAACTCTGCTAAACACAGAGTTAAAGATTTTGGCCAAGATCTTGCAAAATCGTTTGCAATTAGTTGCCGAGTCTCTGTTGGGACCTGAGCAGACTTGGCTGTGAAGGGCCGAACAATTCAGAGCAACCTGCATCTGATACGCACGATCATAGAGGGGATAAAAGACGACGAAGAAGCCGCGCTGATCTATTTAGATCAGTCCAAGGCATTTGATAGGATTGACCATCGTTACCTGGCGGCTGTCCTGCAGGCAGCTGGATTCAAAACCAACTTCCGCCGCTGGATTAGCCTCCTGTATCAATCCCCCATGGCTGTGGTACAGGTGAACGGAAAGTTGTCGTGCGTTCTGGCGCTGTCTAGGTCGGTCCGACAGGGTTGTCAACTGTACTTTATGCTTTGGCGTTGGAGTCTATCCTTCGCCGGCTAAGGGACAGGGCGTGCAGTCCGGCCCTACGTGGAATCGCTGTCCCTGGTGGTGCTCGAGCCAGGGTTTCCGCGTACGCCGATGACGTCACTACTTTCGTGTCCTCCCGGAGTGACATCGACGTAGTACAGAAGGCGCTTGAATGGTACGAACAGGTGACAGGGGCCAAGATTTACCGCAACCAGTTGTCCGGCTTGCGGTTAGGCGCCTGGAAGGGTGTTACCCGCCCGGGGCCCTTCGACTGGACGGACGGCTCGGTCTGCATTCTTGGAGTGTGGTTCGGGCCCGACCTACAGTTGGAGAAAAATTGGTCTGAAGTACTGGCAAAGGTAGACGCGTCGGCCAAGACTTGGCGTCGCAGGAATTTGTCCTTAAAGGGTATGGCTGAGGCGTGTGCTACATACGTCTTTCCCATTATCCTTTACCAGTTGTCAGTACTTCCACTTTGTAAACAGCGTAGGAAGGCGATCGAGCGTTTGCTATTCTCCATTCTGCGGAGAGGACGCAAACACTACGTCGACAAACATGTCTGTTACCAACGTCCGTGTCATGGGGGTCTGGGAATGCTATACCTGATGGGCCATAAGGTTGCGTCAAGGTTAGTTTTTCTCAGGCGAGCGATTTTCGAAGACTCATTGCTTATGGGGATAGTGAGGGACATGTTCCCTAGCCTTACTATCACTCCCCCCCATCTCGAGGCGGTGCCGTAAGCCTCGAGGGCGATCGAGTTTTCTCCTCGAAAGTCTGGTGGACCTGCGGGCCATTCCACGGTCCAGTGACCTTTCACGGCGTAGGAGAGTCTTCTATCGTGGGTTAGTGGAGGGCGTCGCTAAGGATGTGTTGCGCTTGTCGGAGGATGAGTTTCGCTCGTTCTGGTCTTGGGCGCCGGGTAGTGATTATCTCAGCAACTCTGAGTTCTCGCTCACCTGGCGATTAGCTCGGAATCGCTTGCCTCTCAATGACAAGGCCTTCATATGGGGCCTGGCGAATTTGCCAGATTGTGAACGCTGCAACATTGGCTTGGAAGAAACGGCTTCGCACGCCTTCTACCATTGTTCGCGGGTTCGCCCTCTATGGGACCGGGTCGGCGAGTTGACTGCTCGTATTGTGCCGAGAGAGCCTGTGCTCATTGATCGTGCATTCGCTTGCGACAATGTGTCGCCCCCGTTTTCTGGGATGAAGCGTATGATGTTTATGTCGCTGCTAGCCACGACTCGAATGGTGATTTGGACGACGCGAATGGAGAAAGTCTTGCGAGGTCAGCGTCTTTCACATCAGAATCTGATCTGCTATTTTGAGCTGATGCTCAAAATAAAGATTAGAACTGATTGGAAACGTTTGACTTCGACAGACTTCGGCAAAAGGTGTGTATATGTAGCAAGTCTGGTTCGCTTGAACGGGGCTAGTCTTGATTTTCTCTTTTAGATCTGCTGGTTGCATCGGGGTGGATTCCTGTGGAACCCTCCCCTGATTAAGGTAGCTCACTTTTTCTGTACCTAGTTAAAGTGAATGAATGTGTTCCTAGCCTGTACCCGACTTTCTCTTTTGTTATGATCCAATTCGAGATTACCAACCTCCCCAGTTTGTTTTGGTCTCCTTTTATCTCGTCTGGTTCAGCCTTTTATTGTCCCACTCCATTAATTTTTTACCCTCCTCCCCACTCCCTTAGCGAGTGTGCTTCTTGATTTCGCCGTTTGGCGGAATACAGCGGCCACTCTTTTTTTCTGGGATGGACGGTTCTTACTAACATTGATTATTATTTTAGTTAAAAATTTGTTGTATTTTCAGTTTATTTTTGGGTTCATCCCCCTCCCATCATTTCATTTTTCAATTAAATATTTTATATTATATTGTACAGATTATTGTATGTATTATATTGTACATAAATACATTTTTATTGTCATGGGTTATTCTCCTTATTTTTAGGTGCCCCTTGTCAGTTTGTGGCATTGTGGTGTATGAAGGATTGGTGTATGAAGTAGATGGATAGCTTCTTTTGGTGACTGAGAAAATTGTAACGAATGAATGGGTCGTGATAGTGTTTAGCTAGGTATAGGATAGTTAAGCGAGAACCAATCTCTCTCCCTCCCCTTTTCGGCTTTGTGCCACAATTTTGTATTTATTGCAAAATAAATAGTGGGAAACGTCTTAGGCGAAGGCATTCACTATTCGATAGTCGATTCCACTCCAACCCGTGGCTTGCCTATATGTGCATTATTGTTAATTGTACCATAGTACAATAAATCTTTATTTCTTATTCCTGGTGTGGAGTTCTATTCTTCAACTGATCTTTTTATACCGTATTCCTTTTTGGGATATATCACAAAATTAAATAATATTATCTTGAAATAGTAAATTCATTTAATAAGAATGCTATTTGGATTCAATCACGGCCTCCTGATAACTTTAAAATATCCTGCATCCCTTCCGAACGGTGGTGAATGCTGCCATAATCCTTTCCATCTTTGATGTTACAAGCAGTTTTGTTTTGCTCAACTACGCCCACATAATCAAGGAAGTTACAGTCTGGAGAGTTAGGTGGCCAGGTGAAAGGGGTGGTGTGGTCGCAGAAATTCTCTGACAGCCATGACTGTGTTTTCCTGCTTGTGTGGCATGGTGCAGAGTCATGTTGCCAGACATAGGGTCTTTCAGCAGTCACCCACTTGTCCATGGTTAGCACTATCTTCTTAAGGCACTTGATGTAGGCCTTCGTGTTGAGTGTGGGGGTCCTCTCCCAAAAATTCGGAAGTTGTTTTTTTCTTATCAGAACGATTGGAGTGAGTTTTTCGAGCTACCGTAACCTCATTAGACTCATACAAATCTGGCCGAATCGTTTGCATTGTACTCAGGTTGACACTCAAACACGCTGAAATGTTCGTATTGGAGCTTCATATCTCAGATAAAATTCAGGATACAGATTTTATTTCATATATACAATGTTTGTCTTAGCATGAGTCTTACAAATATTTTAACATGTCCGTGATTTTACGAATAATAAAATTTTGACCCACTCACAGTTTGTTCAAATATATATTGTCGTGGACCCGGTTAAGAAGTCCAGCAAGAAATAATACAACAAGAACCAAAATAGGAAATAATGATATGTATGTTAAACACAGCAAAATACAAATACTTGGAACTCTGTCAGTAGAACGATAAATACTGGTTAGATAGTAATACTATAATTGGGTCTCGCAGTAGTCGTACGGTAGCAGTCTTGGCTATCTCTGCCTGTCGCTCTCTGCTGATTTACTTTATGCTGATCTCTCTCTCCCCCTCCCTCCCTCCCTCTTTCTCTCTCTCTCTCTGAGCTCTCCACTTGTGAGGGGAAGTATATGTAGTTGTACGAAGAGTTCAATCCGTTGTATGGGTGATACCACCATGACACCCACCTCCTAAGTTTTTTTCTCTTTTAATATTTTTTGTTTTATGATTTATTATCAAAGGTTTGGTGGACTTCCTTTACCTAACAGATTTTCTAATTTCCGGTACTGTTTGGGGGTCTTTGTGACTCGAATGTATCAAAAGTTGTGTCCATAGTTCTTTTTCTTGCGGTGGCGTATTGGTTTTATTTCAGCCGCCTTTTCCTTTTTTGATGTATGTGTCTTCTGTGCGTGTATTCTGGATCTTGAATCATATATAGCTTCTTTCCGATCCTATGAATAATCGTACAGGCTTCCCAGTAGGACGTATTGCTTTTAAACATTTTATAATATACTCTTTCTCCTGGTCTGAAAGTCTTCTTTGGTACGAATGACGTTAGCTGTTTTTTGTTTTGTCGAATACAGATTTATTTTTCTCGCAAACACCACCTCCGCCGGTGACAGTTCTGATGGTGTGTTGTTGTTTGGGGTAATCCTATACACCTGTAGAAACTGTTGCAGTGCTTTCTCTGTTGGTATCCCGTATGTCTTTTTTTAATTCTCTTTTTAGGGTGTCAACGAATCTCTCAGCTTGACCATATGAACGTGGGTGATACGGTGGAGTTTTTATGTGATTAACTTGGAACATCTCACAGAACTCCTAGAAGTCTGTGGACGTAAATTGTGTTCCATTGTCTGTTACCAGACAATCCACAACCCCAAACCTTGCGAACAGTTCATGTAGGCAGTTAATAGTGTTTTCTGCCGTTGAATTCCTGTAGCGAAACACATTTGTTAGCTGTCTACTGTGATTAAATAATAAAATCCGTCTATAGGTCCCGTATAATCTACGTGGATCCTCTACCATGCTCGATCAGTTTTCGGCCAAGGTTTTTGTATCATTGGGGCTGCGCTGACAGCTACGGCGCAAATCTTACATTTTTCTACCATTTGTGTAATATCTTCGTCCATGTTCTTCCAATAAACATAGCTTCTCATTTAAGCTTTTATACAATTTTTCCAGGATGTCCCATATGAAAATCTTTTAGTATTCTTTTCTGCAGTGTCTTAGATATTACGAATCTCTCATTGTATATTAATACGTTGTCGCAAAGCGCAAAACTCTCGGAGAGACTTCTGTTTTTTTCTTGTATTTTTTTCTTTGTAGTTTTAATGAAGTCGTCCCTTTCTGCCTCATTCCTAATTTCTGATAACGTTGCTGACAGCTCGCGTACTGTGTTTTCCAGTGCTGTTCTCATTTCGCTTTCTGATTGTAGTGTAGCTATTACCGAATCCTCCAGCGGTTCATTATTCTTTGACACTAATCTTGATAACCCGTCTGCGTGTCCAATATTGTGGAGGCCAGGTATTCCAATTTGAAGTCATAATTAAGTAATATGGTTTCCCATCGTAATAGCCTGTTTGCTGTGTATGTTGGGAAGCCTTTCTTCGAACCGAAGATTGTCAACAACGGTTTATGATCAGTCTGCAGAGTGAAATGTCTTCCGTAAATGAAATATGATCCCTAAAGCCTCTTTCTCGATTTGTGAATAGTTTTCCCCCCGCTGGTAATAGTGTTACCGAAGCGTATGCGAAACGTCTTTTCTTTCCATCTGGCATTTTGAGCAATAGACAAGCACATGCACCATACGAACTCGTGTCACTCGCTATTAAATTTGGATCGTAGTTTGTCAAAAACAAATCTGACGTTAATGCTTTAATAATTTCTTTAAGTGCTTCTTGGCATTGTGCTGTCCAACTCCATTCTTTCTCTTTTTTGAGTAATTCACGCAACTTATGCATATTGGCGATGAATTCCTGGTAACAATTTACCAATCCCAGGAAACTTTGTAGTTCTGCGATATTTCTCAGGTGCCGGCATATCCTTTGTTGCTGCCGCTCTTCCCGAATCCAGCCTTTTTCCATCCTTGTTTATAATGTCCCCTAGGTATCTAATTTCTTTTGGGAAAAAGTCGCATTTTTGTTCTTTAATTTTGTACCCATAGCTTTGTATTCACATAAATACTTCTTGAATGTGTTTCGCATGTTGTTCGACGCTGTCGCACTTTATTAGAATGTCGTCCAGATATGCTATGGCGAATTCTAATCCAGCTAACATTGTATCCATCGTTTGTTGGAACATCGCTGGTGCTACTTCAATTTCAAAAGCAAGCCTTTGAAATCTATACAATCCCTTGTGGATGTTAATGCACAGTAGCTTAAAAGTTTCCTCATCCACTGGTACCTGTAAATAGGCTTCGCTTAGATCATTTTTTGAGAAGTATTTGCCGCCATTTAATCTTGTGAACACTTCCTCTGAGCTAGGAAGCGGATAGTGGTAATCTTTTATTGCATTGTTAAAACCTGTTGATAAATCTGCGCAAACACGAATTTCGCCTGATTTTTTTTTAACATAGACGGTCGGCGCATCCAATTGGCTAAATTCTACTTTCGTTAGTATCCCTGTTTCTACAAGCCTATCCAGTTCTTTATCAATTTTTTCTTTCAATTCTATTTTTGCTGCTACCTTTTTACATCAATCCAATCCTGGTGAAAATAAGTCGGGGTCCTTTTCTTTTAATTTTTCTTTTAATTTCTCTGCTTCTGTTGGGTTACTTTCTACTTCATGACAGAAAGTATTAATAGGCAAATCTCATGTCAAACTTTTGCATCCAATCTGTACCGAAAAGCCTCTGTGTTTTTAGAAGGAAAATTTTTAGTATTTTTTTTTTGTTTTTCCATTGAATGATATATTCGTGATTACCACTCCTTCGAATTTTATTCTTTTTCCTGTTACTGATCTTGTAATTTTGTCTGTACGTAGCATGGTGGGCTTATTCAGTTTTCTCCATGTTTGTAAACTAATAATAGTCAAATGGGAGCCTGAATCAAGCTAGAATTTGATCTTTTTGTTTCAACTACTACGTATTTTCTTATTCCGTCCTAATGTTTCGTTCTGGCAGCTCTTACCCTGCTTCTGTTTCCTTTAGTTCTAGTTCTGCAATGCAAACTTTTGTCTCCTATTCTGTTACATGCTGAACAGGTTTTGTATCTATGCATGCAGTCTTTATACCAGTGAACAGCTCCACATCTATAGTACGGACTAGGAGAAGGTTTCCTTTTGAATTCATAATTGTTATGATTTTTTTGTTTGGGGAGGGTAAAATTGCGTATTTCTGTTTTAACTTTTCTTTGGGGAGGGTTGAAAATATGTCTTTCTGTTAACGTTGCGTATATGTGCAATGCCCAATTCTTCTATGTCCCTTGAGTCATTTTTTACGCTTAAACATCTCTGACAATCTTCTGCTAGTTTCTGCAACGTTAGTTCTGGCTCATTTTGCAGTTTTGTCAGAATTCTTCTTCTCATTTTGGAGTCTGTTGTTGAGACTAGTCCTTGTACAAAGATTAAACACTTGAAATTATCTGACGAGAGCTCTGATAGTTTAAAATCATCGCAGTGTTTATTTACAATTACTGCGAATGTGGTGTAGTCTTCGTCGTCTTTTTTGTTATGGAAAGGTGACGTCTTCAGGCGGGAAAGTTCTGTTAACCATTTCACTGCTTCCTCGAAAGTTAATTCGTTGGTTTTTTGGACAATATATAGTCAACGAACTTTGTATATTCGGCAGACCCTAGTTTTCTTAATAACAATCTCAATTTCTTTTTGTCTGACCATGTCTCGCAGTCGATTTTAAAAAGATCCTCGTATCTCCTAAAGTAGTCTTCGAAGGTTTTATCCTCGTCAGGAGAGTATTTGAAATTTTCAATTGAGTTCCATATTGCCTTCTGAGAAAATGTAGACTCTTTCCGCTGTTCTGTCCTTTGTTGTTTATCACTTTTAGTATTAATTCTTATAATTCCATGTGTCTGGTTTCATTTTTTGCTGCATTTCTATTTGTTTCTCTGGCAATCTTTGTTGGAATTGAAATTGTTTTCTCAACAGTTCAACAGTTGCTGCTTGGATATCCATTTTTTTTCACTTACTTCTGTAAGGAGGGAAAAAGAAAAAAACTTTTTTTATGTAGTTATGCAGGGAGATATTTCCTTTAACCTTGTCGCCACTTCGTATGACGACTGCAGTTCAAAAACGTGAATTCTTTGAGTTTCCTCGTCGCTTTTTGTTGTTGCGACTGTTCTTGAAAAAATTTCATCATCTCCGCGTAATATTTTGAATATTTCGTCATCACTTGTCGTGTGGGACACTGTTTTTTTTATCATTTTATCATTCCGTGTGAATTTGTTCGCCACTTGTCGTGGGTGACTGACGTGAAAAACGTGTTTTTCTTTTTTTGCTCTCTTTTGTGGACCCGGTTAAGAAGTCCAGCAAGAAATAATACAACAACAACCAAAATTTAGGAAATAGCGATACTTATATTAAACACAGCAAAATATAAATACTTGGAACTCTGTTAGTAGGACGATAAATACGGGTTAGGTAGTAATACTATAATTGGGACTCGCAGTAGTCGTACGGTAGCAGTCTTGGCTATCTCTGCCTATCGCTCTCTGCTGATTTACTTTATGCTGATCTCTCTTTCCCTTCATCCCTCTCTCTCTCTCTCTCTCTCTCTCTCTCTCTCTCTCTCTCTCTCTCTCTCTCTCAGAGCTCTCAGAGCTCTCCTCTTGTGAGGGGAAGTATATGCAGTTGTACGAAGAGTTCAATCCATTGTATGGGTGATGCCACCATGACATATATATTAGGACCTTGAATAAGTTCTCGCTGTTTTCCAACACATGGAGTTCCGAGAACTGCGTCCGTGTAGTTTCAGATAGTAATGCAGTCATAAGGAAGTACTTGAAATTCAGTGTATGCCATTTTGCCAAAATGTAAACAACTTTGTTTTTCATAGCGTTAAACATTTCGGATTTCGTAACAAATAATGTGCTTCCCATTAACCAAATCGAATCGCCTAATTGTGGTTTCCGGAGTCCCTTTAAATATTCGAATTCATATTGAATTGTTGCTGCGTTTGAGAAACTCTTCTAGTGCTGTTTGACCAGAGCTGTTACCCTAAAGAAGAAGAAGAAGAAGAAGAAGAAGAAGAAGAAGAAGAAAGCGTTGGCCCAACAAGTTCATGGAGGAGGAAGCTTCGGGAACACTGACTTGTCCGCCTCCTGCTAATTCGAATGTAAGAGAACGCCATTTGTATTTCCGCCTTCTCGTAAGTACTCGTAAGTGTCTGTGTTCGTAAAGCACAAGTTCCTCTTTCCCTCTTGGCTAATTCGTGACTTGGTCGCAATATTTTAATTGTATGTTCCGCGATCAGTTTTGACGCTAAAATACCTATAATTTTAGCAGTTCTCCTGTCTTTATCGTACATATTTCCAATGCTAATCATTTATTGAACTGTACATGTTAAATGTAAAAACTTTTTATGCATTTTAATATTGTATGTTGTAATAAATACTTCTGTAATTGAGGCGCACGCATTTTAATATTATTTACTTTGCCTCTGTGAACACGTGGTAATACGTTAAGAGAGAAGAGTTGCTCCCTATATATATATATATATATAAGGTAAATACAATTGAGAACAAGAGACATTTTAATAATCGAATGTTCAAAATTATTAATAATCCCTCTCAGACAAGAAGAAAATTCTGTTAGAGATTGTTCGAAGTTCACTTTCGAAGAAAAGTACACGAAATATGGTTCAAGTTTTCAACTTTTTTATGTCATCATCAGGGTAGGTAGAGACAGCTTGTGCGTTTCACTCACTCACACACACACACACTCACTCACTCACACACACACACACACACACACACACACACATATATTTATATATATATATATATATATTGAATTCAGCACTGAGCGGTGGCAGTCTGTTTCATGTTTAAACGTAGTCGTTAAGCTACTGTTGTAGGTGTATTGTGGTTTATTTGCGCTTCTTCACCCACTTGAAATTCCCTTTTGCATTTATTGGCTTCCTTTATTATTGAATAAAGTTTCTCTCGTGTTCTTAGACGCAGATCATCATCCAGTGTTCTAAAGTTTCCCGGTATTTTTGAAGACAGATTTTTGTGGTTTTTTAAGACGATTCTTTGGATGATGCATGTTGTAGCAAATGTGAAGTTTTTCGTTTTAACATCCATTCGATTAATGTTTATATTATTTTATTATTTCCTTTGATTTCTGTTGTATACTCAGTTCTTTTATTATCAACCCTGAGAAGCATGCTAACAGAAACTGTAGCCAGAGTGACTCAAGATGATCCCGTGCGACGATTTTGTGCGTCAATGGAAACGAATTCACTGTTAGGGTGGATGTCAGTTCAATTGCCCTGAGAGTCAGTCGCCCTGGTGGTTAACGGTGTCATTGTAGAGGATGCTTGCTGGCTTCGGCCAGAGAATAATGCAAGACACATCAACCTGGCCGAGCTTGACGCCACTTTAAAGGGAGTTAACCTAGCGCTAACAGTGGCAAGCCAAGGTACTACACATTCTTACGGACTCTGTGTGTATACATCGGTGGATAAATGATGCCCTGACTGAAAGGGCTCGACTGACCACAAAGGCATCAAGTGAAATGCTGTTGCGAAGGTGACTCGCCACACTGGTCGAGATGATCAATGAGTACAACTTGGTCGTAGACACGACGTTGATTAGGTCCGCCATGAACAGAGCGGATGCGCTGACTCGGGTTCCGCAACGATGGCTGACTAGCGTTCGGAAAGAATCCAAGCCTCGACAGCAACCGTGTGCCGCTACAGCGTACAATCTGGATTAGGAACGGATAATAAGCATTCATCGACAGTGTGGGCATCCTGGAATCAGGCGAACACTATTTCGCCAGGATGATTGATCCCGTAGTTGAAAAAGAGGATGTCAGGACGGTAGTGAAAAGATACGAAGCGTGTCAAACGACTGACTCGGCGCCGGTGAAGTGGAAACGGGGTCAGCCGGAAGTAAGTGTCATATGGCAAAGGGTGGGAATGTACATCGCCCATTATGGTGGCAACCACTTCTTCACCCTTATCGATTGTGGACCAATATATTTCGCAGTTTGGAGACCCATCGCCCAACAGGACTCCTACATTATCCACCAGCTGAAGTCAATTTTTTTTTAACGGGGTGCACCGGAAAAGTTATTAACTGACAACGACCCCGCCTTCTGCAGCCAACAATTTAAGCAGTTCTTACAGGAATGGGGGCGGGGGGTCCGGCTACGGCTGCGATGCGAATATGTACCATCAGGCAACGGCATTACAGAAAGAAGCCATCGCAGCATAAAGACAATTGGAGCCAGGAAATAGTTCACCATCTCAGAGGCCACCTATTGGTATAATACCATGCCTAAAAACGTTACGTCCCCGGAAACTGAACCTGCAAACGCTGTCTACAGATACCGGGGTCGGGAAAAGTGTATTTATGCTGAACAAACACCTGCCAACGAGGAAGCAATCGGAACATATGCCATAGGGCATCCCGTCTAGATAAAAGCTCCGGGTAGCCGATGCACCACCAAATTCAAGCGAGGGTGAGTGACTGGAGTGATCAGCCAACAATCTGTTCTAGTCGATGGAATCCCACGTCACGTGCGCGATTTCCGCCCTGCTCTGGAAACCGACTATCCGCCGTCCGAGGAAAGTGGTGAGCACAGTACACACTCGATGCATCTAAGGTCAAGTCCACCGAGTTTTTTCTCCGACATCAGTAGTCTATCTGCGGATGCTGACGTTGCCAACGACTCTGATGCAGATACAAGTTCATACGAGGATGAAGCCCCTGTTATCCCGCTCAGGAGGAGTGCCCGGCAGAAGAGGCCTGTCCCAAGCTGCACTACGTGCGATCAAAACGCATGGCAGCTCTCCACGGATGCAAAGAGCAAAATGAAAATTGCATCTGCTCCGAGCCCACCAGATGCTGTTCCAGACACCACTAGGCAGGATGCGGTTAATCCGGCAGCTGTCGAAAGGGCATTATGGGATAGCGTCCCCGACGTGCTGCTTAGGAGAAGCACTCGACAGAAAAGGCCTGCTTAAAGTTATACAGAGTGCGAACGACATGAGCGGGCACAACGTGAAAGCCTTCCCCTCGACACAAAAGGGTACGTGCCTATGGCGCACTTCCACTGCTTAAATGCCGCGCATGCAAATGTCGCCCCGGGTGCGACCGACAGCAATTTGTGTTCTGAAGATCAAGGAGGCGTGTGGTAATCCGGGTGATCTTACGGCTTGTTCCAGTGCGAAGGCACACGGTTTTACAAGGTATGAAAATGAGCGGCCCTTTGTAATTCGTATGAAAATAAGCAGCCGAGAAAAGGCATAAAATGAGATAAATTTTGTCATTACAGAAAAAAGATTTAGCATCCCAAGGATATTCATGCTAACATTAGGGGATGATGTTCCAGGTTTATCAACGATGCAAAATGAGCAGCTGAATTTAGAAGTGAAAAGGAGAATTTTGTAGATAACCCATGGTTTAGAAGTCCTCCAACTGCTAACACCGGGGACATTGATTGTGTTCACCACATGGGGATGAATAACAGACGACTGACTATAAATAAAATAACCAATGCTGTTAGCATATCCTGTGAGAGTTGAGAATATTCTGTACAATGAAATTGAAATGAATTTTTTTGTTTGGTAGGTGCCAGGTCTTCTGACACCTGATCAGAAGCGCAAGAGACTAATCACATCACGGGAAAATCTTACATTGATGGAGGCAGATCCAGCTGATTTCCTTGAACGTTTCCTAACTTAGGATGGGCGTTGAGTTAATCACTGAGCCAGAAAGAGACAATCCATGCAGTGAAAACGCCCCTCCTCACCTACTCCAAAGAAAGCCAAAGCTGTTTCATCTACAGGGTGATGGCTTCTGTTTTTTGGAGATATAAAAGGCAATGTATTTATTGTCTACCTTTAAATGGGTCACACCATCAATGGAGAATACTGTGCCAACTTGCTGAGGCAGTTATGAAAAGAGTACAAAAACCGAACACCCAGGAAAACTGACAGAAGTTCTTGGTTTCGATGGTTGCTGTGTGTAACTGTGACTTTAAACTAATTTATCATCCTCCCTACTCTACTGATTTATACTCATATGACTATCATCTGTTCCCCAACATGAAAAAAAACACTTAGCAGGAAACTAGTATCGCAGTAATGACGACGTCATGTTTGCTGTCGAGAGCTTTTTTTACCAACAGGATGATATTTTCTTTATTAATGGGATCTAATCACTGCAACACAAATGGAAAAAAGTGTATAGACCACAAATGAAACTATGTTGAAAAATAAACCTCATTTGGTCACATTCGACAACAGTACCTTGTCAGCCTATGAACTTTTCAGCCGACCCTCGTATATAATAATATGAACACTTTAAAATAATATTTACGAAGGAATACATACATCTTTCTGTTACATACGATGTGGGGGTGGGAAAATTCATTTTCCTAAACTTGACTGAATAACCAAATATCAGAAATCTTAAACACCTTCTTGGTCAAGCCAGGAACTTTTTGCACTTTTTTGTATATTAACAAAAGCAGTTACAGTGTAGAAAATAAAATAGCTTTATTTTATAATTGACTATGCTTTACCTTAAGTAGAAACTTAATGATCTACTTAGACGGAATAATTTTATGGCAGATTTTTTCCAATAATTGTTATTATCATCATCATAATATCTGCAGCAAGAAAAGAATACGAAGGACGAGGTATGAAATTTAGAACATAATTTCAATCCAAGTTATGTTCTTTCCATTATTCGCATTAAACCACCTGCTAATACTGCTGTTTGCTTTTCCAAGGAAAAAGAAAAGCTTTCAAGCACCATGTTGAAAATCAATTGCAGATTTCCGAAGGTTACCTCCCACAGAAACAAGGTAATGAAAAACCATTGCTTTTGTTTAAGCCTCTTAATTGCCATTACTCGAAAAAATAGACTCTCCTAGCCACTTGCAGCTGTTATGTTTGTGTATGTATGTGTGTGTGTTTGAGAAAGAGAGCATGTGTTTAATTACTGAAAAATTCACAATCTAACAAGAAACCCTTCAAGAATGAGATATAAATATTTTAACGTCCTCATTGTAAGTGCAAATCGGCCGGGCTGTTGGCTGTAGACGATTACGGACGCCGCTAGTCGTGATGATTACGTCACAGTAGCTAGTCCTCAAGACGTCTATTACAACAATGAACTCACTGTCCACGCTGTGTTCTTTGATCTCAGAACGTCACGTTGTAAAAACCCGGTGACTGTATTTCTACCATATCCAGACCAGACACTTGTGCACACTCGTGTTAAAATAAAATAATTACGGCACCAAAAAATAAATAAGTTCGAAGACGCCTGGATGAGTTACGAAAGAAAGTTTTTATAAAAAAAGCAATAATTAATTAAATAAGCAGAAAATACAATTGTCGTAATTCAAGTTTACAACGGAGAGAAGATTCGTTTAAAAAATATCAGAGCTTTTCAATCTTGAAATAAAAATAAGTCCTTCCGAAGTTTCGTTTTAAGTAATCAAAGCTTTCAATTTTTTAAAAATAATCAGGCTGTCAATTCTCCACATAAAAACACGTCTTTTCGGCCTTTATCAAACTTTGCAGAGACAGCCAAATAACAATGTGACGTGGCAGCGGGTGGTGGGTGGTGGTCGTTTGGTCTTTGCCGCCTGAATATCTCTCTCAAAATCTCCAACTAAAAATTATTTTCATAACAGTTCGGACTTTTCGTTAAGAATAATAAGAACTTTCAATTCTCCAAATAACTTTTAAAACAATAAAGTTATATCGGGATTCTTATCGGAGGCGCATTATTCGACATTAACTTTTCAAGTTAATCGGCGATAGGCTTTTCTACGTTTCTTTACATCTTCAGCCATAAGTTCTGTAGTAGGCGACCAGCCTCTGGGTCGTGCCTCCCCAATTGGGAACACTTTCCCCACAGTCGCTACATTTTGACTGCAATTTCAAAAACTACCCAAACAACTCTGATTTTTCGCACTGAGTTCGGATTTTTATAGCTGTACTCAATCCTCTCGGGGGATCTACGCGACTCAAAGCTTTGACCAATGAGATTATTTTTCACCCACACGATTTACGGGGAGCCATCAACAGATCACATGACGTAATGTCTTTCTGTCTTTTTTCATTCAATTACATCATCTATCTTTCGATTTTAGAATCTGTTCCCAGGAATAATGTTTGAGGATTTAACCCTACTTGACCTCATCAAGGAAATTCTGACATTTTGTTATGACTACGGCCATTTTTCAAACTTCTACTTGGCGCAAAACAATTCGTTTCGTATACGAAAAAAGAAGAAACTATATTTTTCTCTTTTTTTCCCAATTATCAGCCAATTTCTCTATTCCCCGGATTTTACAAGTACATAATAGTATTAAAAATATCTTCTTTTTTTTTTACGTAAGCTCACATCGCGGATTACAATAAAGTACAACTAACAATACCACTAATATCAATTTCTCTCACTCCGTTGTATTAAACCAAAAAACAAAAATATGCCGATGTGGAAATAGTGTTATAGTAGGTACCTCGAAATCACGAAAAAAGAAGATATCTGAGAAAAACATAATGTTTCGAAAACAATAAAAACAAAATTTTATCGTCAAAACCTATGTGTTATTATTAATGAATTTTAATGCATTTTTTAATTCTTTTTAGAACCTTTGTATGTTTTTGCTAATTTCTTTTTTTTTTCTTTTTTTTTTTTTGTCAGCGCCCAAAAGTTTGTACGGTACATTTTAGCGTGTTTTTGCGATAAAAATACATTGATTTGGAAATTCTCGCAAAAATCAGGTTGTTAGATTTTAGTTAAATTTTGAGGAAATAAAATAAATTATTTTTTAAATATGTCCTTTTAAGAAAATCTTTCTAAAAATATTTTTTATATGTATTATCCTCCACTCATTTAATTTTATGAAATTTCGAGAAATTCTTTTTTGTATAGCTTAATATTAATATTTGTTATAAGGACATGTCCACAGAGAATTTAAATCATCAAATCTTCTTGATCACACAGGAACCTCGGGCACAGGAAATTATCCCTGAAAGATGAAATAAAAAACTGCAATCAATTTCAACCATTATTTTAATTAGTAAATAACGTTCAATTGCTTTTATGAATAAGATATATTGTAGACCTAAAAAAATAAAAAAAAAACAATTTAAGAAAAGAACAATTTAGAGATTTCAGTAGCGACGCCCACAGGATAATATATGCAGGAGGTAAAAAAAAAAACGAAAAAGGGGTCGGCTTAATACTAAACAAACAAGTGAAGAAATGTGTTCTTGGATACTGTCAGCTTTCAGAGAGAGTCCTCTTGGCTAAACTGCGGGGAAGGCCATTCAATATATCTATTATGGTAGTTTATGCGCCGACAACTCAGAGTTCGGAGGACGAGATAGAAACTGGACAATGCCAAGGCCCAGTGCAAAAGCCAAGAAATTAGGATTATAATGGGGGACTTGAATGCCAAGGTAGGTAAAGATAGAGAAGGAGACACGAGCGGCAAATTTGGACTACGGGAGCGCAACGAACGAGGAGAAAAATGAGCCCAATGGTGCTCAGCCAATGACCAGGTAATTACCAACACCTGGTTCCAAGAACACCCACGACGTTTATGGACATGGAGAAGCCCAGAAGGCGACACGAAGAACCAAATAGACTATATAACTATAAACAAGAGATTCAGGAACGCAGTAGTCCAATGCAAAACATATCCAGGTGCCGACTGCGGAAGTGACCACATCCCCGTCATCTTCAAACAAAGGGTGAAACTCCGAAGACTGAAGAAGCCCAGCACATCACCAACGCTGCAATACGACACGCTAGAGAATGACATCACCCTGCAGAAAGAATACAATAACAGCGTGAGAAAGAAATATGAAGAACAAATTGGAAAAAGGCACTCAAAATGGGAGTCACTAAAAGAAGCGATGGTGACCTCAGCGAACAAAGGAAATTAGACACAGAAGAAAAAACGAGTGGATGACCGAAGAGATCCTCCACATGATGCAAAGGAGACAAAAAATAATGCCAAGACATGGAGCAGAGTACAAGAAACTTCACAGGGAGATAAGGAACAAATGCAGACAAGCCAAGGAGGAATGGCTCAACAACAAATGCGAAGAAGTAGAGAGACTGAGCAGGACCAACAAAGCAGAGATGCATAAAGAGATAAGAGAACTGAGAGGACAAAAATCTGCTCCTCAACAGGATGCATAAAATCCAAGGATGGAACAATCATATTAGATAAAGAGGAAATACTCCAGCGATGGGAAGAATATATAAAGGATCTTTTTTGCGACAAGAGAGAACAACCGAGAATACACAAGGACCGGAAATACTAAAATCCGAAGTGGAAGCTGCAATGGCCAAAATGAACAGAAACAAAGCAGCTGGTCCAGACGGCATAGTGATAGAGCTGCTGACAACCTTAGAAGAATATGGCATAGAAAAAATTACCGACATAATAAACGAAATTTATAGCAACGGAATAATACCAGACAAAATATGCAAGTCGATATTTATAGCACTGCCGAAGAAACCAGGCGCAAACGAGTGTGAACTACACAGAACTATCAGCTTAATGAGTCACATTACCAAACTGATGGTCAGAATCCTGATGAATAGAGCGAGAAGCAGAATCAGGCCAGAGATAGGGCAGAGACAGTGCGGGTTTGTCAAAGACACTGGAACAAGGAACGCCATATTCATGATTAGGATGCTCTCCGAAAGGACAATACAAATGAAGAAAGACTTGTACCTATGTTTCATTGACTATGCGAAGGCAAGATACGATACAAAGAATTGATGGAGATGCTCGACAGCCTCGATATTTTCTGCAAAGACATAAGAGTAATCAAGAATCTCTACTGGCAGTAAACGGCCTGCATATGGACAGGTAACGATCTCAGTAGATTTACAGAGATAGAAAGAGGCGTAAGACAAGGATGTGTCTTTTCACCGGATTTGTTCAACCTGTACAGCGTGAATATCTTGAGGACTCTAGATAACACGCCAGGATTTGTTGTTGGAGGACACAACTTGAACAACATAAGGTATGCAGACGATACAGTGCTGATTGCAGGACACGGAAAGGAAACTACAAGTGACAAAAAAGGACTACAAATAAACTTTAAGAAAACTGAGTGCATGGTCATCAGCAAAAGGTACAACCCAAAATGCCAAATAAATGTAGGAGATACCAGAATCAAGCAAGTACAAAAATTTAAATACCTAGGAAGTGTCCTAACTGGAGATGGAAAGTGCGATACAGAGATCCGAAGGCGAATTGGCATGGCAAAAGACGCGTTCCAGAAGCTGAGTAAAGTACTAACACACAGGAAAAACTCACTAGAAACAAAGAAAAGAGTGCTGGACTGCTACATGATGTCAGTTCTTCAATACGGCAGTGAATGCTGGACAATATCATCGAAAATGAGGACAAAACTGGAAGCAGCGGAAATGTGGTTCTACAGAAGGATGCTGCGAATATCGTGGACTGGGCATGCAAGCAACGATGAGGTATTGGAAAGAATGGCAACAAAAAGGAAATTAATACTGAGCATCAGGAAGAGACAACTGAAGTTCCTAGGACACGCAATGAGGAAGGAGAGCCTGGAGAACCTGATACTGACTGGTCAGATAGAAGGAAAGAGAGACAGAGGAAGGCAGCGGATAACATATTTGCAGGGCCTGATCAGGTGGTTGACGGAACGGGGGTTGACAGGAGTAACGGGAGCAAACATACTAGGAGCCACAAGGGATAGGGAGACGTGGAGAACCATGATCGCCTACGTCCTGAAGGGACATGGCACATAGAAGAAGAAGAATGATTTTTTACGAGAATTGTTTTCATTTTTTTTAATTGGAATATTGTAAAAACCTTTAAATCTTTTAACATTCTGTATTAATTTGTAGCCGTCAAGTGATATTGTTATTAAATAAAAACTATATTCACTAAATGGAAACTGTTGCAGCAATCCAACGTTTCTCAGTATTTTAAAAAGAATTTCGAATATTTGTGTATGAGTAAACGTGTCGATTTTTATAAATGCACACACGACACCATTAGAAAAATAAAAGATATACTTAAATTAAAATATTATTGGTAATTTTCTAACATTTTCTCTATAAGTGTCTTCGTAGGTAAGGCTATTTAGCCAAAGTACAATTCTAAAAATTAATGGGTAGTTAATATATATATAGTCATCCGCAGACAGATCTGTTTCGCTGTATCACAGCTCATCAGTACGATTAGCCTCCGATCGCTTTTAACCCAGGATTGAAACCCGACCGAATTGGCGTCAGTCGGCGAATCTTCCTCTGGACTATGGGCGCTCGGTAGAAGGAGGCACACTTTTAGCGTATCATGTATCATACGCCTTAGCCAGAGTGCTCTAGTTCATTACTGAATGAGCGATGCGTAGATGCTAGAGTAGCTACTGTTTTTTCAAAGTCTACCATTTTTCCAGAGTACTCAATCAGGGTGTGAGAGCGTAAATAGTCATCCGCCGACAGATCTGTTTCGCTATATATATATATATATAAGATTTTAACTCACTTTTCATCATAAACAAAATTAACCTCGATAATTTTTACGGTTATGTACCCATTACCTAAATTTCCCAAACATCAGGTTGTCAATAGATCTGTCAAAACCTCTTAAAAAACATCCCTCTCCGTGTTAGAAAAATGTTTTTTGCAACATTTTAAACTAGAAATAAATAATATTTCTTTCATTTCAGATAAATTAAACTTTAATTTAGTTAATTTTTCTCAAATAATGTTTTATAAAACTATATTTTATTTTTCAAAGATTTTTTAATGAAGAGGATTATGATGTGTTAATGTGGACAGATTTATTATTGTAGACAAATTTATAGATTTTATTGATAAGTAGAAAAATCCAGTTAATTAAATTCCATGTTGAAATACACCAAAGTATTTTGCTTATTGGGTATATTAAATGTAATCTGTCAACTTGGAATAAAAAGAAAAACTTCAAGAAAGATTTTTCATTTTTAAAAATTAATTTTAAACCTGCGATATTGCGTTTTTGGATGCATCTATAAGATTATATTATGTGAATTTAATCAAGAACTGTCATAATTTTCCTGAGTCTTATTAATTAGTATTTGAAATCTTATTTCTTTTGCTTGTTATCATAACTTTATTCCACAGTTTCTATGTTTTATTTGTTCCATTCTATTTTCATTGAAAAGTATTCATCAGAATCATTTTCTTTGTTTTTGGATGTAGAGGAATTCAAAATAGTTGTTGCGGACAAATGATATGACTGAAAAATAATAACTGAAATATCTCACTGTGCCTAAATCGTATAATTCAAATACAAAATCAAAATAACAGCGTCTTCTCTATAGCTGCAGCCTAATATGACCTTGATTACGTTTTGAATTCAACCGTACTCAGTTCCCTCTCCTTAATTCAACAAGTACGAATTGCAGCCGATACCCAGCGCCAGTACTTGAAATACATTAGAATATAAATATCTCTTCCTTTTTCAATTAAAATAATTATTTAAACAATTCTATGCTAGTTACATTGGCTAAAATGTGATCTTCAAGATGGCCTTCTCAGTGTTACTTAACACATTAATCACTGAATCACACTTTCATATATTTCTAATATAACCAGTAAGGTTCAGAACGTAAGTTTCTGTTCCTTCTCCCTTTTTTAATTCCATCTATATAACTAACGCTAAATACGAGATGCGTGACAATATATGCACATGATATCTAAATAATATACCTCTGATATTGCTTCATTGTCGACTGCTGAGCACAATGATCAGTGACTTCATTAGGATTACATCAAGCAAAATAAACACATACTTAGAATACAAAAAGAGAAAGGATCACCAATTTTTTTTCTTTTTTTTTTTTTGTTTACTTCTGAAGTATAATGCCTTGGAGTAAGTAACTGTATCATTGTCGCGACAAAACCTAATAAGCTAATGTAAAATCACCGTAACAGATTATAAAATATTCAATTTTGTTCGTTAACTATTTATAAAAATTTTAAACCAAGAAAAGTTAAGAAAACCCTGTTTTGCATTTAGAAGATTATCATTATACGGTTTTAATTTATAAACGTTGAAAAATGTCCCTGAATGTCCGAAATGATTCAATTTTCTTCATTTAGCTCTCAGCTTTAACTCACTTTTTCATCATAAACAAAATTAACCTCTTAATAATGTGGATTGTGTAAACACGTCCCTTAATTTCTCAATTATTAAATTACTCTGTTTGAAATATATTTTAAAGATATTAGTATATTGCGCTAATAAATTAAAAGCAATAACTCTAGTTACTATTGGTATTATTAATTTGGTATTATTAAGTTAATGAAAATTTCAGGATATACTTAGTATATGCATACCATGTGAATTTCAGCTTATCATATATGTTTTTTATTATTGTTGTTTTTATTTGTACTATCTTATTGGATTACGTAAGATTTTATTATATATATCTGAGATTGTTCATTACATTAAAATACATATAATGATACAGCTATTGATATTTTTTTATTTATTTTAAATATATAAAGATTTATATAGCTGTGAAAATATATAGCCTCAAAAGAGGGAAACAAAATATTGTAAAGTTATCGAGTGATGAACAGAGATCATCAAATAAAGAACTTGAAACTATTAGCAAGAACAAAAAACTGATTTTAAAAATGTCACAAGAATAGATAATAAAAAAAGAAAAAAATAATAATAAATTAATCAAAGATTTAACCGGCAATAATATTATGCAGAATATTGCCTAATGCAAACAGAGAACAAATGCAGAATATTGATTAAATTCATGCTTTTCTTCATAGCTAAAGAGATGAATTCAATCAAACTATCGCCTTTTTCTGATCTTCATCAATGATCTTCGTGATGTCATCAGTTTCCAAGTAGGTATTTATACAGATGATACCACTATCTACTCCCGTCTCAATAGGAAATCTGCGAATGCTGACAAAGTAAACCTGGCTGCTGCTCTTAAAACGGACTTCCAATCAGTGGTTAACTGAGGCGGGACATGGCTTGTAAATTTTATTGCCTCCAAAACATAACTGCTCTCCTTTAACCACCATAGAGAAAACTTTCCTGCCTGCCATCAGCATGGCTGATGCTTGTCTCCTGGTGAGCAACACACTGCACTTCCTTGGCCTTACTTTTTAACCGACCTGTAGTGGAACGACTACATCGAATCTACCGCGAGGAAGGTTTGTTCACTGTGTCGAGTTAGAAAGTTTTTCTCTTCCGAATCCATCTTGTACATTTATGAATCTATCATTCGTCCGTGCATTGAACACTGTTACAATATCTGATCTAGTGTTCCTGCTATTCATCTCAAGGTTTTTAACAAAAACAAAGGAAGATCTGCAATGTAATCGATCCTGACTTGACATTTCAACTTCAATCCCTTTCTCACCGACGTGGTGTGGCTTTCCTCTGTCTTTTCTACAAATATTTTCATGGCAACTGCTCTGACGAGCATTTTTCCTTGTGCCTCGACCACATGAATTTAAGTGTGCTACTTAGATTGTCATCTAGGTCCCATTCTTTTACTGTTGAAATAATTCAATGCAACCGCTATTTCTACCACAACAGTCTCTTTTCTAGCACTTTCCGCGTTTTGTTTACTTACTTTCATGATAGCTAAAATCTCCAAAAAATTAAATATAACGTCTATTGTAATTTTCTATCTTCTTGAATTCTGTTAATCTTTTCTCATTTCTTCAATAAATCCAGTATAATAGTACACTAGTAACGGTTCCGTCTTGTATAGAATGAAAGGATTAAAAAAAATAAAAAATAAAATAAACATCAAAAAGAGAAATGTGTAATGTGTATATAAATAATTTTCCTGATCCATATAACAAATATCACGCAATATATTAATAGTATGCAGAAGCGTGTAATGCAATGGTACATTATACTTGAAAAACTAAAATTTTGCAGACTTTAGTAATTTGAAAATATTTGTATAATTTTAGCAGATTAATACTCACTACAATATCCGTTATTAAATATAAAATCTGAAGTTTTTTAAAAATCCATTAATACCACATTCATGGAGTAATAGATATTAGTATTGGTACCACTACTAATTCCATGAAAAAAAAGCATACTATAATGAAAAAAAGGTCCCAAATTGATAAAACAAGTTTTATCGTCAAAATCGTTATGTTATTATTAAGAGGGAAGACAAAGTATATGTGATTATTTAATTAATTTTTTAAAGTCATTTCTAGCACGTTTGAAATTTTAGTAATTTTTTTTAAATTTTTTTTTTGTCAGCAGGAAAAACAAAGATAGGAAATGTTAGCGACTTTTTTGCAATAAAAAACACATTGATTTGGAAATTCTTACAAAAATCAAATAATTGTCAGATTTTATTGAAACTTTTAGGACTTATTCACAAAATAATTTCTTTTTTTAGAAAATCTTGGTTTATATATATATATATATATATATATATATATATATATATATATATATATCAATTCAGATAAGATTTAGAGGGGAAATAGCCATTTTCAACATTTCTTTTTCTATTTTAGATTTATTAATGCCATTTTAATGGGGAGATATATAGAATAATTCCTGTTTAAAATCACTTTTTCGAGAAAATTATTATAAAGGATTTTATTATCATTAAATATTTTGCTATTAGAGGATAGTTTATCCCAGTGTTAGCTGTAATAGGAATTTGTTTTACCACTTGGTGTGATTGGTCAGAATTATCATTAATATATATATAGGAGATTCACTATTTTTACGATATGGTTTGAAAGTATTATTAGAGAGGTTTAAAGTAATATCCAGAAAATTAACTATTTTAAGATTTGAAGAAATGGCTATTTTAAGACCAAGTAATTTAAAAGCTCTTATAACTTTCTTTTTTATTTTAGAGGATAGGAGGCCATTACTGTTAGGTATGATAATCATCCCTATACAACCCAATTTGTTTGGCTTCAATAATCCTACTAAGAAAGTGCAAAATATAAATGCTCACTAACCATTCAACAACATTGTCAAAAGCTAAAACATTATAATCAGCGTCACTGACCAGCTTTGACAAGCCATGACCAGCTAAGACTAGCTAAGACAAGCTTAGTACCCACTTACCACGTAGGCGGAAGCTGGGTAATCTTTGACCATTAACCCAAGCATTCGCACCTGGGATTACTACTTTAAAATCACATCGCGCTCAAGTAGGGAGTAGAGTAAATAACCAGCATTTTGTTCGCCGGCCACCTGCAGCACTCGCCACCTGGTGGCAGGTGTATAAGTTTGGATGCCTTCTTAGTCCAGATGACAGGATCAAAGTGTAGTACATGTGCACTATATGTACGCCACTTAAATACTCACTTTTCGCTCTCCGAGCACCTCTAGCTAGGCGTACGCTTCGATTGCGATCCCTCTACCTGGGGTTGATTCCTGGAGTGATTACGTTTTAGTTAGCAGCCGGCCCCTTTATGTTTGACTCTTCTTCGCAGGTGGAACGGTCTAGTCCGCCCAAGATCCCGTTACCCGCGGTCGGTCCGAAAAATGAGACGACGACTGTTCAAGTCAAGTTACCGTGGCTTTGCACGTGCTTACTCGCAAAGATCTCATTTAACCGCGGTCGAATCCTGCAAAGAAAGCAAAACACACGCAAGCCCCCGGTGGATGCACACATGTACTAGCTTTTCCACCTGCCTGGAAGTGAACACATGCTAGGCCACAGCCGAACACGCCCTCCTCGAACTACGTTCAATTGCAGCCGAGACGCGACCTCTGCAGGTCATGTTTTCAGCCTCCGCCTTTCCTACTGACGTCGTTCCAGCCTCCACCTTTGCTGCTGACTCCTGACAACTTTCCAGCCTGTAACATTCCTGCCAAACGTTGACACTTTTCCAGCCAGTACCTTTCATACCAGATGCTGACGACGTTCCCGACATCAGCGTTCCAGCTTGAGCTGATCCTGCCAATCGCTGTCGACGCTCCAGCCTACTGCCTTTTTCCGATTTCCGACTGCTCCTCATTTTTATCACAATAAAAATTATCGTTGATAAATCCTACATCTTCGCCTCCGTCTTCTCATTGTCTTTGCTGTTTTCACACATACAAATGTTTGTGGGGGTCGATACTCTTACCGCGGCCTCGGAACAAAAGCCAAAGCATCTAAAATTCAACAAAACATTAGATTACAAGGAACAGCTTCCTAATTTTTAAAGATTACTGATTACTTAGAATTATATAAAAATGACATTAACGTTATATTTTTCAATTATCTTTTACATATAAAACCCCGTAGAAAACATTAGATAAACGTCTGTTATGAGATTATATAAACAGCTACCTCGATTTTAAAACTTAAAGTTAATGGTACTTGTTTCAAATCAGATTAATTAAACATTAAATCATCAATATTCCTCAAATAAATTTAACAAAATGTATTTTATTTTTTGAAATGAATCTCGGAACGAGAAACCGGGGAGCCGAGTTCGAATTCCAGTTGAATCCATTGTATTCACTTATGCGCAAATACCCTTGGGAAAGGTATTAATCCGTCTCTTCCTTCCAGTTATGGGTTAAATAACAGGACAGATTGGGTTCTATAGCCTTGGTCGGCAACCAGTCTACCGCAGAAAGCAATGGCAACCTACTGCGGGATAATCTTCTGCCCAGTCAGTCATGTCTCTTTCGAGACATGATCGCTCAAGCGTGTATCACGTATGGCACTTAACTGACTGACTGAAAGCTAAAATGGAGGTAAAATCAGCGATGATTAGCAACTTCAATAAAGGGAACTCATTCTAGTCAATTTAAATTAGTTTTGAAATACAGCAAAATATTTTGCTTATTGGAATTTTTAAATTGAATATATCAGTTTGATATCTGAACTAAAATAAAACTTTGAGAAAGAATTTTCATTTGTAACAGTTAATTTAAAAAATTACGTATCATGAATCTATAGAGGTACTTATATTAATGGGTAAAATTCTGAGTCTGTCTGAATCTCTGGTTTGAGAATTTTATTAGTTTAAATTGTTTACAGTGGTTTCGTTAACGCGTAAAATAAACAATAATAAAGATAAAACTCATATATAGCGATCGTATTAATCGTATCAGGTTAAAAATAGGCGATGCTTCTGACTGAGGGATACATTATGCTGCCTTGCGTTCATTTCATTAAGAGTGTTGAAGGTAAACGTTTTTTTCTGGATTTGCTCTGTCCGCCTGATAGAAAACCTAGAAACACTCCACAGAAGATTATTCCCTCAGTAGATGCATAATATCAAGTCTCCTGTATAGCAATTATGTGAATAGGATCTGCGCCGTGAACTAGTTGATGAAACGTATAGTTAAAGCTGTACTTTCTGATAATTAATCTTTATCGTTTACAAACTCGATCAAAAATCTACCGAGGCTGAAAAAGCAAACCTCGCTGCCGAGCTTAAAAAGGACCTCCAATCCGTGGTGGACTGGGGTAAGAAATGGCTCGTAAATTTTAATACTTCCAAAACGAAGCTGTTATCTAATAACCACTACAGACAATCATTCCTCCCGCCCATTAACATGGATCAGGCTTCTCTCTCTGAATGCGAAACACTGCGCCTCCTCGGGTTAACTCTCATACCAGACCTCAAGTGGAATAACTATATAGAATCCATAGCTAAATCCGCTGCTAAGAAAGTCGGTTCTCTGTGTAGGACCAGGAAGTTTTTCCCGTCCCAAACAATCCTCCACATATACAAGTCTACCATCCACCCGTGCATTGAGTATTGCTTCCATATCTGGTCAGGTGCTCCTGCTATCCACTTAGGTGTCCTCGACCGAATCCAACGGAGAATCTGTAATGTGATCGATCCCGACTTGGCAGCTAGGATACAGTCGCTTTCTCACCGACGCAGTGTGGCTTCCCTGTGTCTCTTCTACAAATACTTTCACGGCTTCTGCTCCGATGAACTTAGCTCACTGGTACCCTCTATATACGAATTTCCTCGAGCCACAAGATTAGCAACTAGGTTCCACCATTTTACCGTGAAGCCAATAAATTGTAAACGCAAATTCTACTCCAGCAGTTTCTTTTCTCGAACTTCCCGCCTGTGGAATTCTCTTCCGTGTAATGTTTGATGTTGGAGACGATCGATGCTTGCTAAACATCGACTACTGTCATCGTGGATTAACAGGATGGATGAGGATTAATGTGAGGGCGAAGACGAACCCTGCTAGCGTGCTTTGTGCCCGCTTCTTATTACCTTTTCCTTATTACCTTAACCTCTGGGCCATTACAATGCTTTTTTTTTTTTTTTTTTATTTAACTGGAGTGGGTTCATCCAATACCGATGGGTCGGACTTTGTGTAGGAGGAGACGACTGTTAACCTCAGCAAAAGAAAGATGACAATGAATCAAGTATTTTGGGTGGCTGTCTTGTCCGGCCTGAACGCCTGAGTTGTAGGGTTGTGTGTTTTGCCTGGTTGTCTTTAGGTTTTGGTGGTGTCACCACGTGTGTGGGGCTTTCATCTTCAGAGGAGGAGTAATCGTGTGGGGGTTGTTGGTTGTTTAGGGATTTTCTTGAAGAAGCTGGCATTTCTTGTAGTTTGGTTGCCCTCGTGTGTGGCGGTGATCATGGATCCCTTTTTCTTTGTTACAGTCATTGGGTTAGGTTGGTAAGGTGTGAGGGCATTTGAGGTGTGGTCGCTTTTTACAACGACTGTGTCACCCACACTGAGGTCATTAGGTTTCACATGTGCCTTTCTATCAGTGTATCGCTTTATCGTTCTCTTGGCTTGGGTGTCACGCTCCCTAATGCTAGGGTCCTCGGCTATAGGTGTGGTTAGGTGTGGCAAGCGGTTTTTTATGGTCCGGACAAATAGGATTGAGGCTGGGGCTACGCCAGTGGTGCAGTGTGGTGTTGTCCGGTAGTCCAGTAGGAATTTGAATAATTCCTGCTTCCAGCTTCGGCCTTTGGTTAAGGCGGCTTTGATGAACTTTTTTACATTACGCATAATACTTCTGTTTCGACATTGGCTTGGGGCCATAGTGGTGTTATTTTTCTGTGCCTGAATCCGGTGATGGAGGCATAGGCTTTGAAGTCATAGCTGTTGAATGTCATCGTGGATTAACAGGATGGATGAGGATTAATGAGAGGGCGAAGACGAACCCTGCTCGCGTGCTTTGTGCCCCCTTTTTATTACCTTTTCCCTCCGGATCCGCAGGGGCCGTAACCTCTGGGCCCCGGAGGTTATTTCCCTTTTATTGGTTAGGACATTACATTCCGCATACTTGCTTTCCTGACAGTTACAATCTCCAAGAATTTAAAAGTAAAGTCAATAATCATCTCCTGTCACACTAACTTACATTCTCTCTCTCATGCTTTTCTACATCCACCCCACTCTCATCAGTACTCTCTTCTCTCTCCTACTCTCTTCCGGACACCCACTGCAACCCTCACTCCTTATAACATTCCTCCTCGTCCACCCCACTCACATCAGTAATCTCTTCCCTCTCCTACTCTCTTCCTGACACCCTCTCTCACTCTTCATAACATTCCTCCTATGTAACCCCCTGCACAACAGTGGCAGTAAAATGCCTTGCTTGGGGCGACACGATTAAAAAAATACTACTTGCGTGTGTTACTATCTTGATTCTTTACCTTTTTATATCGAGCCAATCAAATAGTAGAATAGAACTCAGTTCTTTCAAAACAAAAGTAGATCCTAAGTTTTCCAACTCCTACACCAATATAAGGGGTCTACTTTCCAACTTTCAAGAAGTTGAATCCCATCTTCAAGAGGTCAAACCTTGTCTCATTTTGAAACTGATTTCACCCATCAGTTCTAGTGTAAGAATTCGCAGACAATAGCTATTTGACTTTAATCTCAAAACATCATGGACACGGGATTTATATCAAAGTTGGGTTCCCATGTAGCAGAGACCGCAATAACGAAGACCACGACTCTCATTCATGTGGCTCTTTTACACAGTATATATTTCACCTTTACTATCTAACATCCTCAGAAAGATGAAGTTATGATGTTCGAACAGATCGGTTAAATAGATTGATACTATATCATTTTTTCATGCCTCAGCCAGCATTCATGTATGCTCCTGAAAGTTCTGCTGATACAGCTCTATCAGCTGTAGTAAAACTCAAAGAGCAATCGTTGCAAGAAAGTTCTGGAAATGCTAAGATCAGCTATGCGCAGTCAATCCAAGTCAATGTCGAAAACAAGAGACATGGCTCCCGCGAATTCTTGAAAATCACAAACAAGATTCTTGATGTAAGCAAACTGATATGTCTACCATAATTAATGACCTTGAGGTTATCTCATTCTCGTCGAATAAGGCTGGGCTTTTTAAAATTAACTTTGCTTCAAACTCCACGTTAGAAAACCATTCTCATCCCCTATTTAAGCTTACCCCTCACAGAGCATAAACCTTCTGATTTTATTATCTCAGCTCAGGAAGTTTACAGACTCATCAAAAACTTTGATTCTGCGAAGGCTACTGCTCTGAATGAAAATCCCATTGTTGTACTTAACCAAGAACCATCTCCAATGTTGGCAAAGTTGTTTAACAGTTGCCTGAAGGAAAACGTTTCACAAGTCTGTGGGAGGTTTGTTTTTGAAGAATGCTGGTAAACATTTATCTTCGTCGCAATATCGCTCTATCAGAAAACTCTTTAAATTTATTATCCCCAAAAACAATCATTCTAAACCTGAAATAGAACCCGTATATTCGTACCGTCAAAAGATACTCGAAGAACGGTTGGTGCTCTGTATCACTCTAGAAAATAGGTATTATCGCCCTCTACCATGTTCTATTTTTACAAGAGTCAAATCAAACTATGAATGTAGTATTACTTCATATCAGGACTGGTGCTTTCTGATCTTTACTGTCCAGCCACGACAGAGTTTAAAAGCGCTTACGCGGCCTTGTGGGTGGTTAATTATTCTTCAAAATGTAACTCTTATCCCTCAAATAAAACGTTACTATTCTATTGCTGTTGCTATGGCAGATGTTCGGACGATTTACATTTCTTATTTTTAGCAGTTCAGACCTTCATATGTAGGATTCGCCATGCCATGTCCACGATGGCAAACCATGCCTGTGCTTTTCATGTTCCTTTGATAAAGAGCAAGTTCCAGTCAGACAGCTTTTTCTTCAGAACTGTTACATTGTGGAATAAACCCCCAAGAGGATGTTACTTGTCTAACAACTACAATCCTTGTCCAGACTCAGCCGATATTTATATTTCACATCGTCTTAGTATGCACTTCTTGTTTCCCACTTGTCCGTTTCTTACAACATTCACATTTAATAAATCTGTAGCCTGAAGGTCCGTTGAGCCTTGAATAGAGTGAATAGTAAGACAAAGTCTGAGCAACAAACAGTATGAAAGTAGTGAATAGAAGATTGCTACATAAACTCTCCAATTAAGACCTCTCTAGAAAATAGTTTTATTGTTCTTCCTCTCAAGTAGATCCATGAACGTTATTATACCTGCAATATCCATAAAGAAATGTGCTCGTGAAGTGGCTCCTGTTATCTTTAAAATCTACAGTAAGTGCCTTATCATCACCTGCTTTTTTGCATGTTAGAAATCCCCTACTGTAGTTCCAGCTTTTTAAGAACTTAAGCGTCTAACTATTGGATTGTTAGCCTAATGCCTCTTTTTGGCAAAATACTAGAGGCTCTGAATTGGTTAAACATCTCACCTCGTAGAGTTATCTTTCAGACAAGTATTATGGCTTTCGCTTCTCTGCCCAAGTCTCTAAGTTTATCTGATAATGTGTTAACGGTTACTACTGAAAGAGTCTGTCAAGAAATATATAAAAATAGTGAAGCTCGGGCTGTTGCTTTAAATAACTTGTAGGCGTTTGACAAGGATTAGGATGCTGGTTTTCTTCACAAGTTGAAGGTTACGGTGTTACTGAATGAATTTCTGATCTGAGTGTCTTTCTTATGAAATCATGAAATTAAATTTGTCTTGAAAAGCCACTATACTAGACGTTTTATTATTAAAGCGGGGGTCTCACAGAGATCCATCCTTGGAACTACGTTGTCCCTAATTTTCATCAACGACATTCTCTATAGGATCAGTTCTCAACTCGAGTTCTAATTGTAAGCCATTATATTGAATCAATTGTTAAGTCTGTTGCTAAGAAAATTAGTTCTCAGTGTCGGTCTAGAGATTTTTTTTCTCGACAGAATATATCTTATACATTTATAAGTCAACCATTCATCCATGTATCGAATATTGCTGCAACATCTGGTCTACTACTTATGCTATGTATTTAGGAATTTTTATAAAAATCTAAAGAAGAATCTGCAATGTTATTGGTACCTGGCATCTCGGCTTAAGTTAATTTTCACGCCCCCATATTGCAAATTCCATATGTGCTTTTCTCTTTCATAATTCCACGATAATTATTCTGATGAGCTTTCACTTTTGTTACCTATACTTTATGAATTTAAGCTCACTACTAGTTCCTCGAAACGAACTCAGATTAACGCCTTGGAACAAGAATCGGAAAGCCGAGTTCGAATTCCAGTTAATTCCGTTGCATTCATTTACGCGCAAATACTCTTGGAGGAGGTATTAAGCTGTCCCTTCTCTCTCCAGCTATGGATTAAATAGCAGGACAAATTGGATTCTGTAGTCTTGGTTGGAAACCAGTCTACCACAGAAACTAGTGGCAACCTACTCCAGGAAAACCTTCTACCCATTCAGTCATGTTTCTTTCGAGACATGATCGCCCAAGTGTGTATCACGTATGGCACAAGTGACTGACTAGATTAGCGACATTTTTTTACAGTTGAAATGGCTAGATGTAACTGTAAGTTCTATGCTAAAAACTTCTCTCGCATTTCTTGCTTGTGGAAATCTCTTTCAGGTTCTTGCTTTCCAGTCAGTCAACTTTGATCTTCAAAAATGTAAATGCAATATCAATTGTTATTTGCGGTATTCCTGTTTTTTATTGTTCTTTCTCCTCAATTTTTTCTTTTTTTTATATTCTTTCACACACAGTAACTATTTGCGTCTTAGTGGATTTATTGCCTTGCCGTGGGTAGAGGGGCTGATTTAAAAAAACCTTGAAAGGTTTTTTTCGCTAAAGTTAATTTGAAATATTAAACGGTTAACAAAGAATGGCAGAGGTAGGGAAATAACTTTGAACGCTTATTTTTCCTCCGTAAAAAATGACTTGAAATTACCAAGGAAAGCTTTTTGCTCAGAAAATCAAAAGTACGTTTAAATCCCTTAAAGAATAATTGGTGCCGGTATAGTATGTGGCTTACCTCTTTGATTCTGGTATAATATATGGCCTACCCAGTTTGAATGTGTCCTACCTCAGTAGGAGTATATTTATAGATATAAATATACGATTATTTATGGAAACTGATTATTTCCCCTGTCCTAGCCTTACCAGACAGTTATAATACTTCCTTATAATACGCTTTTTAAAGTAGGCCACATACAATACCAGTGACAGAATTTCGTAGGCCACATACTATACCAGCACCGAATAATGTTTTATCAAGGTTTCAAAGTATTTAGGATCATTTGGTTCTTACCATTAAAATAGAGACATCTTTGTTCCAAGCAATGGATTAACAGATTTCGATAATTGATTTAACTTATTTGAGATTACCAGTCTTTGGTTTTTTATGACCAAGTGCACAGAATTCTACTGATGCTTCGGCCAACTCAGCCAAGAGACTTTTTCATATTTAAAAATACACAACCTGGATGGAGAAACTGAATGGTAGAGAGAGACCAGACCAACGAAACGGATGAGTTACCATAACGGTTATCGACATAGAAAATGCAATCTTCTAGTCGAGTTCAAATTATTTCTCAATCTGCTTTGTTCTCATAAGTACATCCGTAAGAAAGACATTAACCTATTTCTTCTTCTCTATCTCACTCATCCATCAATATATAAAATAGTAGGCGGACTGGACTCTTTAGCCTTAGTAGAAAAAGTGTAGAGGAACAACTCTAAATTCAAGATTTTTATAACATGTATTTTTCGATACAAGTTTCGTTGCGTTAAAGCGTGAATAATGAACTAACCATCAATTGTATGGAGATAGGATGTATGGTTGTCAGCAAGAGGAGCAGCCTCGTTATTATTAAACTTGCTTGAACAAATTTCAAGACGTTTATCCTGTATAAAAACAGACGCCTAAAGAAATTTAGAAGGTACAACGGTCGAAACGTTCTGAGTATAACTGAAGTATATAGGGATAATAACGAGAAAACATCCATGTTATTCTTAAAGAAACAAGACAAAAATTGTATACAAATTTACACATTTGAAGCTTCAGTAACTTGTTTCAGGGTAAGTAATCAAACATTAAAGGCTCGTAGTTTCGATGATAAGAGAAAAAGAGAAAAAATCGGACACGAAGCAATATTCCAAAATGCTTAAAACAAATTGAAAGAGTCCATTTCAGAGTGTATAAAAGAGTGCATAAACGTTATACGGTTGTGTTCAACATGAATAAAAAGATATATTTTAAGGTTTTTTTAGCTTAGAAGTTGAATAGAGTTTTTTGAAATTCTCTTGCTCTCAATAGAGGCTGATATCAGCGTGTCATTTGACACCAGCATTATTCAGACACGCGGAACTCTGCTTCTCTCTCTCTCTCTCTCTCTCTCTCTCTCTCTCTCTCTCTCTCTCTTGCTTTCTTTTTTACTTCTTATGTATGCTGATTCGAATGACAAAGGATTTGATAATGATAATTTTTCATATCGAATATTTCAACAAAACATTTTCGAATTATGATCCGTAATAATTTATGTATTTTTAAAACAATTGTTTTTTTTTTAGAATGTTTAGCATAAATAAACATATTCATTAGAAAGATGTAATTAAAATTGAATAAGTCAAAGTGCCTGGGAAACAGTTTTAATGGAAAAGCTTTATCTGTATCCGTGGATTATTTTTTTCTAATTTGTGGGTACAGTAATTTCTGACCTATTTAAACTAAAGTTAAAACTTTATATAACTTATAGCCCCTTTATTCACGTGACGTGTAGTACAACTTTATTTAAAAAATACTAATTTCAAAAAGTTCACTCTAAACCTCAACTCTAATCCTAATTTATAGCCGATTCTTCTAAAACTGAAACATGCACTCGCGTTCATGTCTGAATGCAAACATTATTTATTTTCTGTTATTCCTATTTATTTTTAAGGCAAGAAACTTAAAAGACTTTCTTTTTAATACGCATCCACTAAAACAGAGTTTTACTCTGAACTGAGTATATAAAAAAAGTTTGAAACATTACAATATATCTTTCTACAATTTGTAGAGATGTTGTAATTACTGCAGCTGCAAACTACTTTTCAAATACAATCAAATAAATAAATAAACTTATAAATCACCAGTAATAAAACGATATCTCCCCGATTTTTTACACTAGCGTAAAAATGTTCATACTTCTGAAAAACTGACAACTCGACAGTTTTTACAAATTGCCTTTAAAAGACATTTTTAGGCCAAGTAATACTTCTTTTAATACCAACAGACTTCACAAAAATTTTGAACTCTGAACCGATATAATTTAAGGGGAAGGAAATGTTTTCATAAATATTATTACGGAAAATGAAGGTGAATTCTTCAAGAATCATATACTGAGTAAGTTATCTAACAATTAGTTAAGTGTGTATAGCTGTTTGCCAATAATAACTGAAAACACATTTTATTAATTTTTCATTAGTAATTGTCATATTCGTTAAACATACATATTCACTGCTACTTGAGTACTACTCACCCTATGGAAAGTCAAGTATTATAATCACCAGACAGATTCTGGAAATGGTTCTAGCAGTGATTTGCATCAATAATAAAATGCATTCCTAATTTCTAGATTAATTCTTTTTGTTAGTTTATATATATATATATATATATATATATATATATATATATATATATATATCGAAAATACAGAATAATAGCCTGGTAAATTATGTAAAAACTGTACAGATAATATTTATTAATGTAAGCTTTGTTGTGTGTACAACCTTAATTAGGCAGTGCTGGAATGCGTTAGTTAGGATATTGAATTTCATGTAATATGACCTGTATGTCTAGAAAAACGTGCTAAATGGATACCATTCGGTGAATTGCATAGTTTGGGTAGTAAGCAGTGAGGCGACTGGTTATGTGAGTCGCGCATGCGCGCTCACACACACACACAGATACACGTGAATATATAAACTTCACTCGTTAAATGATCTAATTAAATGTATACGTAAGACAGACGTTGAAAAATACACGCAGGCACACACTTACACGTGACCTTAGAAAAATACGAAAAATTTAAAACAAAAATATTAAGATAATATTGGAATATCAGTAATAAGTTAGAGTTTGATTTATTTCTTCGCTATGATTTTCGTTACTCTCCTCAATATAACAGTTATTTGATAAAAAAAAATGCTAGTGTGTTGAAAACTGTTGTAGTGGAGTATAAGCACATAATAGAGAGAGTGACAAAGTGAGCATAAAAGAAGGAAGAGCGGCAGAAACCGAACTACCGACTGTAAGATATGTCTGACAAGACGTTGAAAGTTGCAGAAAATATGAGGTGGAAAGAAAAGAAGGTGAAGAACTATAAAATAAGTAGGGTGAATGGCTAAGTTGGTTATAAAGGTAAAGTTGGTGCGTTCTAAATGTGTGAACAACTCAATTGAAACTCTGCACCACAGCTAGGTGCATATATACAACCAAGAAGTGCAAAAGCAAATTTAGAATTACTTGAAATTACCTGCTTCAGTTTTCTCTTTTTCATTAACTTGTACTTAATTTTTTCCAGTTGTCTACAAACTTTTTATAGTGATTACTAAACAATTAGGTACCGCCACAGATTTTCTAAAAAAACATCTAAATGCATTTCAAATAACTTAAATATCAAATAACTTATCTTCTTTGTAGCTAAATTTAGGTTTTATTTGAAAGATAATACTGTAAAATTTATACTGTAAAGGCCTTAAAGCTTTTATGTATTAAAGGAAAATAAATTTATGTATGTAATGTTGTAACATTGGCACGTTTACTAGTCACTCATCGAACCGCTTTTATAGACGAAAATTAATAACAAATTTTAAAATCTCTTTAAAATACAATATATTGCTTTTATTTTTATATTTCATGCATTAAAATATAAAATTACACTCAATGTAATTTTTTAATAATTCTGAATTTAAGAAAATTTGTTAAAATAACGGAGTTGCTACTAACAGAAAAAAGTGAGTAAAATTGAAAAAGTGTCATTGAATTGATTATGTTAAATGATTGCATTCACTTTGAGTTCTTCCTTAATTATTTATTGACATTTATTTGATACCTTTATTTTGTTCATAAATTATTATAATTCTCCATAAAAAATGTTTAAGAATACAATTTTTTGTTCTATATACTTTTATTAAACTTAGTAGAGTGGTCAAAGGTAACAATTTTCTCCTTTTGTACACCTATAAAAATCATTTAATATTTGGTAAAAGGAAGAAATAGAAGTTTTTAAAAAATGTTCACACTTCGAAAATGGCATTAAACTTTACATTTTTTTTTTCGATTCTTCAAACATGACTATTTAACAAAAGAAACAAATATGGATGGATTTCAAAAGTCGCACTGAAAAATTACAAGTAAATATTTTCTTAAAACAAATATTAAGTGTGCTGTGTAGACGGTAGATTTTTTCTCTCAATTTTTAAAGAAAATAAGGTTTTATTAAATTATGAAAGCACCAATTCCCAGTAAAATTGTTTGTTTTGTTTTTAGTTTTATTTAGGAACCTCCACTCATTCGCTGAAATAAAAAATAAAAATAAAAATAAAAAACAGTATAGCATGATGTCAAAAGGCCCCAAACCTAATCAAAACAAAGTTTTATCATCAAAATGTTTGTTGAAAGATCAAAGTAAATTTTAATTATAATAATAAATTTTTTTTAATCCTTTCTAATACGTTCTATATTTTGATCAACAATCTTTTTTTTTCGTCAGCAAGAGACCAGATTTTTACCAGTTTGCTATGAAAAATGTAATATTACGAAGCTTATTTTTTAAAATTACTAGGTAGTTAAAACCCAAAAGACCCAATAGTGAGTTAGAGATAGGTTCTGCCGGCACCCTAATAGCTTTTATGATAAATGCAATCTATGTTTAGTTGAAAAAATTCAAATTTTAAAATATCCTGAGCAAAATATGCTTTTGAACTTAAGAAAAGAATTTAAATGCCGTCATAAATTTAAACTTAGGTTCAAACTTCCTAATAATTAATCTAAAGTTAACATTCCTTAGAATAGTTGTTTTATTTTTCTTATTAGCTGTATAATTAAATTATATTATATAATAAATAACTTCTATTTCTAAAATCTATTAACCATCTAGTTCTATCGTTTTTATTTTTAACCAGTTTATTTTGGTATTAACATTATTCATAGCCCTTTAACAGTAGCCTTAAAAAGCCGTAATTTCATCTGACCTATTTGTATCTCTTTTCGTTGCTGTCACTCCGTAGCAGAACTAACAGGTTCTGATAGCAATGATCTGCCCCTTTTTCTTTTTTTGTTCTTTTTCCCTACACTTACTTCCCTTTTTTATAGACACAGCAACAAATAAATTTATTTTTCCGTACTGTTTTGATCTCCCTGGTGACCATCCGATTTAAGAAAATTTGAATATTTTATATGAAAAAAAAAAAAATCTATATATATATATAGTCATCTGCAGACAGATCTGTTTCGCTGTATCACAGCTCATCAGTACGATATATATATATATATATATATATATATATATATATATATATAGACGAAAATATCCTAAAACACTCATAAACACTAATATCTCTCCGACAGACCCCAACAAAAGAATTAAATTTATCATATATTACGCTAAATCCACAACATCCAACTGAATCGTCCGCAACGACTCCTCCCCCACCGTTAGCGATTTGCAAAAAAACAATGTAGTGTATAAATTCAAATGCCCCTTTCGAGAATGTATCTATAACAAACTAAATAATACCTTCATTGGACATACTACTAACTCGCTTTCGCGGAGGCTTACATTACACTTAAATGAAAATTCTAACATATTTCGACATTTAAAACACCACGGCTATCAACACACACTTCTTAGGAAAACACTTGTTGAAAATACATATATACTTAGACAAGAAAATAATAAACGAAAACTTAAAATTCTAGAAGCTATCTACATCATACAGTTTAAACCTAGCCTAAATAAAATAAATTTCGACACCTCCACTAACATACTTCAATGCCTATAATCGACGGGAGAGATCATAATTATTATACTTACCCCCTACACCCATAGTAGTAGCAGTTCCCAGACCAATCCCCTCATGCCACTATACTCTCATTTGACCAAAAACCCACTAACACCATTCCTTCACGGCCTGCGGCCATGTGCGACGCAAAAAACGGACCTGTTTAATTTTCTCTGTATAACTCCACTCTGTTAATAATTTAAATGTTCTATGTTCACTGTATATTAAATGTTCCTCCTTTGATAATGGCTTATGTAAGCCGAAAGCTCAGACCTGATAAAAAAATCAACAATTACTGCGATTTCTTGTCGTCTTTTCATGTCAACACTATCAAGCTAATCAGATCATACGAAAAGATCTTACACAAAATAAATAGACAGAACTTGTCTATATTATTCAATGAAACCTGTATTAATATATATATATATATATATATATATATATATATATATATATATATATATAAACAAGGACTTGTACCCACAGAAATAACAAATAGACTTAAATAAACTTGACGTCATCATGTAGACCTTAGCCTCCTTTCAGCCAACACATTATCAAAGGATCAAAGGTGCTCGTTGGAGTTATTCTTGATAATAGACAGAACACGAAAATTACTTACAGAAGGGAAACTTGGAACTCGTTTAAAACATAATTTTAATAAAAATCCTTGTAATCCCTGGATGACCCGTATGGAAGTCCTTCAGAATTCTTCTTTGGGAATGACGACTCGCTCACTATATAACAGTACTTCGTCACATACAGAAAACATATTCGAAGTCTGTTTGTCTTTTTCAAGAATTTTTATTTTAGTTTGCCTAATAAATTCATCGTTTACGGTTTTTTGCTTTATCTGGTCGAGAGTTACAGGGAGTTCCCTCACTGAGTTGCACAATGTAATTTTACATTCTCCTTCTGTTCGGAGAGACGCAATCACCGTATTTTCAAGAGATTCTCTGTGTTTCGAGATTATTCTGAGCAGTCAGTCGGCATGACAGAGTTTTATAGACGGTAGGAACTCCATTTTGAAATTATAATTTAAAATTGTTCCCCATCTGCGCAGTCGATTTGTTTGGGGACCGAAAATTGTAAATAACGTTTTATGGTCCGTCTGCAAAGGTTAAGGTCACTTGCCAAAAACTTTTCATTAAATCAAATTTACTGACATATTTCGTTTTGCCGATGTTGTCAATACAGTCATCAATTCTAGAAATTGGAAAGGAGTCACTTTTGGTTACTTTTCGAAAGTCTGTTACAAATCGGTAGGTTCCAACAAGTTTTGTTATAAGAATACAAGGAGAACTCCACTGTTGCTTGGTTCAATGATGTCATTATCCAGCGTGTAATTAATCTCTGCTCGCAACTGTTGAATCTTGATTGGATTTACCCGGTAAAAATGTTGTTTGATGGGCTTTTCATCTCCATCATGTACTGCAACCGTTGTTTTTTTAGGAATATCAGGAAAAAGATTTTTTAAATCATTGACCAAATTATGAATTTCTTTTCTTTTCTCATTTGATAAATGTTCAAATTTTACATTTAAATTTGATAGAATTTCCGAGTTTTTTAAATGACTACTCTGACCTATGTCCTCCCTAGCGAGCTCAACGTACGTCTGTTGCACGAACTTCTTATAATTCCAAAATTTCTGCCTATATGCCTTTGGTACTAATTTATATGCATGTAGCAGCCACAGATCTATTTCCTTTAGCGAATCAATGCCCCCGACGGGAGATTCGGTCACTCACTGACCAATCAACGGGCGGAGCGCATTGATTCCTCTCTAGAACTATTTTTCCTAGTCCTGTTTGTAGAACGGAGGAAAAGCAGAGAGCCATGAGCCCGCGGCAGTAACGGACGCCTCTCTCAAATCGCTGCCACTGATTCCGCATGGAATGCTTTCGCGGAAGACGCTGCTGCTAGCTTCACCATGGACACTTACATACTATCTGCTGCTAGCTTCACCATGGACACTTACATACTACCAATCTTGTACGTTTACTGTATAATAAACCATTCTTTGTTGTTGTTCTAAACGCAAGTTTCGTCATTCATTTGTGTGCCTAAAAAATATAGTGTTGGGGAAATTAAGCATTTCCCATAAACACCTATAAAATGGTGACCCCGAATGGCACTTAGGATGGCGAAACAAATTAAAAAAAAAAATAACAACACGAAACTCGGCCTCCACTTTCGGACAACAGTACAAGCAAAGTTAAAAGGAGAGAGAGAAAAAGCTCCCTTTACTCAAATAACATTTTTTTGAACACGTGCCTTCACAAAAAAAAACCCCAAAAACTTTCCGACGAGGAAGTATCTTCTTTTCAGCCCGTACACAAGAAAAACACCAACTCAAGCAAGCATAACGAACATTACATTTTGTTCAAAGAAAGTTTAAAAAAAAAAAAAAAAAAAGAAGAAACTTACTACTCTGCTCTTTTCAACTGACCACGTAGTACAAAAAATATATTTTTATTGCAATAACAAACAAACAAAAAAATACAAGTGAGTAATACACTTTTACATTTTATTTTTTCGAAAGTTAAAGCTAAAAGAGCGCCTCCTTCCTTAACATTTAACTTTCCCGCCTAAATGGTGATTGGGCGACGCCATCTTTAATTCCAACTTTTGTTTTTAGACAGGCCTTGAAACTGACAGTTATCTCCCTTACTAAGGAACCTTAAAGCAGCACCTTTCTCTCGTTTAACACGAATACCACTATTTTCTTGTGTCTTTTGAAAGGTTTTCCCTTTCGTTTCTTTCTCATTGAGACGTGTTTCTTTGATATTTTTTTTTCTTTTTGGTGGTCTGTCGTCACGCTATATATTAAAAAGAAGATGGCGACTACTTTACCTGCTTTCGCTGGCGACGTTCGAGTTTGGTTTGCCCAACTCGAGTCATATTTTATAGCGAACAACGTCGTGGAGGAGCGGCAATTGCCTATTTTATTTAGTGCATTTCCCGCGTCATTGACACCAGTTGTCAAAGATTTGATAACTAACACCCCCCTTAATGCTACTTATGACAGTATTAAGCGGGAAGTTCTGCTCCGGACGTCGCTATCAGCGGAAAAGCGGTTCCAAACTTTAGTTAATGACGAGCTGTTGGGAGACCGCATGCCTAGCGAATTGCTCCGCAGAATGAGAGAGCTGGCAGAAGATGTCCCTGCTGATAGTGCCATTATAAAGCAACTTTTCTTCTCAAGATTGTCCCCTCAAGTAAAGGCAATTCTGGCACCCATGGTAGAGAAAAGCTCAGTAGACGTAATAGCGTCCTCTGCAGATAAAGTGATGGAATTCACCAAGGGGCCTATTACCGCATCCATTCCTCAGCCAAAGGCTGAAGTCTCTACCCTCTCTGCTGCTGGGAACACAGGCGAAGGTGCCACACAAGTGGCGATACTCAAAGCAATAGTGCAGCTTACCAATGAAGTAAGCAAATTAACCGTACTTAATTCACAACAGCCTAGACGTAGACATAAAAGTCGTTCGCCATCCCCACACCACCGCCGCCATTCAAGCAAGCCAGGACTATGCTATTATCACAGTTGTTTTAGCGCTAAGGCTCGGAGGTGCAAAATGCCCTGCTCCTTTTCAAACCAGGGAAACTTAAATCTGGAGAGCTGAGCACGGCACACTCTCCACAAGATTTATGTAACAACCGTGCCTATTTTATCACTGACTCCAGGTCCCAAGCACGTTGTTTGGTTGACACAGGAGCAGCTTGCAGTATCTGGCCACTGAAACTCCTCACTGAGAAGCCGCCACTGTCGCCTATCACACTGCAAGCGGTAAATCACTCCCCTATTCCCACGCACGGTCAAATTTCTCGTTCTCTGGACTTGGAATTACGGAGAGACTTTACATGGATTTTTACTGTAGCTGACTTACCATACCCCATTCTAGGCTCGGACTTTCTGCACCACTTCAACCTTTTAGTGGATATGCGCAAGCGACGACTTATTGACGGCAATACGGAACTTTCCGTCATGGGTTGTAAGGCAAATATCTCACCTATCAGCCCGGTGTTTTTCATTGCCGCCACTGACGACCCATACCAAACATTACTACGCTCTTACCCAGAGTTAACTAACTTAAATTTCGTTGTGAGCAAATCAACTCACTCTACAAAACACCACATCGAGACCACAGGCGCTCCGGTGTTCTCACGCCCTCGCCGCCTCCCTGCTGATAAACTAAAGGCGGCGAAGGCAGAATTTAACCATATGCTGCAGCTGGGAATTATACACCCCTCGTCCAGTCCATGGGCTTCCCCTTTGCATATGGTTCCAAAGCGTTCTGGAGATTGGCGTCCGACTGGGGACTATCGACGACTAAATGCCATTACGGTACCTGATCGTTACCCAATCCCACATATACAAGACTTCGCTTCATCCCTGCATGGTTGTAAGACCTTCTCCAAACTAGACCTCGTTAAGGCTTACCATCAGATACTAGTGAACCCAGACGACATACCCAAAACTGCAGTAACTACTCCATTTGGAGCGTTTGAATTTTTAACTATGCCTTTTGGTTTGCGAAACGCGGCTAGTACCTTCCAACGCTTCATGGACGAAGTAGTGCGTGATTTGGACTTCGTCTATAATTATATAGATGACATCCTCGTAGCAAGTGCCTCACCTGAGGAACATGTTACTCACCTCCGCCTACTGTTCGAACGGTTTCAAAAGTACCAGGTGAGGATTAACCCTGGTAAATGTGTTTTCGGTGCTTCGTCGCTAACTTTCTTGGGACACATTATAAGCCCCGAAGGGATATCTCCCTTACCTGAAAAAGTGAAGGCTCTACAAGACCTTCAACCACCCACTTCACTTCGCCAACTGAGACACTTTCTCGGTCTGCTTAACTATTACAGACATTTCATCCCACTCTGTGCGGATCTCCTGTCTCCTCTGTCTGACATGTTACGTAACAGGAAAAAGAAAAATGAGCAGATTTCGTTGAATGACATACAGCTAAAAGCCTTTAACGAAGTGAAGAAGAAATTAGCGACAACATCGCTACTTGCACATCCTTTACCCGACTCCCAGATTTCATTGGTCGTTGATGCATCGGGCACAGCTGTAGATGCAGTTTTGCAACAGCAACACCAACAACAGCTACAACCTCTCGCTTATTTTTCGAGACAGCTGAAACCGGCAGAACAACGTTACAGCACGTTTGGCCGTGAACTCCTGGCAATGTACCTCGCAGTGAAACACTTTCAGCATTCACTAGAGGGCCGACAATTTGTGATCTACACCGATCACCGTCCGCTTACTTTCGCTCTGCGCTCAAAGCCGGACAGATATTCTCCTCGCGAAACTCGCCACTTGGATTTTGTTTCGCAATTTACAGACGATATCCGACATATCTCTGGTGAACAGAATGCTGCGGCAGACGCCTTGTCTCGCCTTCCCATTAATTCCCTGTTCTCACCTTCAGATATCGACTTACGACGGATGGCCTTTGACCAACCACGCCTGGACACCTTTGATCTATCGTCACCTGAATTTGCAACTTGCAAGTTCGCATACCTACCAGTGCCTACTGCAGACACGCAGATCATCTGTGACACCTCAACAGACGCACCTCGACCTTTTGTTCCGATGACACATCGTAGGGTTGTTTTTGACACACTACACCAATTGGCACACCCCGGACCCAAAGCCACAGTAAAGCTGATTGCAGCTAGATTTTTCTGGCCAAACATGAGGCGTGATATCACTGCCTGGACACGTTCTTGCGTATCCTGCCAAAAATCAAAGGTGCACAAAAATATCCGTGCACCCCTCGGAACATTCAGCACCCCAGACGCTCGGTTCAGCCATGTCAATATTGATCTGGTTGGACCATGGCCGGTCAGTCAGGGATTTACTTACCTCCTGACCTGTATAGATCGCTTTACACGGTGGCCCGAAGCTATTCCCCTAAAGGACATTTCAGCTGAATCCGTAGCGCATGCCCTTATATCAGGCTGGATAACGCGTTACGGAGTTCCTACAACAATTACCACTGACCGTGGCAGACAATTTGAATCCCGCCTATTCCAGGAACTTTCCAGAATGTTAGGGATCAATCGAATTCGAACTACGAGCTATCACCCTGCTTCTAACTGGATGATAGAACGCTTTCATCGCCAATTAAAGGCCGCATTACGTGCCTATTCTGACCAACGGCGATGGAGCGAATATGTACCTGTTGTCCTTCTTGGCTGTCGTGCAGCTATCAAAGAGGACCTAGGATACTCTCCAGCAGAACTTGTCTATGGAGTACCTCTATCATTACCAGGTCAGATGTTGAACCCTATAGATTTAACAGGAACAGATCCTGCCTTGTATATAAACAGACTGCGATCTTATTTTGGTAATCTCCCACCAATGCACCCTAGGGAACAGACCATCAAATCATCAGTCCCAAAAGATATTTCTTCATGGACTCACGTTTTTCTAAGAAGGGACGCTGTCAAAGCCCCTCTCACTCCACCTTACACTGGCCCTTACCGCGTGCTTTCACGCACTGACAAACTTCTCACTCTTGACATTAGTGGCAAAAAAGAAACTGTATCTATTGACAGGGTGAAAAGAGCCTTTCTTAACACAAACACACAAGAGCCACATATTCCCCCTACTTACATACATGAACATATCTTTACACCCGTGGAAAAAAATACGATGCCAACAGTGTCACCACCACACGCAGTGGTCGACGAGTACATTGTCCCAAAAAGCTCTGTAAAACTGTTTATATATAAATTGTACCCTTCTTTGTTTTATGGCCGCTATCTTTTTCTCTGTCGGCTTTCCGCCTAAGCAGGGGGTGATGTAGCAGCCACAGATCTATTTCCTTTAGCGAATCAATGCCCCCGACGGGAGATTCGGTCACTCACTGACCAATCAACGGGCGGAGCGCATTGATTCCTCTCTAGAACTATTTTTCCTAGTCCTGTTTGTAGAACGGAGGAAAAGCAGAGAGCCATGAGCCCGCGGCAGTAACGGACGCCTCTCTCAAATCGCTGCCACTGATTCCGCATGGAATGCTTTCGCGGAAGACGCTGCTGCTAGCTTCACCATGGACACTTACATACTATCTGCTGCTAGCTTCACCATGGACACTTACATACTACCAATCTTGTACGTTTACTGTATAATAAACCATTCTTTGTTGTTGTTCTAAAAGCAAATTTCGTCATTCATTTGTGTGCCTAAAAAATATAGTGTTGGGAAAATTAAGCATTTCCCATAACCCCTATATGCATTTAAAAATGGCATTTTGTTATTCTTTCATACTCTGTGGCCTCTTCAATACTGAGGGCCGAGTATATATCAGCAGCTCTGCCGACCAAACCCGTCTGTAAGAGTGTTGACCAAATTTCATAAGGCCTATTCTAAATTTATTGCTATTTTTTCAAAATGAGGAAAATATTTTTCCACTGTTTTCTCATAAAACTTTTGGTACTAATTTGATATATGTTCTGGCATCAAATGTGTAGCATTTGATGCCGGAAGATATATCAAATTAGTACCAAAAGTTACGGAAGAATTCTCTGAATTTTGACTGAATTTTTCCATTTCTATTCTTTCTTGCATATCTAATTTTTTTATTTCTAAGTGGAGATGTAAACTGCTTTAGTCGTCTATTTTGTCTATTTTATATGGGTCTAAGAAATCTTTATGTATGAATTTTTTAGCTACGATACTTCTAATTTCTCCTTTTTTATAGACGTGTTTGTATTCAATTTGAAATAGTCCGCAATTTGTAATAAGTCCGATTTTTGTAAAAACATCAAATGATTCGCTAACATCGGCTAAACTTTAAAAAATTTCCACGGAAAAAGCATGTTATTTTTTATTTTTTTACGAAAGATTTTTAAATATAGTTACTTTTTTTTCGCGATTTACGTAATTCGAGTTTATTTTGTTTGCTTTGTTTTTACGATTTTATCGAGTTAGACGAGCCCTTAATTTTTGTTATTTATTTATGTATTTAGTTGATTTTATCGAGTTGGTCGAATTCCTAATTTTTGTTATTTATCTATTTATTTTTTATATTATTGAAATGTAGGAGCTCCTAATTTTTGTTATTTCTTTTTTTATATTATCGAAATGTATGAGTTCCTAATTTTTCTTATTTACTTATTTTTTATATTATCAAAATAGACAAGCTCCTAAATTTTATTTATTTTTTATATTATCGAAATGGACGAGCTCCTAATTTTGTTTTTACGATATTACAGAGTCGGACGAGTCCCAATTTTGTTACATGTTAAGTGTAACAAAAAAAAAAAATTGATTAACCACAACTCAGAGATAAATCACAAACAAATATTTAATTTACCAAAACATTAAATAAAAATATTTCCAAATATACAGTCTTTGCATTCAAAAAGAAAAACAGAGTTTACTACTGGGAGGCGATGCGTTATGAAGGGGAAGGAAGGTGTCAAATGTCTTTACCCAGTTAAGATAGCAAAGAAGTTTAAGTGCTATACTTTTTGGAAATCCTCAAATATATATATAAAGAATAATTATTAGCTTGGTCAATGAAGGGGTAAAAAAATATCTATTTACCCATATAGTTCGATGAGATTCTTTTTCACGTTTTAGTTGGTCGGCAACTTTTCTTAGAGATTCTTTCGGCTGGATGCACAGATCCACGAATCGGGCCGGAGTTGATAATGCCAGCAAATCCTCTTAACAACTAACTACTCTCTTCCTAAAACCTATTTTTATATGGGCTAATACCTAATTTGCATATTCTAGAATCCTTTAAAATTCTCTAGATTTTACTTGAATTTTCTTGAACATTCTAGCATCTTCCAAACGTTCTATTTTTAATTTCCTTATTTTTACGACGACTTCATGAATTAAAACTTTTTTGTAATAAAAAGTAGGACTCAAATGAATCCCTTACTACAACCTTTTAGACATTATTAATATTATTTTCTATATATAAATGCATTCTCGTAACAATATATATATATATATAAAGAAGAACATTAGTGGTAGAAATTTATAGATATATATTCCACAGTTTTGGTAATTATTACTTTTTATAAAGTGGTTAATTCAGAAGTAGAGATTTAATAGAGATATCGTTTTTATATATATATAAGTAAGAGCCAACAAACCTACCTAGGTTTCACCCTTCGGCTCGTCAGGGTAAGATGGTTAATTCAGAAGTAGATATTTTATAGAGATATAGTTTTTTTATATATATATATAAGTAAGAGCCAACAAACCTACCTAGGTTTCACCCTCCGGCTCGTCAGGGTAAGATAGCTCCATCTTAGATTTTTCTGTCTTTGTTGCTCTACTTTCGTATTGAGTGTTTTGGTGTTGGGGTTTTCGTTTTGGGTTTTTTTTTCTTTCCTTGCGAGTGTTTGACTTTTGTTCATGTACTTCATTAGTTTCTTTTTTTGCTTTCCCTCCGAGTTCGTTCTCGGTGGGTTTTTCAAGACAAACTTAAATTTAGTATAACAATTAGCATTATTATTTTTGTTACTATTATTATTATGTCATTTTTCATCATATTTCGATTTCTGCTTTGGTCTCACTACCAACCAAGTCTGCGGGGAGACCTAAGGCAGGTACTGGCGTGTTGTTATGGCTCCATTTCATGTTTTTCTATCTTCCCTATCATCCCCAGCATTACATAGATAAAGTTTTCCTTAGTGTGTGGGCTGTACTTAATAAGACAATTTTTTGTATATCTCTTAAGCTGGGGTTTCCAGGGATTCTTTCAATGTGTTGTTTTGTTCCATTTTTTATCATTCCAAGTGCACCTACTATCACTGGCACAACTGTTTTCAATTTCCACATTTTTTCTATTTCAATTTCCAGGTCTTTATATTTTGACAGTTTTTCAAATTCCTTGATTGCTATGTTACAATCCGCTGGACAAGCCATATCAATTAATAGACAAGTTTTCTCCTTCTGGTTTTTAACAATAATGTCTGGCCTGTTTGCTTCAATTTTTCTGTCTGTGTAGATGGTGTAATCCCATAGAATGGTTACATCTTCTATTTCTGTAACCGGTGCTGGGTGATGTTCATACCAGTGTTTGTTTACAGATTTTCCATAATGTTTGCACATTGCCCAATGTAAATATTGCCAAACTTTATCGTGGCGATTTTTATATTCATTTGGGGCAAGCACAGAACAGCCTGAGATTAGGTGGTCTATTGTTTCTTGGTGTTTATCACAAAACCTGCATTTTGGATCCATATTATTATGCATAATATTTGCCTGAAAGTTTCTAGTGAAAATACTTTGGTCTTGTGCTGCAAGAATAAAGCCTTCAGTTTCAGACTTTAATCCAGATGCACGTAACCATCGATGAGTATTAACTTTGTCAACATTGGATTTATTGGCACGTTCTGGATATTGGCCATGCAGAGGTTTGTCTTGCCAGCGCTGTTTCATCTGTTCAAGAGCTTTATCTTTGGCTTTCATTTTCATATTTTTTGCGCAATAGTTGGTTTTTGGCTTCTGTTTTGCTTTTCTACAGAATCTACTAACTGTAAATCTTGTTTGTGTTTACTGCCTTCTTATATTATTGAATATTTTTTCTTTCTTTCTTCATGTTGCCTTACTAATTGTATCATCCAATCCTTTGTTGTTTCTATGTATGTTAGTAAGCCAATAGTTGTTGTCTTGTATGACAATTTCAGCTGAATAAGACCTCTTCCACCTTCTTTACGGGGTATGTATAGACGGTCTACATCAGCCTTTGGGTGGTGCATCTTATGCTTAGAAAGAAGCTTTCTTGTTTTAGAATCCATTTGCTTGATGTCGTTTAGAGTCCAGTTTAAGATGTTGAAGCTATATTGGACAGCTGGGATTGCAAGGCTATTAATGGCCATAACTCTGTTCTGAGAATTCAATTCAGTTTTTAATACCATTCGTAGTCTTCTATAGTACTCTTTACGCACTATTTCTTTCATTATTTTTTTTTTTGGTGAATGTTTTCACACTCATTTACACCTAAGTATTTATAAGCTTCTTCTGGTTTCAATTCTTTTATTGTTACAGCAGGGTCTAAGCTAATTGAGGATGTGTTTTGTATTGATCCACGTAAAACTGTAGCTTTAGCACATTTTTTTCAAATTGAATTTCATTCCAATGTCTTCGCTGAAGCATTTTACAGTTTGCAGAAGACCTTCCAGCTCATTATCATTCTTAGCATATAACTTTAAGTCATCCATGTAAAATAGATGGCTTATTTTCTTTTGTCCTATTTTATAACCACATTCTGTCTTGTTAAGTTGACTGGTTAGTGCTATTAGTGATATGCAGAATAGTAAGGGAGATAAAGAATCACCTTGAAATATACCTCTTTTGATGTTTATTTCATCAGATTTATAGGTTCCATTTATATGATTGAGGTAAATTGTTGTTTTCCATATAGACATGCACTGTTTGATGAAATTGATGATGACGGGTGATATCTTGTATATATTTAAAGTCTTTAAAATCTAGGAATGTTATTATTATTATGTCATTTTTCATCATATTTCGATTTCTGCTTTGGTCTCACTACCAACCAAGTCTGCGGGGAGACCTAAGGCAGGTAGTGGCGTGTTGTTATGACTCCATTTCATGTTTTTCTATCTTCCCTATCATCCCCTCCAGCATTACATAGATAAAGTTTTCCTTAGTGTGTGCTGTACTTAATAAGACAATTTTTTGTATATCTCTTAAGCTGGGGTTTCCAGGGATTCTTTCAATGTGTTGTTTTGTTCCATTTTTTATCATTCCAAGTGCACCTACTATCACTGGCACAACTCTTGTTTTCAATTTCCACATTTTTTCTATTTCAATTTCCAGGTCTTTATATTTTGACAGTTTTTCAAATTCTTTGATTGCTATGTTACAATCCGCCGGACAAGCCATATCAATTAATAGACAAGTTTTCTCCTTCTGGTTTTTAACAATAATGTCTGGCCTGTTTGCTTCAATTTTTCTGTCTGTGTAGATGGTGTAATCCCATAGAATGGTTACATCTTCTATTTCTGTAACCGGTGCTGGATGATGTTCATACCAGTGTTTGTTTACAGCTTTTCCATAATGTTTGCACATTGTCCAATATAAATATTGCCCAACTCTATCGTGGCGATTTTTATATTCGTTTGGGGCAAGCACAGAACAGCCTGAAATTAGGTGGTCTATTGTTTCTTGGTGTTTATCACAAAACCTGCATTTTGGATCCATATTATTATGCATAATATTTGCCTGAAAGTTTCTCGTAAAAAGACTTTGGTCTTGTGCTGCAAGAATAAAGCCTTCAGTTTCAGACTTTAATCCAGATGCACGTAACCATCGATGAGTATTAACTTTGTCAACATTGGATTTATTGGCACGTAGTGGATATTGGCCATGCAGAGGTTTGTCTTGCCAGCGCTGTTTCATCTTTTCAAGAGCTTTATCTTTGGCTTTCATTTTTATATTTTTGCCGCAATAGTTGGTTCTTGGCTTCTGTTTTGCTTTTCTACAGAATCTACTAACTGTAAATCTTGTTTGAATTTACTGCCTTCTTTTATTATTGAATATTTTTTCTTTCTTTCTTCATGTTGCCTTACTAATTGTAACATCCAATCCTTTGTTGTTTCTATGTATGTTAGTAAGCCAATAGTTGTTGTCTTGTATGACAATTCCAGCTGAATAAGACCTCTTCCACCTTCTTTACGGGGTATGTATAGACGGTCTACATCAGCCTTTGGATGATGCATCTTATGCTTAGAAAGAAGCTTTCTTGTTTTAGCATCCATTCGCCTGATGTCATTTAGAGTCCAGTTTAAGATGTTAAAGCTATATTGGACAACTGGGATTGCAAGGCTATTAATGGCCATAACTCTGTTCTGTGAATTTAATTCAGTTTTTAATATCATTCGTAGCCTTCTATAGTACTCTTTACGCACTATTTCTTTCATTTTTTTATGGTGAATGTTTTCGCTCTCATTTACACCTAGGTATTTATAAGCTTCTTCTGGTTTCAATTCTTTTATTGTTACAGCAGGGTCTAGGCTAATTGAGGATGTTTCTTGTAGTGATCCACGTAAAACTGTAGCTTTAGCACATTTATTCAAATTAAATTTCATTCCAATGTCTTCGCTGAAGCATTTTACAGTTTGCAGAAGACCTTCCAGTTCATTATCATTCTTAGCATATAACTTCAAGTCATCCATGTAAAATAGATGGCTTATTTTCTTTTGTCCTATTTTATAACCACATTCTGTCTTGTTAAGTTGACTGGTTAGTGCTATTAGTGATATGCAGAATAGTAAGGGAGATAAAGAATCACCTTGAAATATACCTCTTTTGATGTTTATTTCATCAGACTTATAGGTTCCATTTATATGATTGAGGTAAAGGGTTGTTTTCCATATAGACATGCACTGTTTGATGAAATTGATGATGATGGGCGATATCTTGTATATATTTAAAGTCTTTAAAATCCAGTCATGTGGCACACTATCGAATGCCTTTCGATAGTCTATCCAGGCTGTACTAAGATTTTTCTTTGTACTGTAGCAGCTTTCCAGGATCATTTTGTTAATTAATAATTATTATTTTGTTAATTAATAATTATCATTTTGTTAATTAATAATTATTATTAATATTATTATTATTATTATATATACACACGCGCGTGCTACCGGCCGTAATTGTTGGGACATCCCAGGTTTTTTTTAAAATTATGTATTTCTTAGTATTTTTAGTATTTGTTGCCGGGTGGATGGTTCTGGATGAAAACAGAATGGTTCTTTTGTTAATACTGAACAATAATATGTACATCAAATGAACTATTCTGGTGTCCAGTTTTTGTGCTTTCTTCCCCATGCAGGTCTCTTCTTCTTATTGGCTGGTCAAAGCAAAGGCTTCCTGGCTGCCTTGTAAAATTTTGGCAAAGTAATAATAACAAAAGAACCATTATATTTTCATTTAGAGTTGTCCACTTGGCAGTGAATACTGAAAATAGTATGAAATACATTACTTTTTTTAAAAAAAGAACTGGGGTGGCTTAATAATTGTGGCCGGTGGTGTGTATATATATATATATATAATGATAATATACACGCTAAAAAGTCTGCCTTCTTCTACCGAGCACCCATAGCCCAGAGATGGAGTCGCCGACTGATGCCGGTTCGGTCGGGTTTCAGTCCTGGGTTGGAAGCAATCGGATGTCTAGCCGTGCTGATGAGCTGTGATGCAGCGAAGCAGATCTGTCTGCGGATGACTATATATATATATATATATATATATATCAATAAATTATAAGAAATAAAAAAATCACAAGCTAGCTCTTTGAGTTTTGTTGTTTTACACCTCCTCGAGTTGCTGGTGAAAAATCATTACCATTAACAAATGTATATATTTGCCCAATTAACCATGTGGTGTCATGAATTTGAATACTTATATATATATATATATATATATATATATATATATATATATATATATATATATATATATACGTCTATTGAACAGGTTAAGAGGCTCATCCCTTGTTCCCTGTTTAGGATGTGGTATCCGGCTTTCTCTTTTCCAATCTTCTCACTTTGGTTTCTTTTTTTTTCAATTGAAGTAGATAGATCTATCTATCGCCCGGTTCACACTCCACCCACGTCTATTGAACAGGTTAAGAGGCTCATCCCTTGTTCCCTGTTTAGGATGTGGTTTCAGGCTTTCTCTTTTCCAATCTTTTCACTATTACGTAGCCCCCTGCACATCAGTGGCGTTACCGCCTTGCTCGGGGTGATACGATTAAAATATATATATATATATATATATAGTGTTATTAAAATTTAAAATAAACACCATAGATGCTATTCTATTAGGCAAAAGTAGTGGAGTGGGGCGTTCTTAGAATTTAAAAGATTTGTGTGTGTATTTGTGTGTGTATGGATATTGACACATTTATGCGTTGTGATATGGCTAATTGTAAGCATGTAGACAGAACTGGAAGTGTCAGTTGTATCTGTTTAAATTATGATGGAACAAAAATGTTGCCATTAGAATACTTAAAATTCCACGAGATTGTAAATTAAAACAATAATATGTTTGTCCTAAAGGGTGTTGCTAATATAAAAACTCAAGTTTATGGAGGGAAATAGAGGTAAAGCCATGATTTTTATTACTTATGGAGGAATTATTCGATTGAAAAATTAACTAGTAGTTAAAGTAAGAGTAAAGAGTAAACGGCAATGTAATCGTTAATTAAGGTTAGGTTTGAGGTATATATAATTAATAATAGACATAGAATTATATAGTATAGTATTTAGTGAACGATTTGAGATAATTTTAGATATATTTAAGAGTGTGGATTATCTTGTAGTGGAAGTAGGTAGTTATTTCATTACGTTGGTTTAATAAATTAGTTTTTATAAATTTAATTATTTGAATTTTTCTTGTAAGTAAAGAAAACATTTCTCATGTAACGATTTACATGCTCTAGCTTTTTTAATATTTTCTATTTTACTGTGTGCGTTTTATTTGTATCTTTTAATTGTCAGTAGTATTTAGAAAGTGAATTTGAGTTACTATACGTTTTATTATTAAATAATAGCTTATGCTTATACAATCGCGACATGAAAGGGTTTTTATTACTTCCAATGTTATGTTTGATAATAGTTGGATTTTCTGTGGTAAAAATAGTAACTTGATATACTATGGAGTCTGTGAGACATCTATTTTACAGAGGACATTCTTTTGGGTGACGACAATTGCAAGTATTAGTATTATTGTCATTATTTATAACAGGATAGTTTTGATTGTTATACTGTTTTGGAATTTTATTGTTGTGTTTATTATCATTTCTAGGTTATCAGTGCAGCTAAATTTCAATGTATTCTTATTAAAAATTTTGCTAATGGGGTTATTAGTTGGGAAGTGTTTCTGAACTAAATTAAGGAATTTATAGCCTAAGTTGGTACTAATCATTTGGTTAAATGGTGGTGTGTACCAAATCATTTTTTTATTTCTATTATGTTTGGTATAATTATTTTTTATTTATTATATTTAATGTCTTTGAATCTATAGCCGCTATTTTAGGGCAGTATTGTAATATTGTCTGTGTTTATAAAAGATGTCTTTAGTTGAGGAGTTGTTGCTTATTCTATTTTCCCAATATTAGAATATGTTTAATAATAGACGGGGGTGATTTGATTTAAGATGGATATAAATAGAGTTAGTATTATTTTTTTACGTAGGATATATATGCCTTATTGACTAAATCAAGAGTAACATCTAGGAAGTCAATTTTTTTAAGTTAGTTTGTACTATAACATTAAGATTCAAATTTTTCATCTCTTTATATATTAATTTACGGATTCTATCTACTTTAGAGTTTGTAGAATTATTGACTGGCATGAGACTATCGTCTCTATATAACCAAATGTCAGTTATATGCAGTTAAATTGTACAATAGAAATAGACCTATGAGATCTGATGATTATGCAGAATCCAATGATCCCATAGTAAGGTCGAATGGGTCCTTGGAATTTGTCTTTATCTACTGTTCATTGTTGTGAGTGAAAACCGATTGTTTAGTGCATAATGTGATAGTTCTTCCTTCGTTTATGGGGTCAGAATAATACATGGCAAATTTCAGGGTTAATGTGAACAGGTCTTTTGATATTGAAAGGTAATAATCCATTATGTACATGAACGAAAATTTAGATTTGTGATTGATGTGGTTGCACCAATTAATGACTTCAGTCGTATCACTCCATTGGGTTAATTATATGCGTTTTTTTTAATTTGTCAGTTGACTATATTCAGTATGTGTTTGATAATATTTTTTTTAATTTTTAGTTAGGTTCTTTTTTATTATGAAGCTGTAGCTATGTTGAGTAGTCTTGTAGTTATTAGCAGTTTTGTCAGAATGCAAAAGAATGTTATGTGGTGTATTGATTTATTTTACGATAGAATCAAGTTGTTTTTGTGAGAGTGGAACTTTTCTCTGTTACAGTGGGTAATCTCTACACGTATGCAAATGTACGATTGCCGTGTCGAAAGGCAAAAAAAAAAAAACGTACTGCTTGCCCACCTCAATTTCGGCCCCTCTTATACGTATCGAGTCTCGCCACTACACACTCTTTTCCATAAAACTAGTTACACTTGCGTCCTGTTCTTTTTCTTTTAACGTGCCGGTAGCAGAGAGAACATACCTTTAGTCTTTTCGAGGTAAGTATGTTTGTTGCATTACGACTAAATTCCCCTACTGATCCTATGATCACACATGAAACATTCGGGGGGGGGGGGGTCTTTTGCGCCGTTTGCTTCTTCGCGAGTATATAATCACAGGGTTTCCATGAGAGGTGTCATCAGAAGAGATATCGCCTGCATCTATGCTGGGTGCCGGTTCACCTGGCCTCCCTTCGACAGTTATAAGTCTTTCACTCTCTGAAGACACGTCAGAGCAGTTCGTCGACGGGCCTGGTCTCACTATGGGCCGAAAATCTTTCACATAGGGTGGCATTCCGTTGATCTACACATTCTGCGATCTGGTAGTCCCGGTGACACGTCCAACTCCGTATTTGGTGGTATATCATCCATGTGGAACTTTTACTCACACTCGGTTACCTGTTTTAAAGACAGTTTGCTGGTGGTCAATTCCATTGATTCCTTTCAGCCGTATGCGGTACCGATAAATCATATTGGCTGGTGCTGTAGCGGAGGACACGTCATTTTTTGGTGTGGCGTTGTACCAGTATATCTGATATAGTACATAGTTTTCTGGCAGCGATCCTTTTTACAGTTCTGTGGCATCGCTCGATGATGCCGTTACCGGAGGGGACGTACTGGAGTTGGACTTCTCACTCGTCCAAGAAACCTCTGGTGGGACCCGCTCACAGAACATGGTTTTTAGCTGTTTGATCTTGCCGAGGAAGGCGCCGCCAAATGGTAAGCCGAGTGGGACCGCAGTCGATTAACGCCAAAAAATGGGCCCTCGTTATAATGGGTAATATCCATCGCTACCCGGTGCCGCGTTTGTTTAACATTCAGAGCACCCTTTGGCCAGTGCATAGGTGACGTATCAGTCGACTGACACTCTTCACATTTCCTGACGACGGTCTTTACAGCGGCCTTGGACACTGCAGGGTCAATACGTTTCACACAATAGAGTGTCCGTCTCACACCAGGATGACCGGTCTGTCGGTGTACAGTCTTGATTTGGTCAGACCCAACTGAGCTCATGAACGCAGTGCAGGCAGGCAGGCAGGCTGCATAGGCTCAGAGTTTCTCTTAATTGCATCAAGCCACCTCTGGGGCACTCTAGTCAGTCGATCTGCCTTGTTTTGGTTAGATGCCACTAAGGATACATTCATTGATAAAGCGTATTCTTTTACCAGTTTTATTAAAGTGTCAAGCCGTCGCCGAAAGAGCATTTCACTTGTGGCTTTGGTTCGCACTCTGGCTCTGCCTGTGATGGTGTCTGAAATCCATTTATGGACACAAGGAGAATCACTGAACAAGTGCAAGGTGGTCGCCTTCCAGAGTATTGCTAAATTTATTCCTTTGATAATGGCATCAGGTTCCGCTAGATTAATATGTTGGGAGTCCTTCTTTGGACGTAATCAGCAGGCATCCTCTACTACAGTCCCATCATGTGCCAACGACACGCCGGTAGCGGGAGAGCTTGCGTGAACCCATACGCTAAAATTTTTTCCATCAATGCACCATTTGCCATGCGCCAGGTCTTCTTTGTGCACTCTGGTGAGAACCTCCTCAATCATTGTGTTGAGTGGAGCATCGTCAACTTTATCATTCCAACCAGCAGTAACTTCAGATGCTCTCCGCTTGATAAAAGCCACGGCTACACGAAGTCAACAACCCACGGGAAGGTGCCCAACCAACTTGCCACATAATGAAAATATGTTGCGTCGCGTGATTTGGGATTTTGTTCCCTCTTCTCCAATACAGCGTGTTATTCTTCCCCCAGACATGTAAACCAAGCACTCGTGCACCATCCTGTAGTCTCTCCGGTTCTTAACTCATGAAGCCGAAGCTGTCGAGATGCTTCTTCACACGCGCCGCGGGCACGACACTCTCATCCACATCAATATAGGCCGATGTTGCCTGCTGTATGCGCTCGTCTTTCGCCAGAATAGCATCAACAATTGTCTGCATGATGGATGGTGCCACATTGAGTCCAAACCCCATGCGGGTCAGGCAATATCTTCGTTCCCTAATTAGCACAGTTTGGTAGGGCCACAACGATTGGTGCACATGTACTTGAAGGTATGCCTTTCGAAGGTCTAACACTGACACATTTGATCATGCTCGTCGCCACTTACTCAACTTTTCGGCGTATATATCTGCACGAGCCGTAAACGGATCGACATGTTCAGTCAACTCTCGGTAATCAAGCACAGGTTTTATTTTATCTTTATTGTTCTGAATGACTGCCATCAGTGGGATCAGACCATTCGGGGGCTCCAATTTCTCTTCTAGGTAAGGAACCAACCATCCATTATTTATCCAGGTTTGTAGTTTTTTATTATGTTCTACACGAGCTCTTGCAGGAACGGCATCTGGTTGCGTAATTTTTCAGGTGGCTGATCACCGGACCACTTCCACGACACCGTCCAGGATTTGGTATGGCGATCAAACTCTGCGCGAAAATCAGGTTGTTCCAATTCTATTGTCGCGTCCAAGGTAAGAGCCGCCCCAGAGAAATGTGCCTTGCCGTCTTCGTCGATGCGCACGCCGCCCAATTTCTTGATAACATCCATTCCCAGAAGAAGGTCGAATCCCAATGGCTTGCTGTTCACCATTAGCACGTCCGTCGTAAATGGATTCCTGTCGGTCACTGCTAAGGTAATGTTTCCAATACCGTGGCTTAAAAGGCACTTCCTGCCTGCTGTCAGGATTGTAGTGCGTTTCCATTTTTCGGGTTGACATAGTAATCCACTCACAACGGATCAGAAGCAGCCGGAGTTCACCAACGCTATTCGGTCTACTCCATTAATTTTTACCTTCATTATAGGGAGCACTTTGTCTAGTTTGTGTGGGGAGAAAGTAGTGCTGACCTCTCACTCCTTGTCTCGTTTCCCAGACACCTTGTTGCGATGCGTCCTTGTTGCTGGCACCGATGGCAGTGTATCTTCGGGAGCGCTCTTCTTGCTTCGTCCTCGGGCTGCCAGCAATCTCTGGCAAAGTGATTGGGACCTCCACACTTAACACTGCACTGCTCTGCGTCCTTCTGGTCTGGGTTTAAAGGTGGGTCTACAGGCACACGAGGGCGGACTCTGCGTCGCCTGGCTGCAGCAGCAACAGGCTAATCCACTTCCACTTGTTCTGTCATGAGAACTCGAGCCCTGGCCAGAATCTGCTCCAGTGTCATGTGATCCATCCTTAAGGACGCCCGTAATTGTCGTTTAACCAAACTGGGGAGTCCTGATACAAATGCGCAACTAAGCCATCGGTCAGAGGTGGTTTCTTCAACCAGACGTGCCAGGTCCTGTAAATCACCCAAATACTCATTCACAGTTTCCCCAGGGTGCAAACGACGAGAGACAAACTTGTCAAATGCAACAAAAAAATCCGGCGCAAAAGCCATGAGGAGAGCTTGTTTCACCTGTTCTAAGTCCTCCCTTTGGTCACGGGTTAACCGTCGGTATACCGCGAGAGTTCTGCCTCTCAAGCTTAGTAGTAGAACACGTTCAATGTTGTCAACACTACACATTTCGCACACCAGTTACACCTGTTTCAACCATTCGGACACTGTGTGATCGGGTGAGATGCTATGAAATTCGGGAATCAGCCGAATGTCGAACGCTTTGCCTTCCATTTGCGTGTATTTTCTCATTTAGCCGAAATAGCTTGTTCTTTAATGTTACAGTGGGTAATCTCTGCACGTATGTAGTACGCTTGCTGTGTCGAAACGCAAAAAAACAAAAACGTACTGCTTGCCCACCTCAATTTCGGCCCCTCTTATACGAATCGAGTCTCGCCACTACACACTCTCCTCCATAAAACTAGTTACACTTGCGTCCTGTTCTTTCTTTTTTCTTTAACGTGCCGGTAGCAGAGAGAACATACCTTCTGTCTTTTCGAGGTAAGTCTATTTGTTGCATTACTACTACAGGAACTTAATGTTATTGATTTCAAAGAAATCATTTTCAGATCCTCATTATTTTGGTAAATTTTCGTTTTAGGTTCCGACGGCTTTTCCCCCCTTCAAATTTATCCAAAATAGCATTATTTCTGTGCAAATGTATATGCTGAACTCAAATCAACAATTAGTTATTGAAGAAACCTACCTTTGTTGCTTTGAAAGTCCAGAAATAAACGAACTATATCTCGCACTTTTTCTCTCCCGTAACTCTCACGATGTACTTCCGCTAATGATTGTAATGCGCTATTGTATTTCTACGCTTATTACTTTCAATACAGGAAGTACATCGCCGGAAGTTTCAGTAAAGGAAGAAAATCAACCAAAAATCGACCGAAATGTGTTGTCCTACGCAGTACGTCATTCTGCAGTTAATTACATGACTGCGTTAGAGTTACGGGAGAGAAAAAGTGCGATATATCGTTTTTTTTTATGGACCTTCAAATCAAAAACGGTAGGTTTCTTCAATAACTAATTGTTGATTTGAGTTCAGCATATACATTTGCACAGAAATAATGCTATTTTGGATAAATTTGAAAGGGGAAAAGCCGTCGGCACATAAAACGAAAATTTACCATTATTTTTATGTGTGGTGCTGCGCTCAAGCTTTTAAATCTATATTTGTTGTCTTTGAAAGGTTGTGGTGGTGACGGAAGAAATATGCTTTTCATCTCATTCTTCTTACCAATTTCTAAGATTTGTGAACTAATTTAGCGAAATAATCCCGTTTATTTGTGATTGGGGTGTTTTTTTAGTGAGATGTTAAAATTTGTTTTTCCATCTTGCAATAAAAGTAAAAAGGAAAAGTGCTCAACTATGATAGGAGCGAATTATAATAATAGTGGTAGACACTAATGGATATATATTCCATAGTTCGGTAATTGTTACTTTTTATGAAGGGCTCAATAAAGAAGTAGGGCTTTTGTAGAGCTTTGATGATGGTGCACTGTGTGTGTGTGTGTGTGTGTGTGTGTGTGTGTGTGTGTGTGTGTGTGTGTGTGTGTGTGTGTGTGAGAGAGAGAGAAAGAGAGAGAGAGAAAAAGATTTTGTTTAGGAGTTAAAATGACATCATCAGTCCTATAAGAGAAATATATGCATGATGGAAGTTTTCATATTTATTTAACTATTTTTTTTTATAATTTCACTTCATTTGTAGTTAACTAGCTTAAAAGTCGCACTCCTTGTTGGTTTTTAAGCTAGCTCCTGCAATTCCTCCTGAATTCTGTAAGTTATTTTCCATCCTGGCACAGTGGCATCTTTGTCTCTGAATGTCGTCATTGCAAACAGTTATTGTAACTTCTGATGTGCTGGATGAAGTTTCTTGATTCAGTTGAGTTCCATCCAGAAGTAATAGCAATAGCATCTGGGGAAACTTGTAAATTTTCCAGCTGTATTCTTTTGTTGCAGCACATCCCATTTGATTCTTTCCTTGATTCTGAAAGCATTAAAATGCTTACACTGAATGATAATATTAATGAATGATTTGAATAATCGTTGTCACAGTTCTATTGAAAATCCAGATTGGACATGCTGAAAAAAAGAAGCTGAACTTCTTTTTATCATGATTGTGATTATAGCTAACCTGTATGGCAAGTTTTCATCAAGTGTTTCCAAAATTCTTACTCTTCTATGGTTTGCAGCATCTAATGCATCTTAACTGCCATCCTCTGCAGTTCTTGATTTTCTCTTCCTTCAAGCATATATTTCTCTCCGTGCTTGCACCTTCTCTGCTGTTTCACATGCTATTAATATTTTCTTATTTCACAATTAGACGATATTTTAAACTGAATTTAAAACATTTTTTTAATTCTCAAAGTTTTTGTTATTTAAACTGTAAATATCATTAGTTTCTTTTTTGTTTTTGTTTTTTTTCAGTTATTTTAAAATTTGCATTTTTAACTGTTCCCCCACTCTTCATCCGAAAACAAATCCCAATGTTCAAGCAGCAGATGAAGGGCAGATTTTTAACCCCGGGATCATCATAATTCCAAAATGGCATAATATATCTATGTACAGCAATTGTAGCCCGTGTTAGAAGGGTTTCAGGCGCCACAGACGGACGGACATAATTTACCGTTTATTTATTTAGTATTACTTAAACTTTAATTATTTTTTTTATTATTAACAAGCTGTATAGCCCGGCGTTGCACGGGGTTTTTAGTGGTTATTTTGAAATGGTAAGGTCAAGTGCTTATTCAAAAAGCATATAGTTGCTGTGACACGTAAGTTTAAAAAATACGAAATAAATATTGTTTTTTGTTGTATTTCGGAGAAATAAAACGATCGCAAAAAGCAACATTTTCCATTAATTTTTGCCGCAACCTGTATGTCAAATGAAATATTTGTTTGTATGTCAAGGTATCACACCTTGATCTACCAGTGACTCGATTTTGATTGAGTTTGAGTGAAGCGCCTTGGAGAAATGCATAAAAGTGCGCAGAAGACCACGAAATTATGAATTATGTTTGTAGTTGATTGTTGACAAACCCTGTAGATTGTTGACGAACCATTCAAAAAATCTTTGTGTACATCAAAGGTTCGGACCTTGATCTACAAGTTACTCGATTTTGGTTAAATTCGCATAAGGCATCTCGGAGGAGACGAGTTCGTCATTTCTCAGCGTTTCGGTGATTTCTGCTGTACCCTGTAAATCGATTCGAAAAATTTTCGTACATCAAAGGTTCATGTCAGTGACCGACCCAATTTTGGTTGAAATCGGACCAAGGGTTTCAGAGGAGTAGAGTTCGTTAGAATGGAGACGCACGCGCGCGCGCGCGCACACACACACACACACACACTTTATTTATTTAGATTATTTATTTTTTTGTTTTCATACTCCTCCATAGTCTAGTACTAATTTAGTGGTTTATTTGTTGCTATCACTAAGTAAAAATATTCAAAATCGGTAAAATTTTAAAACTCCATATAGTAAAACAGTAAATAATAAGGCAAGTAAAGTTAGAGCTAAAGATAGATATAAGCCTGTTTACAAAACAATATAGTTAGGATTTAAGAGGACTTTAAAATTTAAAAAGAAATATAAGTAATGGATAATCTATATATAAAATTCTGTGACTTCCGTCTATCACAATCTCTAGACATATATTGAACGATCGAAACCAAAATTTGGGGAAAAGTGCAAACAGGCGAGGGAGCATAAAGTACAGTTGGTTTTAATAGGCTGGCTAGCTTGGTACAATAAATTTTCATTATTTTTTTGAAAAAATTAAAAGAACATTATAATTAGCATACAAAATACACCCACTATTTTAAAAACAATTTAATGATTAAAATAACAAATACTTATCTATTGAAAAAATGACAAAAATGTTAGCGGTACTTCAACTTTAATACTTTAAGGATTTCAACACGCTGACGTATGTTGCAAAAGAATTTCTAGTTTTAACAAAAAATGTAATGTAGCACGTCAAATGTGTAAAACTATAAATACAAAATCTAACATGGAAAAAATACTTTCTTTATTATGAACGCCATTTGCCAACCACGCAACAAAAGAAACTGTCGTCGGTTTTCACACACAAAAATGTAATTCTTATTAGACAAAGAGCAAAAAAAGCTAACTTACCAAGAAGAAAACCTCTTGAAACGTTGTCATCGACACTCACGCACAATTATTCTTCTTTTAACGTGCTCTAATATTCCTCCTTCATATTCTTTTTTTAACAAAATAGTATACAACGTATTTCTTGATATATTTCTATGTTTGAATGTAAAATATTTTTATTTTTCCCGTAAAACCAATAATTTAAGAATACAAGTTTTGATTCTATCTTTTATGAAATTTAGTAGAATGGTCAAACATGAGAAATCAGGATTATTTCCCTTTAAAAATAATCTAAAAGGTTCTGAAAGTAATTCACTATGACAACTGCAAAAATGTGAATAGAAATGTCTCCACAGACAGATTATCTCAGAAACGGTGGAAGTACCTAATATTGATAAAACCAGAACGAAAAGAAACCTCTCCAGGTATCGACAGGACTACAGAGACAAGACAACAAAACGCAACGAGAACTAAGTCTGGCAGATTGGTTACTTGAAAAAGAAACAATAAATACGAAGATTAGTGTACTAAAGGACCCCATCAATTCTAGGAAGAGAAGTGATTTAGTGAGTTCGAAATGATAATGACTTCCTTTACCCACTCCCTTCAAAGTCGAGCGACTAATGAAGAAGAAGGAAAGGAATTCGTGAGCCTATGTGAAATTGTTTTTGGATCAATGAAACCTTGCCTTCAGTGAAATTAGCGATCAGACAAAAAGAAAAAGGAAATAAATTTGTAAGCTAATACGTAATTCCTTTTGATATTAAATGAGAAAAATTAAATTAATCAGGGAAGAGTGTCTGAAGTCGTTTGAAGAGATTAACTTTCAGTTCCTTGCATCTAACAAAGCACGCATCACTTCAAAGAATGTTCTCTCAACAATCCAAGAAAGCTAAGTATTTCAAACTATTGTCTATGAGATGAAAGTATTATTTACATTGTTCAGACTTTTGTTCTCGTCTTTATTGCCATGTTTACGACGTTTCGGCTGTTGTACGCTTCAGCCTTCTTCAGATGCTAGGAATTTTGAACCAAACTTTATTTCGATCAAATAATCCATTGATAAGAAAGTCACCATCACATGTCCGAAACTCCGCTCATTTCGTGAAACTAATCAAAGATGCTCCCATCCGATGCAACCAGATGGTGAACCTGGACATGGTGAGTCTGTTCACCAAAGTACTCACGGTGGAAGCACTATCGGCAGTCAGGGATAAACTGGCCTCAGACTCGTCCCTAGGAGAACGTACTAGTATACCACTAGATAATCTGATAGAGATGCTGACTTTCTGCACACGAACAACACTTTTCGGAATGAGATCAGATATATATCTTCAAGATGAAGTCTTAGCAATAGGCTAGCCATTATTATCATCATTAGCTACTATATATATGGAATACTTCGAAGAGATTGCATTAGAATGCACAGCACTAAAGCCAACTCTATGGCTGAGATATGTTGATGACACTTTTATACTCTGGCCACACCAGGAAGAAGCTCAGATACTACTGAACCATGTGAACTCAATAAGATCATTGATACAGTTCACAATGGAAAAAGAACGACAAAAACTAGCATTCCTGGATGTACTAATATCTCGAACAGAGAATGGGTTCAAGATATCCGTATATCAGAAGCCAACATTCACCAGACAATAACTCAACTTCAACTCCCACCACCCATACAATGTAAAGAAAGGAATTATCTGCTGCTTTCAACATCGGGCAAAAGTCATAAGTGGTGACTTGAAGATATATGAACAGGAATTTGTCGGCATAAGCAGTACCCTACAACGTAACAGCTACACAGGGTACAGCAGCTTCAACCAACGTGGGAGGGAGGGTACGTGAGGATAGAACTCTCAGGAAATAGCCTCGGTCTGCCTACCCTACGTGAAGTGGTTATCGGAGAAAATACAAAGAATCTGTGGCCATATAACATCAACATGACCTTCAAAAGTGGTTTTACACTTCGCAGATACCTCTTCCGAATAAGACCTCTAGTAGAGGAAAACATGACTAATGACTGTGTGTACGCCATTCCATGTAGCTGTGGAAAGAAATATAAAGAAACGGGTCGCCCCATTAAGGTAAGGCTACAAGAACATGGCAAGGAAAGATAGAAAAATCAGGCGTAGCTGACCGCATATAAAGGAAGAAAGGGGATTACCGCCCTCTATGGAATGAAGTTAAAATAATTGATAAAGAATACTACTGGAAACTGCGTAAACTTAAGGAATCACCGCATATGCTAGGCCACAAAAGTCTCCTAAGCCGGCCAAACATAGTGTTACGAATGCAGATAGCCACACACACACACACACACACATGCACACATATATTAAGATTAGTCTCCGCGTGGCAACAGGGGATAGTCACGTGGGAGCCTAGAGTCACTTTTGGGATAGCAGGTCAAAAGTTGACTGACTTAGATACCCTTAGTAACAGGTGTCTAGACAGGAACTAGACAGGGACCAGACATGAGGTCATGAAGCAGCAGGAGCTAAAGTTCGCGCCAAATACAAGTCACGATTGCTGAGCGCTGATAACTTATGAATGGAAAAGGAGAAACGCATTTGTGATAATGACGTAATTCGACCAGTTCATTTTAAGCAACTCCGGATAAGAAATATAAGTGTATATATTTTTATTCATTAAAATAAGAAGAGGAAGACTAAGTCGAATTGTTTAGTAAAAAAGAAAGAAAGAAAGTAACGCAGAGAAGATAACGTTCGGATAAAGAGCCAGTAAAGAGAAGAAATTGCAGAGATATTTTTATACTGAAAATACAACATTCGTTTGAAGAAATAAGTAAAGAAGATTGCAGATATATTTATTGTAGCCGGGCAGTGTTTGAATCCGAGTTTGTATGAGGAAGAGGAAAGAAAGAGAGACGCTGAAAATACAACATTCGTTTGAAGAAAGAAGTAAAGAAAGTTGCAGATACATTTATTACAACCGGGTAGTTTTTGAATCCAATTTTGTGTAAAGAAGAAGAGAGAAAGAAAAGAGAAAAGAAAGAGAGAAAAGAAAAGACAGTAAAACAAAAAGAGAAAAAACTGACATAAAGATAAATTATTATATTCTTATGCCCGTGTTAGAAAATACACACACTTTCACAAATATTATGTTATCGCAAACACCATATCATATGTCTAAATAATGCTATATGAATCCTCTCCCATTTTTATTTATGTGTTAATCTTCCGCATTCGTATTCGTTCATATTCGTTCGTATTTGCCGTAATTTGTTATTTCGACTAATTTGGTATCCGAACATAAGTTTTGAGATTCAGGTCATTGAACATTCTTACTCATACTTATATTTTTTTATTTTAATAGTTTGTTCACATATTAAAATTTTTATACCAAAAATCATTTCGCCTTGTTATTCATCCTTGAATTGTTGGTCAGTGCATGTGTTGATAAAGAAGCAAACCTGGGAAGATTACAGTTCGATTATATCAATCGAACAGTAATCTTATTTTTATCTTTTTATTGTTCATTTGTCATGATCTAGGATAGATAACTCGTATCTGTCCATAGATGTGGAAAATGTAGATATTCCTGAATCGGCGCGTAATTATATTAATAATTATCGTCGAGGAAGGCATATGACAATAGAAATGAATACAATATGGGAATCAGTAATATGGAGTGCTAAAGAAAATCATCAGCTTCAATGTTTGCAATATGAGCTTTAGTAAAAATGATTACTGAGACTCTAGGGTTATAAGTCCCCAAAATTCATACATGGCAATAGAGATGAAAACAACAGTCTGAACAATGTAAATAATGCATTTCAAACTATATCGCTTCGTCTACCTTTGTATCTATGCAAACCATATATCCTTCTTTCAGTGATCAACGAATTCTCTTATCTTATTTTTCTTTTAATATTGAGTCACAGCATTTAATCTGTTGTATAAACATCTCCTCTTCATGACAATACGTTAAAACTACGGACTGTAAGAATTCTGATTTATTTTCCTGAAACGAGCTACTGACACAACGACAAGCGTGTAAATTCATGAATAAATATTCCTGATTTAGAACAAGCCATGTATTAATGGCATAGTCTTCAGAGGGGACTGTGAGGATTTGCCCGACTGTCATCGATGCAACCTTGATCTAAAGGAAAGAGCTTCGCACGCGTTCTCGGATTGTCGGCAAGTTGACGACTCTTATCGATCCCAACATTTCGTATCCATTGACCTCGCATATGCGTGCGATGTGTCATTCCAGTATTCTGGGGTGAAGAATGGATGTTTCTTACGTTGCTACCTGTGGCAAGAATGGTGGTGTAGACGTCGCGAATGAAGGGAAGCTTGCTATACGAATGCTATTCCCATCAGGATTAGGTCGGATCATTTGTGTGTCAGTTCAAGATGAAGCTCAGAACTAACAGAAAGAGTTTGTTGTCGACAGATTTCAACAAAAGTTTGGTGAAAGTGGGCAGTATGGTTCGAGTTAATGGGGCAAGCTTTGATTTTCTTTTTAAGTCCCCCTTGACGCAACGGGGCGGTTTCCCAACAAAACCACTCATTGTTTACATAGACTCTCTTTGTTTACCTAGTTAATGTAAGTAAGTGATATTCCAGGCATTTTCTTTTGTTATTATCCATGTTGAGATTCCCAACCTCCTCAGATTTTTTTTCCTTGAGTTTTTCATCTCGACTAGGTCAGTCTTTGATTTTCCCGCTCTAACAATTATTTTTATCATTCCCACTCTATTAATGAGTGAGCTTCTTGATTCTATCTATAGACAGAATACAGCAGCCGATCTATTTTTTCTGGAGTGGGCGGATCCTACTAACATACGTAATTTTTTAATTTTGAATATTTTGTTAAATTTTAGTTTCGTTTTGTGGGTTCGTCCTACCCCGCATTTCATATTTTTGTAAAGAATAGTGAATGGGCATATTGTAATGGATGAAGTGTCATGAACCTGATTAGCTATGTCTAACATAGTTAATGTTGACCAGCCTTACCTCACATCTCCTTCGGTCTTGTGTCACATTTGTTATATTTAACAGCAATAAATATACTTATTATTATTATTTGCTCTTAGTTCCGTTGTGTTCCACTCTGTTTATTAAAGCCTTCGTCAAGGTACTTCTTTAATTTTGTTCCTTATTGCACATCTAAGACAACCCAAGAACATCACTATAGGTTTTTGAATTATCTTAAAATTTTATTTGCAAGATAAAAATATTCATACAATTCTCTTTAAGATTATATGTCAAGTAGGACATTGGCAGATTGAATATCAAAATTCTGGGCATATGCGAAACTAGATGGCCAAACAGTGGTGACTTCAGCAGCGTCAACTGCATGAGTATATATGCCGGAGGTAAAAATAACAAAAAGAGGGTCGGCTCAATACTGGACGAAGAAATGAAGAAATGCGTTCTAGGATACTGCCGGTTCTCTGAAAGAGTTCCTCCTGGTCAAACTGAAATGGAGGTCCTTCAACATAACAATTATAGTAGTCTATGCACCAATAACGCAAAGCACTGAGGAAGAAATAGAATCTTTCTACTCCACTGCTGACAATGCCAAGGCTCAGTATAAAACTCAAGAAATTAGAATCATCAGAGAGACTTGAATGCCAAAGTAGGCAAGGAGTGGGAAGAGGAGACAACTGGTAACTTTGGATTAGGAATTCGCAACGACCAAGGTGAAAGACTGGTCCAGTGGTGTAATGCGAATGACCAGGTGATAACCAACACCTGGTTTCAAGAACATTCAAGACGTTTATCGACATGGAGTAGCCCAGGAGGTGACACGAAAAACCAAATCGATTATAAAAACAATAAACAAAAGATTCAGAAACGCAGTGGTTCAATGCAAAACCTATCCAAGTATCGACTGTGGAAGCGACCACTTTCCAGTTATCTGCAAACTAAGGGTGAAACTTCGGAGACTAATGAAACCTAGGGCAGCACCCAGACTGAGTGACCTCAACCTACAGGAAAAATGCACTGGGACATAGAAATTCAAAATGGTACGCATTTAATAAAGTGCTAGTGACATCAGCAAACAACCTTGCCCCAGAAGAAATCAGACACAGAAGAAAAAATGAGTGAATGACTGAAGAGATTTTTGACATGAAGCAAATGAGACAGAAAACTATGCCAAGAATATAAGAAACTACAAAAGGAAATAAGAACAAAGGGCAGACAGGCTAAAAAGGAATGGCTCAACAACAAATATATCGAAGTAGAGAGATTGAGCAAAATTAATATAGGAGAAATGCATAACGAAATAAGGGAACTGACAGGATAAAGGACATGCTCCTCAACAGGATGTACAAAATCCAAGGATGGAACGATCAAATTAGAGAAAGAGTAAATAATCCAGCGATGGAAGGAATATATAAAAAAAATCTCTTCCGAGACAAGAGAGATCAACCGATAGTAAACAAAGATGCTGACGGACCAGAAATATTAAAATCCGAAGTGAAAACTGCAATGGCCAAACTGAATAGGAACAAAGTAGCTAGACCAGATGGCATTGTAATAGAGATGCTGACAGCCTTAGAAGATTTTGGCATAGAGAAAATTACGGAAATAATAAATTAAATCTACAACAAGGGTGTAATTCCAGATGACCTAAACAGATCAATTTTCTTAGTTCTGCCTAAGAAGCCAGGCGCAATCGAATGCGAACTCTACCGAATAATCCTTTTGATGAGCCACAAAACGAAACTCATTGTCGGAATCCTGATGAACAGAGCGCGAATCAGAATCAGAATCAGGCCGGAAATAGGACAAGTGCAGTGCGGTTTCGTCAAGGACACTGGAACAAGGAACGCCATATCTATGATTAGGATGCTATTAGAAAGGGCGATACAAATGAAAAAGGACGTTTACCTGTGTTTTGTAGGCTATGCCAAGGCGTTCGACAAAGTATGCCACGAGGAATTGATACAAATGCTCAACAATCTGGACATATTTGGCAAAGACATTAGAGTAATCAAGATACCTCTACTGATAGCAAATTGCCTGCATACAGACAGGAAACGAATTCAGCAGATATACAAAGATAGAAAGGGGCGGAAGACAAGGATATGTCTTTTCACCGAATTTATTCAACTTGTACAGCGAGACTATACTGGGGACCCTAGAAGTTATGCCAGGAGTCGTCATCAGCCAAAACAATCTGAACAACGTAAGATAAGCAGATGATACAGTGGGGATAGCCGACACGGAAAGAAAACTACAAGACTTCCTAAAAAAGGTAGATGAAGAAAATACAAATAAATGCTCATCGGTAAAAAGAGCAGTCCAAAATGCCAATTACTGGTTGGAGATACCAAGCAGGTACAGAAATGTAAATATTTGGGAAGTGTTCTAAAGGAAAACGGAAAATGCGACACTGAGATCTGAAGGCGAATTGGAATGGCCAAGGACGCATTCCAGACGTCAAGTAGAGTATTAAGACACAGGAAAATTTTGCTAAAAGAAAAGAAGAGATTACTGAATTCTATGTGATATCTGTTCTTCAATATGGCAGCGAATGCTGGACAATATCATCAAAGATGAAGGAAAAATTTGAAGCAACTGAAACGTGGTTCTACAGAAGGATGCTGCAGATATCATTGATCGAGCATGTGAGCAATGATGAGGTTTTAGAAAGGATGGAAACGAAAAGGAAATTAATACTCAGCATCATAAAAAGACAGCTTAAGTTCCTGGGACACATATAAGGAAGGAAGGCTTGGAGAATCTGATACTCACAGATCAGATAGAGGGAAAAAGAGACAGGGGAAAGTAACGGATAAAATAGGTGGATGGCAAAGCGGAGTTTGGGTGGGGTAACAGGAGAAAGCGTGCTAGGACCTACCAGGGATAGGGAAACGTGGAAGGCCATGATCGCCTACGTCCTGAAGGGACATGGCACATAGAAGAAGAAGAAGAAGAAGAAGAAGAAGAAGAAGAAGAAGAAGAAGAATCATTATTTAAAATATCATATTTTTGCAAAAAGTAAAAACATACTTATGAAGCTGTATAAAAAAGACGTACTTATTCATTCAGGGAAATATTTATCAAATATTTTTTCTTTTCCATTTCACCACTTTTTACATGTATTTAATTGGTTAACTCTCCAAATTATCCTGTTAATTTTGTGTTCTTGTTAATGACAATTGGTTTAACTTTATAAAAATTATATATACTGATAATATGCATTATTGTATAATAGTGAAATAAGTATTTTCTTCCTCTTCTGTAAAATAACTTGTACGTGTAAATAAAATCGCAATAAATTTTGTAAAGATTATCAAAATTATTTTTTCTCTGAAATTCACATTTTTTTGTAAAGTGTTTTCAGACTTTGTTGATACATGCTTTCTTAAATGCTGAAATTATATTTTCGGTAATCAATTGGCATAAACAAATTAACTCATTATTTTTGCAATATCATCTAAAAAGATCTCAAATTGATGGTGAATATGTTGATTGTTGTGCGTTTAGTTATAGTAAAAGAGGTTATTTTTGTTTTTTCTTTGTAAATTTGCATTTATGAAAATGAGTCAATAATTGTAAGCTGCGCCCCAATATTTTAGTTTCAAATTAAGTAATTGTGCACATTACTAACAATTTCCTTGCTATAAAATTTAATTCGCCTTGATACCATATGACGTTAAAAGAAGGTTTTTCCAATCAATAGCAGTTCGTTCGAATGAGGGATGCATTCAAGTTTTCAGATCGCACATGTGTCTACATTCGCCGACAAAATCCTTTCACTTTCCATCGAAAGTGAACTGCTTTGAAATCAAAGAGCTTTATGGTTGATATGTACCTTTTCTTAAACAAAAAAAGAAAAGGAAGATAAAACCAAAAAAATAATCACAAAAGCACGGATATCACTTAACAAAACAATATAACATAACAAGCACGGATATCACTTAACAAAACAATATAACATAACAAGCTACTATAATATATACACAGGAGTAACTGAAGGAATCTGGAAATAGAAACTATGCGCACAAAACTACGTGAACAACATAATTTTTTCTAACCATATATGGATTTTTTTTTAAATACATAACAAATTTGGGATTATTTTCCAAATTTGTTATGTATTTAAAAAAAAATTCCAAAAACAGTATCAGCCTACAACAATAAATCACCTTCCCAGACCAATACAAATTAGTTAATAAACGGTCAAAAATCAAAATGCAGGCACGAAAACAAATTTTTACTACGATTGTTAAAAATCGGAAATAAAAAATATACTTAAAATATAACCATGAAAAATACAAATATATGCAATATACACAACGCAAATAGGGTAACATAACATATTTTAGGCAAAACTTTAAAGTAAATAAATAAGATTGTCAATCACCGAAAAAAGTAAAATAACAAATAAGCAAAAAAAAAAAAAAAAAAAAAAAAGCAAAGTAAATAATAAACAAATTAACAAACTACGTATGTACACATAAATACAAGTAAATGTAATAATAAGTAACATCTCATAATTAAGTAATCAATAATAAAATTTAACAAACACTAAACAGAAATTTAGCACAATAACTACAAATAACTGGTTTCGGATGCACAATTATTCCCCTAGAATAATTTGAAATATAACCGTTACCAACCACCCAATAACCAATAATCGTTAGGATAATACAATACAGCTTGATAATCATAATGTACCATTCCTCAGTATATATAAAAAATTATCCAGTACCCATGACCTGAAGATTGCGTTCAAGCATAAAGCAGATTGACACCGCTCAGTGTTCACTTTTATAATTACGTACGCTCTATCCCTGATACTGACCACCTTCACTCATATATATATCACGCGGTGTGACGTCATAGAACCGCATTGCAAATTTGTGAACTGTGTTTGTTATATGTGGTAACTATTGCCGTTGCCTAGCGGAGTTTTATGTCAACACAAAATAAAATCGTCGGTGATGGTGGATGTTATTGTGTTACCGTCTTGGTGACCTTTCTGAAGATGGCTCATGTGAACCGAAAGCTTAGAAACAAATTCATAAAAAATTATCCAAATGTTGGAGAATTTTTGTCTTTATTTTCAACTGAAATCAAAGCCAAAATACGACGTTTAGAAAAAAAAAATTATATATATATATATATATATATATATATATATATATGTGTGTGTGTGTGTGTGTGTGTGTGTGTGTGTGTGTGTTTACGCTCTCGCCCGTCGATTGAGCACTCTGGGGAAATGGTAAAACATGAAAAAAAGTAGCTACTCACCGTTATTTACGCATCGTTCTCCAGAAATGGATTGAACACTGTTGGCTGCTGGCGTTTTGTTACATTGGGTATATAGCACGCTAAAGTCTGCCTTCCTCCACTGTGGTCCGGTAGCTTAGAGGTAGAATATCCGACTGAAGCAATCGGATGCTTAACTATACTGATGAGCTGTGATACTGCGAAACAGGACTGTTTGCGGATGACTATATATATACGATAAAAAATATAGTTTTATATAGGTATTTATGGATAAAAGTGATTAAAATCAAGGATATATATATATTGACAGTCCTGTTTCGCTGTATCACAGCTCATCGGTACGGTTATACATCCGATTGCTTCTAGCCAGGATTGAAACCTAACTGAATTTACATCAGTCAGCGATTCTACCTAAGCTATTGGCGCTCTGTGGAGGAAGGCAGATTTTAGCGTGTTATATACAATGTAAACCCATGCAGTGGCCGAGAGTGTTCAAATTGATTACTGAACGAACAATGTGTAAATGCATGAGTAGCTACTGTTTTTAAAGTCTACCATTTCTCCATAGTACTCAGTCGGTGTGCGAGAGCGTAAATAGTCATCCGAAGACAGTCCTGTTTCGCTGTATCACAGCTCATCAGTACGGTTTGACATCCGATTGCTTCTAGCCAGGATTGAAACCTGGCTAAATTGACATCAGTCGGTGATTCTACCTCTAAGCTATGGGCACTCGGTGGATGAATATAATACATATATATATATAATTTTCACACCAAATTATAAAATAATAAAGCCAATAAGACACAAGAGATCCCTGAGTAAGAAAGAATATGCATTCATGTAAAAAAGATCTAGAAAACAACTTTCATTTCATGATTTCATAAGAAAGCTTGAAAGATGTATCAATCAAAGAAGACCAAAATGCTCTGTCAAAGGCCTTCGAGATATCATAATTAACACCATGAACACCATTCTCATCTAAAGCTTTGATAGACTCTTTTTATCAATAACCGTTAACACACAAACGCTCTCTCTCTCTCTCTCTCTCTCTCTCACACACACACACACACACACACACACACACATACGCGTTGAATATATAGATCAGAATCCAACAGGATGATAAAATAAAGAAAAAGAATAAATCAAAAACGCATCTCAATCTAATATGTTTCACTTTTATTAAAGATAATTCAGAGACCGAGAGAAAAAAAAACAAAAAGACGGTATATTGGTATGTTGTGATTTGGGTTTAATTCTTATTGGTCAGATATGCATCACGTGTATTAATAGATAACTTGTTCTCTTTTTAAATCACATGGAATAATTTGGATGATAAAATGTATAATAATGTATGGGTATGTTTGTATACAAATGCTTGTCCGATTAGGAGTACATTGGACTATAACGTTAGTGTGTGTGTGTGTGTGTGTGTGTGTTTCATGGCCCATTGCTTTAATACATGTGACTTGTGTATAAAAGCAATGGACATTTTTTAAATATATGTTTGAGGAATATTTTGAATGGTAAAGAGTGTGATAGTGCATGTGCATGTTTATGTACAAACGCTTGTCTGTCTGGGTGTATGTTGGACGGTAACATTAGTTGTTATAACTTTATATGTGTATGTATGAGGATAAGTCTGTAGTAGACATTTATGATTAAATTGTTGAATTGTACCAAGGTGTTGTGATGATTTTGTATTTGGACATTTATATATAAACGGATATGTGTGAGTGTGTATGTGGAAATGCTGTTGTCATTTTAGAAAGCAAAGAAAGTCATGTTTATTAACTTTGAACTGTGTATATTTGTGCTTCGGGCAAAAATTGTATTCTTCCTACTAGGCAATGTTTTCGAAATGTGTTCACTTTTATAAGATTTGCATTTTTAAAAACTAATTTGTGTATTACTGCTAAAAAGAATTTCTGCTGAATGTTTGTTTGTATCTTTTTTCTTCATGCTAAATTTTCCTTAAGACATGGCTTATTTATAGCATATCCATTGAGTTTAACTAAATATTTTTTTCATGTAGTCTTCTTTAAATCTTCTTTTATGTACTGTATTCTTTCAGGACATAGCTCTCCACATCTTCGCAACTTTTATAGCTCAAAGCAACTGTTGATCATTTATCTTTGTTTCCGCTACCCATTCACACAAACTTATTAGGTAAGTTCCTCTTTGTCCTTCTTTCTCTAGTCCCCACCTCCTTCATTGCTCAAATGTTCAGTTCATAGTACTCTCATCATCTGTCTAAAATACATCTCTATTGTTTCAAGTATCTTTTCATCTCTAAGAAAATTGCCCAGCATTCACTATCATGTATAGGAGTACATGTATGTAAATGCAGTTATTGCATAATGAGTCTCATTCTTAACATGTTATATTCAATAATTTTCTTCATATTCGTTCTCTGTGTTGGCGAGAAACTGAATTTAGATTGTGTCGCTTCTATAACCTTGTTAGCTAATTCCCAGGGCCTCTTGCCATAATCTGTTTTTACTTTTAGCGAGAGGCATAGATAGGAACAACAAACTGGTACAACCAATACTAAAAAACAACGTATTCAACTCCAAAATATATTCAACATTACGGTAGCCATGATAATTTAAATGCAGCACATGACCTTTTTGAACTGCAACAAATTACAACAAACTGGTACAACTGATACGCTAGAAGAACCAATTTAAATCCAAAATATATTCAACATCATAGTCAGTCAGTTAAGTGCCATCTGTGAAACACGCTTGGGCGATCATGTCTCAAAAGAGACATGACTGACTTGGCAGAAGATTATCCCTCAGTAGGTTGCCAATGCTTTCTGCGGTAGACTGGTTGCCGACCAAGGCTATAGAACCCAAGCTGTCCTGTTATTTAACCCATATCTGGAAGGAATAGATGGATTAATACCTTTCCCAAGGGTATTTACGCATAAGTAAATGCAATGAATTCAGCTAAAATTTGAACTCGGCTCCCCAATTTCTCATTTCAAGCTGATATCCAAAGCACTACAAAGCACATCCTCCAACATTATAGTAGCCATGTTAATTTAAATGCAATACATGAACTTTTTAAACTTGGACAAATTACATCAATTTGGTACAACTGACACTTAAGAAGTACGTATTTGACACCAAAAGATATTCAACATTATGTTTGCCATGATAATTTAAATGCAACACATGAACTTTTTGAACTTTGACAAATTACAACAAACTGGAACAAACGATACTCAAAAAGAACGTATTCAACTCCAAAAGATGTTTAACATTATAGTAGCCATGATAATTTAAATGCAACACCTAAACTTTTTGAACTTCGATTAATTACAACAAACTGGTAAAACTGATACTCAAGAAGAATGTATTAAACTTCAAAAGATGTTCAACTTTATAGTGGCCATGATAATTTAAATGCAAAACAAGAACTTTTTGAACTGCAACAAATTACAACAGACTGGTACAACCAATTCTCTAGAAGAACATATTCAAATCCAAAATATATTCAACATTATAGTGGCCATGATAATTAAAATGCAAAACAGGAACATTCTGAATTGCAATAAATTACAACAAACTGGTACAACCGATACACAAGAAGAATGTATTCAACTCCAAAATATATATGACCCTGATAATTTAAAAGCAACACTTGAACTTTTTGAACTTTGACAAAAAACAAACAAAGTGGTACAACCGATACTGAAAAAGAAGGTATTTGACTCCAAAAGATATTCAACATTATAGTGGCCATGATAATTTACATGCAGCACATGAACTTTTGAACTTCAACAAATTACAACAAACTGGTTCAGCTGATACCTAAAAAGAGCTTATTCAACTCAAAAAGATATTCAACATTATGGTTGTCATGATAATTTAAATGCAACACATGAACTTTTTGAATTTTCACTAATTTCACTAAACTGTTACAACCGATATTCAAGAAGAAAGTATTCAACTCTAAACAATATTCAACATTATGGTTGTCATGATAATTTAAATGCAACACATGAACTTTTTGAATTTTCACTAATTTCACTAAACTGTTACAACCGATATTCAAGAAGAAAGTATTCAACTCTAAACAATATTCAACATTATAGGTTGGTCCATGATAATTTAAATGCAACACATGAACTTTTTGAATTTTCACTAATTTCACTAAACTGTTACAACTGATATTCAAGAAGAAAGTATTCAACTCTAAACAATATTCAACATTATAGTGGCCATGATAATTTAAATGCAACACATGAACTTTTTGAATTTTCACTAATTTCACTAAACTGTTACAACCGATATTCAAGAAGAAAGTATTCAACTCTAAACAATATTCAACATTATAGTGGCCATGATAATTTAAATGCAACACATGAACTTTTTGAATTTTCACTAATATCACTAAACTGTTACAACCGATATTCAAGAAGAAAGTATTCAACTCTAAACAATATTCAACATTATGGTTGTCATGATAATTTAAATGCAACACATGAACTTTTTGAATTTTCACTAATTTCACTAAACTGTTACAACCGATATTCAAGAAGAAAGTATTCAACTCTAAACAATATTTAACATTGTGGTTGTCATGATAATTTAAATGCAACACATGAACTTTTTGAATTTTCACTAATTTCACTAAACTGTTACAACCGATATTCAAGAAGAAAGTATTCAACTCTAAACAATATTCAACATTATGGTTGTCATGATAATTTAAATGCAACACATGAACTTTTTGAATTTTCACTAATTTCACTAAACTGTTACAACCGATATTCAAGAAGAAAGTATTCAACTCTAAACAATATTCAACATTATGGTTGTCATGATAATTTAAATGCAACACATGAACTTTTTGAATTTTCACTAATTTCACTAAACTGTTACAACCGATATTCAAGAAGAAAGTATTCAACTCTAAACAATATTCAACATTATGGTTGTCATGATAATTTAAATGCAACACATGAACTTTTTGAATTTTCACTAATTTCACTAAACTGTTACAACCGATATTCAAGAAGAAAGTATTCAACTCTAAACAATATTCAACATTATAGTGGCCATGATAATTTAAATGCAACACATGAACTTTTTGAATTTTCACTAATTTCACTAAACTGTTACAACCGATATTCAAGAAGAAAGTATTCAACTCTAAACAATATTCAACATTATAGTGGCCATGATAATTTAAATGCAACACATGAACTTTTTGAATTTTCACTAATTTCACTAAACTGTTACAACCGATATTCAAGAAGAAAGTATTCAACTCTAAACAATATTCAACATTATGGTTGTCATGATAATTTAAATGCAACACATGAACTGTTTGAATTTTCACTAATTTCACTAAACTGTTACAACCGATATTCAAGAAGAAAGTATTCAACTCTAAACAATATTCAACATTATGGTTGTCATGATAATTTAAATGCAACACATGAACTTTTTGAATTTTCACTAATTTCACTAAACTGTTACAACCGATATTCAAGAAGAAAGTATTCAACTCTAAACAATATTCAACATTATAGTGGCCATGATAATTTAAATGCAACACATGAACTGTTTGAATTTTCACTAATTTCACTAAACTGTTACAACCGATATTCAAGAAGAAAGTATTCAACTCTAAACAATATTCAACATTATGGTTGTCATGATAATTTAAATGCAACACATGAACTGTTTGAATTTTCACTAATTTCACTAAACTGTTACAACCGATATTCAAGAAGAAAGTATTCAACTCTAAACAATATTCAACATTATGGTTGTCATGATAATTTAAATGCAACACATGAACTTTTTGAATTTTCACTAATTTCACTAAACTGTTACAACCGATATTCAAGAAGAAAGTATTCAACTCTAAACAATATTCAACATTATAGTGGCCATGATAATTTAAATGCAACACATGAACTTTTTGAATTTTCACTAATTTCACTAAACTGTTACAACCGACATTCAAGAAGAAAGTATTCAACTCTTAAACAATATTCAACATTATAGTGGCCATGATAATTTAAATGCAACACATGAACTTTTTGAATTTCACTAATTTCACTAAACTGTTACAACCGATATTCAAGAAGAAAGTATCCCTTAAACAATATTCAACATTATAGTGGCCATGATAATTTAAATGCAACACATGAACTTTTTGAATTTTCACTAATTTCACTAAAACTGTTACAACCGATATTCAAGAAGAAAGTATTCAACTCTAAACAATATTCAACATTATAGTGGCCATGATAATTTAAATGCAACACATGAACTTTTTTGAATTTTCACTAATTTCACTAAACTGTTACAACCTATATTCAAGAAGAAAGTATTCAACTCTAAACAATATTCAACATTATAGTGGCCATGATAATTTAAATGCAAATAATATGAACTTTTTTGAATTTTCACTAATTTCACTAAACTGTTACAACCTATATTCAAGAAGAAAGTATTCAATCCCCTAAACAATATTCAACATTATAGTGGCCATGATAATTTAAATGCAACACATGAACTTTTTGAATTTTCACTAAACTGTTACAACCGATATTCAAGAAGAAAGTATTCAACTTCAAACAATATTCAACATTATAGTGGCCATGATAATTTAAATGCAACACATGAACTTTTTTGAATTTTCTACTCAATTTCACTAAACAGTTACAACCGATATTCAAGAAGAAAGTATTCAACTCTAAACAATATTCAACATTATGGTTGTCATGAGCAATTTTAAATGCAACACATGAACTTTTTGAATTTTCATCACTAATTTCACTAAACTGTTACAACCGATATTCAAGAAGAAAGTATTCAATCCTAAACAATATTCAACATTATAGTGGCCATGATAATTTAAATGCAACACATGAACTTTTTGAATTTTCAATACTAATTTCACTAAACTGTTACAACCGATATTCAAGAAGAAAGTATTCAACTCTAAACAATATTCAACATTATAGTGGGCTATGATAATTTAAATAAACACATGAACTTTTTGAATTTTCACTAATTTCACTAAACTGTTACAACCGATATTCAAGAAGAAAGTATTCAACTCTAAACAATATTCAACATTATGGTTGTCATGATAATTTAAATGCAACACATGAATCCTTTTTAATTTTCACTAATTTCACTAAACTGTTACAACCGATATTCAAGAAGAAAGTATTCAACTCTAAACAAATATTCAACATTATAGTGGCCATGATAATTTAAATGCAACACATGAACTTTTTAATTTCTACCACTCTCACTAAACTGTTAAGCAACCGATATTCAAGAAGAAAGTATTCAACTCTCTAAACAATATTCAACATTATAGTGGCCATGATAATTTAAATGCAACACATGAACTTTTTGAATTTTCACTAATTTCACTAAACTGTTACAACCGATATTCAAGAAGAAAGTATTCAACTCTAAAACAATATTCAACATTATGGTTGTCATGATAATTTAAATGCAACACATGAACTTTTTGAATTTTCACCACTTCACTAAACTGTTACAACCGATATTCAAGAAGAAAGTATTCAACTCTAAACAATATTCAACATTATAGTGGCTATGATAATTTAAATGCAACACATGAACTTTTTGAATTTTCACTAATTTACCAAACTGTTACAACCGATATTCAAGAAGAAAGTATTCAACTCTAAACAATATTCAACATTATAGTGGCCATGATAATTTAAATGCAACACATGAACTTTTTTGAATTTTCACTAATTTCACTAAACTGTTACAACCGATATTCAAGAAGAAAGTATTCAACTTCTAAACAATATTCAACATTATAGTGGCCATGATAATTTAAATGCAACACATGAACTTTTTTTGAATTTTCACTAATTTCACTAAACTGTTACAACCGATATTCAAGAAGAAAGTATTCAACTCTAAACAATATTCAACATTATGGTTGTCATGATAATTTAAATGCAACACATGAACTTTTTGAATTTTTCACTAATTTCACTAAACTGTTACAACCGATATTCAAGAAGAAAGTATTCAACTCTAAACAATATTCAACATTATAGTGTATGATAATTTAAATGCAACACATGAACTTTTTGAATTTTCACTAATTTCACTAAACTGTTACAACCGATATCCAAGAAGAAAGTATTCAACCTAAACAATATTCAACATTATAGTGGCCATGATAATTTAAATGCAACACATGAACTTTTTGAATTTTCACTAATTTCACTAAACTGTTACAACCGATATTCAAGAAGAAAGTATTCAACTCCTAAACAATATTCAACATTATTGTTGTCATGATAATTTAAATGCAACACATGAACTTTTTAAAGTTTGGCAAATTACAACAAACTGGTATAATGGATACTCAAGAAGGACGTATTCACTTTTAATGTTTATTCAGCAATATAGAGACAATGTGAATTTAAATAAAACACATACAACATTTATTCTTCAATATCTGTAGATTTTCGTGACTTCTTGTAAGAGATAGTGGAGTGACTTCTCATTACCTTCTCCATAGCTTTGAATTCAGAGTTTTCATTCTCCTAGACTGGTTGTCTTACTAAAGAGCTAACGAGCCCAATTTAGTTTTTATTACTTTTTTTATTTATTTACTAGATTTACTAAAATAGTATTCATGTCATTAGTGCAAAGGGGAATGCAGCAACCTCAGGTGGAAATTAAACTTAGCTTTCCAATTTCATTTAATAAACAACATTCAAAACATTTCAATAATATTCAATAATAATCATAAGAATGGTGATAATCATAATAAAAGATGATCACAATAACAATAAATAGAATGATCATTGTAAACTTTATAAGTAATTAGATGAAAATATTAATAAAAGAAACTTCTTTCATGTAAAAACTCCTAGTTATCCATACAGGTGATAAAAGAAGCATTTTTTAGCCAATTACTTATTTTCATTGGAGTTGGAATGAATGAAAAATAAGTAATTGATTAACCAACAAGTGACATTATTACACTTTAATTTTTATTTACTTTATAAATTTCTTACTTTGTTTTTTTTATTAAACTTACTTTTTATCATTAAAATGAGAGCTAACAATTGGATTTAATTTACTTGAATGGTTAAAACCATTAATTTTATTACAATTTTCTATTTAAAGTTTATTCTATCTACCAGTACCTAAAATCAGCTGTATTGTTACAATGTTATTTTACTTAATCATTTAATTTGCAAACATTTCACGTAAATGAGAATTGGTACAAAAATTGGTTCATCTGAAGAATTAAATATGAGGGCCTTTTGTGTGTCTTTCTTAAGTCTTGCCCACTTCATGAGTTTAAAATATAAAATATATTATATTTAATCAGTCAGTTAAGTGCCATCTCAAACGAGACATGACTGACTGGGCAGAAGATTTTCCAAATAGTTTGCTATTACTTTCTGCAGTAAACTGGTTGCCAGCAAAGGCTTTAGAATCAAATCTCTCCTTTAATTTAACACATAGTTGGAGGGAGAAGAGACGGATTAATACCTTTCTCAAGTGTATTTACATATAAGTGAAGCAACAAATTCAACTGGAATTCAAACTTGGCTCTCTAATTTCTTTTTCTGAGCTGATATCTACTGCACCACAACTTTAATACTAAAGGAATGTCACTACTTAATATGAATCTCACTTTGAAATAAAAAAATAATTTAATTCTGCAGTTCATTTTTTAAAATAACAATTATTAGGTCTTGTTTGTTTTTATTTTTAATGTTAATCAAAGGACTGGTTTTGATCTTTTTAATAATTTATTTAATTTGAAAAATTTTATGAAAAAAATGGTTCAAGAAATTTTCATCCAAACAACATGGAAGAAATTAGCCATTTAATACTAAACACACTAAATAGAATTTTAAAATAAATTTCAAAATTCTTTCAATTCAGATTTTAGATTAATCCAAAAAAGTAGGAATTAAAAAATAATCATCATTAAAATAATGAAATTCATGCAAAAGTTTTTCTACAACATAAACAGAACCAGATATTATTCAGCATTGCATTGATTAATATAAAATATTAAAAATATATATTTAAGAAAAAAATAATGGCGCTATAGAGAAAATTTTAACTGTAAAAAGATAGCAGTTATGGAAGCAAACTCCAATACTTGACTCTGTGAGTCTGTTTAAAAAACAAGTATCTGCTCCTATTGATGCTTGGTTCAAATTCAGTCACAATTAACACAAATTTATTTTAAAGAGAGTAAATTTTAAAGTAGTATATCTGCTAGTAACCAGTCTACAATGTTTAAAAATCCACAAATACAAGTAAACAATACATTGCCCTAATCAACGATTTTTTTTTTACTTCACCATGATTAACTATTACCTGAATTATCATGACATCTGAAAGTATATAAAATGATTATCCTGAAATTGTTTTAAGGTGACAGTTTAATGTTACTGTAGTGACGAAAATACATATTTGGTTTTACTTCAGTAAAATGCTTTTTTCCTTTTTGACATTAAATTTTGTTCTTTTATTTCATAGCATCAAAATGTAGAAAATATTTAGAGCAGAATATTTAGCATTGGATATTATATAAATGTAATAAATATCTTTGTGCTAGTAAAATATTGACATGTAATTTTGAGATCAGAAGTCTGTTTGGTTAAGAAATAATCAAGAAAGTTGAATACTGAGCTTAAGTTTTGCTGAAGTAAAGAAGGTAAGTTTACTGAATGCATGGATGGAGAAATAGGACAGACTACTGATAATGATTGCTGCAAAAAGATAGCACTATGCTAACATCTGGCAGTTACAATAGCATATCAATTGGAGAGAGAAGAGGAAAGCAAAGGATATAAAAAAAGCTCCTGGAAGATGTAATAAATAGACAAAAATTAATAAATGATGTTTGATAGAGGCATGAAATTGCAATGAGGTAAAATGGAAATTAGTTGTGTGTGTGTGTGTGTGTGTGTGTGTGTGTGTGTGTGTGTGTGAAAAGCAAGTAAGCAGCCAAAGTAGCGAATGAAAAAAGATAAACAATTGCGTAATTCAAAAATAGATAACTTTATGATAGAGTACTCTCCTTTTATAATTCTTTGTAAATGGATTCAACTCAATAAAAATTTTGTTTTCTTCTGCTAATGTAAACAATGTTTGATATAAATTTAATAAATTGGATTGAAGGAATTGTATATAAGTTGAATTATTAAAAGAATTTTCTTGAAATCACAGAGCAAAGAAAAACCATATAAGGACAAATTAAGGGAAAAATAATTAACAAGAAATTAACTTAGATACTTGTACATTTACAACAAATTTCTGAAAATAAATAGATAAAATTATATAAAAAGAAAACTGCTCCTTAAATTTATTAAAAAATGCAATGAAATGTTATTCACCAATTGCTGTTAGTATTAATTTATTTGAGAAAGAAATAATTAATAATTAATTAAATTTTATTAATTGATCACTGAATAATAATAATACCAATTCCCCATATGAGAGCATGTTAATGATTTAATGAATACTCAAGTTTTACAAAATATTCTCTAATACAATAATAATAATGCTGATCACAGACATAATGGTTTAGTGATTTATAAAACATCAAATATTTGAAGTGAGCAATATATATGAAGCTCAGAATATTTACTGAACACACTTTGAAATAGATTTCATAAACAAATGTTAAGTATAAATGAATCATATAAAGCAATTACACAAATAAAAAATATTGTGATTAGGATTTATTGTTTAAATCTTTAAAATATTTTTAAATTTCAAATATAAACACAAGAGCAATGTAATATTTTATAGAAAAACTCAAAATATCAATAAATATCCAAATCTTGAAGCATTTGAAACTAAAGATACATTCCATTAAATGTATTTTAATTTTGATTAGTTTAAATTTACACTGGAAATTTTGAAACTGAAACTGAATTGAGTTTTGATTGGATTAAAAGGGAATCTTGACTCCAAGTTATTTTCTGAAGGAACTATTTTCTGTCATACATGGACAATCAAGAGGCAATCAAAAGCAACCATGACATTTTCTTTCATTTTTCCTGCACAGTAGTAGTGATGTGGCAGTAAAAATATGTTCCACTGAAAAAATAAATAGATATTTATAACAATAGTACACCTTTATATTATAGTTAGTATATTCCTTTTCTTATATATATATATATATATATATGTGAGTGATCTGTTTTAAATTTCTTTAAAATAGTTTTTTAATACACATAAAAAAGGAATCTAAAACAATATGTAACCAAAATAAGAAATGCATATATTAAAACATGCAGATAAAAAAACATTATATATTATATGAAAAAAGAACACTCTGAAAAACTGACATAAAAATCCTTAAAAAAAGGAATATATCATAGAAAATGAAATTAATTCAGAAGATAAAGAAATAACGACTAAACTGAATTTAGGTAACAGAATAAAACACACAAAAACAATAATGATAATTTTAAAAACCAATTTTAAATTCAGCTAAGAACAAGATAGGAAAGAGATGCATAAAAAGCAAAGTATAGAAATGGGGGGAAAACAGTTGAAAAACACAAAAGATATTGTAAATTGGCTTTAAACCATAAACAATGAAAAAAGAATATGATTTTATATAATTTTATATAAAAGGTTTATATCTATATATCTCAGAAAAATACTTAATAAAACATTAAATTTGGTGAAAGAACATAGATGAATATGAACAAAAATTATCAGGCATTATAAAAAAAAATCAATATATCATTCAACAAAAATGAACAATAGATGAAAAAATATGCAGAATATAAATTTGACATTATGGGGAGTTGCAACAGATCAGAACATGTAAGTTAATTGAAATTTACATTTTTTTTAATAAAAAATATCTGGTATACCTGATAAAAGAACTAGAGATCTATATAGAGATTATGGATAGATAATTGTAACAAATATGAACAATCATAATTTAGATAAACTAAGGAAAACAATAATTAAGAAATTTAAACATAAGATCTGAAATAAGCATAAAAATAAAAAATAAATGGTTGTTGTTTTTTTCAATATAGCATTAAACTTAGTGAAAAATACATTCAAACCCTATAAAAATATAAAATAAATGTATCTTCAGTTATGTAAACATTTTGTCAAATCATCTGCCTTATTTAATAAGAAATCAACCAAAATAATAAGTAGAAAAATTAGACAATTCAGATGAGGGAATATTTAATCATGAGTAGAATATGAAATAACATAAAATAAATAAATGATAGATTCAAAATTATATTGGGACACATACTAAAATAAGAAAAGAAGGATAATAGAAGCATATTGTGGATTTTTAATCCACTAGACAACAAAAACCTTGATACAAATAAGGGAAAAATGTTTAACTTCTTATTGGTAAATATTTCCATAAATCACACAAATTAAACAAGCTATAAACTTTTTCAAACAGATGCAACATAAAAATTAATTATAGTTGCATGGTTCTAAACAAACAAAAAAAAACATGAATAAAAATATACATATAAAAAAAACAAAATATTGTAAAAATACAAAAGAACCCTAAGAAAATAATGTCCACTGCAGTGAAATTGCAAAGGAAAATGTAAAGGTGACATGAGGTGAAAGTAACATGAAAGGTAAACCGAAAAGAAGAGTGTACTTATGTTTTGAGTAAGTGAGGATGAATTCAAGAAAAAATAAATCATTTTTGCTAAACAACAGATAAACCAAAGGCAAACGTAACACGATTTTGTCAAAATATGGAATTTAATACAGAAAATGGCTTTTAGTCGGTTGGAGGAGTATAATAAAAATAAAAGAAAGTTAAATAGAAATGAAAAATTCTATTGCACAGAGAAGAATCGAATTTAAGAACAAGAATAATTTGATAACAAAAATAATTTATTTTGAACTGGTGGCATGCTGATTCTTTCCTTAAAAGAAAAACAGCGTGAAAAGAACAAGAAATCACAAAAGTCAAAAGTAAAACTCAAAACAAATAATCACCTATTTTGATTTGAAAATCAATCAATAGATGAGAATTTCACGTCGTGAAACTACTCAGACTGTGTAAAATGGATAAAACAAAATGTTATTTCATAGGTAAGGATGTAAAAAGTGCACCTGACGATTGTAAGACGCAACTCAGTATCGTGCCGAAAAACGTAGGAAAGTTCTTGATGAGAACACGAAGGGATTCCCAGCCCAAAATACAAAAAATTCTGATAAACATAGGAATCAGATCAAGCCAAGAACTGTTCAGTACCCTTGTGAATACCTGTTGATAGATAGATAGATAGATAGATAGAGAAATAATTCATAAATATTTGCTAATAGGCTAATATTTAATTTGAAAATGAACAATGTAACAATTTGGATTTAAAAGTAGTAGTCGTGCATTTCCCTAAAATTTGTATTTGTTCTAGTGAGCTTTTAGACTCATAGAGTCTAAAAAAAGCTATGCCACTTAGATTGGCAGTTGCCAATCTAAAGTGGCCTAGTTAGGTCTCGTCGTTTTACTGTTGAACTAGCTAAATTCAACCGTATAGCTCTCTATTCTTAGTTTCTTTTTTCTTACACTTCTCTCCTGTGGAACTCCTTTACCATTTCTTGCTTCCCCGTCACCTACAATCTTCAAAAATTTAATTGCAATGCCAATCGCCATCATCTGTCTTCTGGAAAATTGTTCCTTTTTAATGTCCTTTCTCCTCACTAAAATTTTCATTCTCTTTCACTCCCAATAATCCTTTGCGTCCTAGGAGCACTTCCTTGCTTGGGGTGATGATGTGTGTCTTGTGCTTGTGCATAGCAAAATGTAAAATTCTTTTATCCAGAACTTAATAAATTACAACAACAGCAATTCGTTTAAGCTAAAAGTTTCCGAAGCTGCAATTTACACTAAACTTACTTAAAATCTAAACATCGCCAAATTACCTGAAGTGAAATGGTATGTTATGTACGAAATAATTCGAATATCAGAAAGTGTAAAATAAAGAGATTTTGGTTTAGATATCGAAGGGAGATAACTTAAAACCTCGGGCGAATTTATTGTGTTAAAAGAGACAACGAATCACGCATTATAACAACAAAGTCTTATGAATGGAGTTGATAAAACGGAGAAAGGTTTTGGTATCAACCACTAATGATATGTCTATGAGGGGAATTTGTAGGCGGTAACTAAATGTAATTGATGACAAACAACGAGAGGAATATTTATATCTGCCTATCGCTAGTCCAAGATAAAATTCTCTACCAATAACTTAGGCTCGGTATTTGATAGTGTAACCTGGAACTGTTGTACTATCTCATTATGTTTTTGCTTTGACTACCGGGCACACGGTCCTAGACTTAGACGGCGACTCGAATCAAACAGTTGACTAAGTCATGGAATAAGCAAAACTAAGAAGATAGTGAGGCAATTTCATCACAATTTTACAATATTTTTGTCTTTGTCAAGTACACCTCAGATCTCACATATCGTACGTTAATTTATTTTAATTAGGCTGAAAAAAGTATGTTGTAAATTGCTTATTGAAGGTGGCTCAGCACATTAACAAGCAAGCAAGATTGTTATTTTTTTAAATAAATTATTGTTATTCTTTAAATCTTAATCCTAGTCTTTCTCTGAATTCATTCTTCCTTTCCATAATTATCAGTACTGTTTTTTGAGTTTTTTTTATTAGTGTTTTTTTTTTTTTATCAATTCCATTTTTTATTCAACTTGTGTCTTACCCCTGGACTTGTGTGCCCGGTAGTCAAGCCATACTTTTCTTTTGTTATCTTTATAATATATTATTCTCTCAAAAGAAAATCGATGAGAAAGTAAAATAAGTTTTCGCTTTTTCTTTTTTTCTTGCTCAAACGCAAAAAAAATTCTATTGAGAGAACAATGAACAATCCATTTTTTTAACAATAATAAACATGCAACAATCAATAATGAATTTAATGTATCTTTCTTGTTTTTGAATGCTGCTTAAAGCAACATTCAAAAACAAGAAATAATTTAGCAAAAATAATTAAATAATTAATTAATAATAATTAAACAATAAATAATTTAACAAAAAACTGAACTCCCATACACTATAATTTAACAGAACAATAGTTATTGCAAACCCGTTTGTAAAGTTTAATTTTTTATTTAATTTAGAAATGTTTCCTTTTTGGTTTTTTTAAATCTTCCTTTATAAATTTTGTGAATTTATTTATTTATTTTTTGCATAGTAGGCGAGAATAAAATTGTAAAAAGATTATGGGATTTAACTAAGTGCTACGAACATTCAGGTAGAAAGTCATAATTTCATTAGGAATAATAAAAATTAAAAATGTATAAATCTCAAATTAGCAAAAAACAACGTAATTACAGCTTAAGTGTTTATTTTTAAAACAAACCGTTATTTGCTCTGCAAGTTAGCTCTTTCTTGGGTGTTTGCGCGCACGTGTGTATTTTTATTTACTTTTTTGGAACTTACTTTTTTCTTTAACAAAAAGTTATTTCATTTTTCGTAACGCGCGTTTAAGATCAATTACTTATACAGTTGTTTAGATACATTTTTGTCTGAGTCGCCAAAGGATTTTCTTTGAAATGAAGCTTTGCAAAACACTAACAACAAAATTGTTTCTGCTGACACCTCCTCTACTAAAGATACTTGTTAAAACTTGTAATCAAATCTTTTTTTTTTTTTACTTACAACTCATCGAATAAAAACAAAATGAGATTTCTGAAGTTCTTAAAAAAAAAACAACTACATTGGGTCGAACATTATTCATTATTTCATAAAACAAAACTCCTGTCCAATAATTTCTCATTACCACTGAAACTTTTATTAAATCTTTAGTTACAACTGTCACTTTGTTTTTTGTTTGGATATTCAAGTTTTTAACAAGATTAAATAAAAAAAAACAAAAAAACACTGCAGTGACTGAGTGCAGCTCAATTTGAAATGCTTTCTTTTTCATTTAATTGCAAAACAATTCTTTATACTAAAACAAAAAATATATATATTTTATATTTCAAACAAAAATGTATTTTTGTTGCTCATGTTTATTTCTAAGTAGTTTCGATGTCCTTTAATTTTTAAAATCAATTCAAAATCTACTATACAGTGTAAGGACCGAATAAAAGTTCTTTTATATCCGAGTTTATCTTATAACCGGGTTGGGTCTATTACCACCGGCTCTAATTTGGGACCAGATAAAATCTCTCTTATATCCGGGTCTCTTTAATTTTAATTTTTGGAATAAGAAATACTGAATAAAATTTAAACCAAATTATAATTATTTAATGCATTTCTCGAAAAAAAATTTATAACAATAACAATAATACGGTTATGTTTTATTTACTTACTAGTTTATGAACTAGAGACTAAAAATCCTCATCCACGCAAACACTTTTTTGAGTTTTTTGTTGAGAGATTAAATTACTTCCTTGTTAAATTCAGTATGAAAAAAGAAGCGGTTTGACTTTTTTTTCTTTTTTTTTTTAATGTTAGTCACTAAAATTATTTCTGTCGGAAATGAAAATTGATAGTCTTCTTATTGGTTAAATTAAATTACTGACAAGTTAAGTTATTTAGGTACTACAAAAAAAATGGATGTGATTTTTCCGGAATTAATTGAGTTTGAGTATTATTAAGCCGTAGAAAAAAGCTTTTTGAAAATATTTTGTGGCTGGGATTTGTTTCACCCCACTCCTTCATTATTGTGGATATATATATATATATATATATATATATATATATATATATATATATATATATATATAATGAGTGTGTACTTTTTAATTTAGTGGAGAATGCTGGAGAATTTTTTTTGTTATATAAAGAAAAACAAACAAACAGTTATTTCAGTATTAAAAATGCAATATCAAGCTGAAAATTTCGTCATGACATTTTAGAGTTAAATAATTCTTTTTGTTTTCTTTTAGAAACTTGGTAGTTGCATAATTTATTTTAATAAAGCACTTTTTTTTAATTTTATTTCAGATTGGACAGGGGGAAAAACTTTTTTCTTATTAAAAATTAAATATACAGTGAATAACAGTGAATTGAAATAATTTAAGAAAACTTGTAATTTTCAGGTGCGATTTAGAAATTCATTTCATTGCTATTTATAACAAGTTTTCTATCACTAAATTTTAAATAAAAGACATGTTTTTTAATCGAAAAATGTAAAGTTTTTAACGATTTGTGCGTGAAGCTATTTTCTTTCTTAAGAATTTTTATTTTTACTTTTATATTTTTGCAAATGTACATTATTTTTGTTATTTTGTACAGAAAAGAAAAATAAATTCTGAATTACCTCATTTAACTGACACCTCGGATGAGTAATATCAATTTAATTTATTTATTGTTCTTATCTTAAGCCTTCAATTTTTTTGTATTTTCCAATCACAATTACTGGTGCTTTTTTGTTTGTAGTGGTTGTTGTTTTTTTTATATTTTTTTCTTGTGTAGTCTTTACCTGCTTATTTTATTTTATTTTATTTTATTTTATTTTTAATCCGGCGGTAGAATTTTCAATTTTTGCATGATATTCATCAAATCAAATTCAAATATGTCTGTCTATAATTTTTTACTTATGGCAATTACGTCTGAAAGAAATGAAAGTGAAAACAGTCAAAAAACACTTAAATTCAATTAACACTATTCAATAATACATCATTAATTAAACATTTACAATGTGTTTGTGTAGCAGTTTCTTTTTTTAATATTTTTTCTTAAATTCAGAACAATCAGAAAAATGTCCTTGTAGGTACCTCAACTCATTTTCGATATTTAAATTTTATTGAATTTTTAAGAATAAGTTTTCTTAAATTTTATTTTAGTTTTAATTCGAAGCTAAATGATTAAATTTACTATTTCCAGTAAGCAAAATACACTGGTGTATTTCAAACAGAAATTATTGATTGGTATATAACATTTTTTAATATATATATATTTTTTTTAATCTTTCAAATTTTCGGCCATTTTTAAGCGACCGACACATTAAAAGTTAATTTTCGGTTTTAAAAATCTTGCAAAATACATCTGTGAGACATTCTTTTTGGAAAATTGGTCGCATGAGCAGTAGCCGCCTCACAAGACCACACCCGCATTTCTGCGACGGAAGCAAACACACAGACACATACATAACAAAAGAATTGAGAGTCGAGTGGCTGGTTATTGCTTTAGCAGTTACTGCTAGATTTCTCAAATTACCTTCCGGCAAGGTGAGAACTTAATCTTTCGATAAATAGTAGACGTTTTATTCACCAGATTATTTTTTTTCTTTTTGTATTCATTAGTTCGATTTGTTTTGTTTTCCACGGCATATCAACCTCAATGGGTTATTTAATGCTGACAATATTTTTTACAATTGGTTCCTATGCATATGTATTCTTTGTAAGAAATCAGTTTATAGATCAGGTTTCATTGACATAAAGAGAGCTTTGTCGAGAGTCAGATGTATTGCTAGTATTTTTTCTTCAAAAATATATTGGCAATTTTTTCCTTCAAAATATGTATTGTTGGTAATATCTTTCAAAAATATATTGCATTTAATTTTTTTTCTTCGATTTTCTCCAAAACTATATTGTTGGTAATATTTTTTTCTTCAAAAATGTATTTCTGGCAATATTTTTTTTTTTATTTCCTTCAAAGTTTTATTGCTGGTAAAAAAAGTTTCCCTAAAACATGTATTGTTGGTATTTTCTTCTCCAGAAAAGTATCACTGGAATTTTTATTATAAAAAATTATTTTTATACTTTCAGAGCATTTTTATTTTAGTTTGGGGCTTAACTAGTTGCCCATAGCTGGGACCCTAACAGGTGCTACCACTCCACAATTAAGAGATGGTTTCACACTTCTCAATACCTCTCAGACGCTTTGCTGTTTTTTGTCATACATAGGACCTTTACATTTAATGAACTTATTGTTGGAGTTATCAACATTATTATGCAATTTATGAAAGGAGATTTTGTCCCAGCCCTCATTCTCAGTGTTGTTTTTGGACACAAAAAAACAAAAATTTCCACGGCTACAGACAGGAATTACACAATGTTGTCTGTGTACATATGTTCCCACACTAACCTTTGCCATCAATCCTAATATCGTAAGATTTTTGGAAACTCAAACCAACCCTATCAAAACTGGTTCAAACCAAGAAAGGAAAAGAAAGCTAGATGACCAGTAAAGTCAGTGTTACTCAATGAAGCTAGCAGAGCCTGAAACAAAAAAAATAATTGAATGAATGTTATACTATTAGATTTTCAATAAAGCAAAAAATTAACTACAAAGAAAACATTTAAATTATTTAAAATATGATTTTTTTTCTTTTCATCTGTGGTGGTGTCTGCATTAAACAATGCAATACCCATGTTTAACTAAACTTATGGTTTTTAAGACTAGGTATGGACACTAACGAAAAACAGTAATATAAGCTAAGTATCACCCAAATGGATGTATTTTTTGAAATGAAAAAAAAAAACTATTCATTTAAAAATAATGAACAAAAACAGGAACTTATTAATTAATGATTGAATTATATACAGAATAGGTTATTTTATAAAACCTTGTAGAAATACTGACCAGAGGCAGTTCCCATACATTGTGAATACTTTTAAAATTGAGTGGATGATGACAAACATTTACATTTTTTAAATAGTTTTATAAAGAAAGATCCATGAAGATATTATTTCCATTAAAAATGCACTATCAAATCAAAAGATCCTCAAAATTTTACATGAAATCTTACAAAAGGAATTCAATAAAACCCAAAAAACAATTTTTGTTGAGAGTTGGTGGTTGCATAATATAACACATTATTTTCTTTCAGCTATGAGCAAATAGCATACCTTCTGACAAAGACAAAACACAATGAAAGTATAATAATACATTTTCATAGTAAAACTGCAATCAATACATTTTATAAAAAAAATGCTAATACCTATTTATAGTAAAATAACCAAAACATTTTTAAAGTAAAATGAACAGCAATACATTTTATCTGTAATTGAAGCTGTACAATAAATATTTAGATTTCAGCATTAAATAACCCATAGAAGTTGATATGCCAATAAACAAAATGAACTAAAAATAATCTTTATCAATTTGCTTAAGTGTTTTTGTTTTTTAATTTTTAAAAAAATTTATAGCAGTGCTTTCTTTTGTTTAATAGATTTCCTTAAAATAATTGAAAAAAATTGATTTAGTGCAGTTAAATATTTCATGATGCCAAATAGTTTCTTAAAAAAACAGTATAAATGCCAAATAGTAAAAAAAATATCAATGAAATAGATAAAAATATTCCTAATACTATAAAAATTATAAAGTATGATAAAGAAATAAGTTTATTTATAGAATGAAAATATATTCTTACTTTTGATTATAGAAAGATAAAAATGATTTTGTTTTAAAACAAGTGGAAAGATGATTTTTTTGTTTTTTGGGTTTTTTTGTAAAATTGAGAGTTCAAGGAGTGAAGTTTTGTTGCTTAATGTATGAACTTCTTGACAGGTACAAAATAATTTATTGTATGCAAAGGGCATTTTTGCTATGCTTTCAGTGTTATTTTTCCAAAATTCTGTTAGGTAATCATTAATTTTACTTTCTTTGAAATTAATTTTTTTCACTGTTAGTTCACCCAATACAAGGTCCAATGCCCACTCAAAATAAAGAGTGTTGTGCGCGAATATATATATATTATTGGTTTTATTCACAACATAAACATGTGAAAGATTCAATAAGCCACAAAAGTCTTTATATCAAAACACTAAAAATACGCACATACATTTACTTATATGAAAAGGGACTCGCTATCTGAAATAAAAAATAAGGTTTAGTACTTATGATGATTTCCACGAGCTTGAATATGTACGACTTCCTACTTTGGCTGTCCAGGAAAAAAGTGAGTTAATAACTTTCCCATTTAAGGATATCTCGTCAGATCACGTGACAATTTCCTATTCTCATGAATATCTATTTTTAGTTTTTACAGGGTGACAACTTGTCAAGGGGAGACAACTTTTCGTCTCTTGCAACAAATCTCCCTGTCTAGTAAGCAGAGTCTAGTAATAGTGATATTGGTGGTCTTTTTTACAAGTAACTTTTCTACCTACTTAATGTGACTGGGCTAATCATTCCTGTCTGTTTTCTGTATTCAATATTATTTTGTCACTAAGAGGTTGCTTTTTAGTTATGACTTGCTTATTTTTAGGTTCAGTGTGTGGTTGTAACCTATCTATTGATACCGTTGGTTGTATCACATCGTTCGTTTTAATCACAAAAAAATTATCAGTTCTACATAATACTTGGAAGGGACCGGTGTAAGGTGCTTCCAAAGGTTTGCGGACACTGTTTACTCTTAGCACATAATGTGCTTGTAGCTGAATAGGCTGCTAAAGTAATGTGCTTGTAGCTGAATAGGCTACAAAAATAATGTCATTCTAGCTGAATAGGATGCAAAAGTAATGTGCTTGTAGCTGAATAGGTTGCAAAATTAATGTGCTTTAAGCTGAATAGGCTACAAAAATAATGTGCTTGGAGCTGAATAGGCTGCAAAAAATGTGCTTGTAGCTGAATAAGCTGCAAAAGTAATGTGCTTGTAGCTGAATAGGCTCCAAGAGTAAAGTGCTGAATAGGCTACAGAAATAATGTGCTTGTAGCTGAATTGGCTGCAAAAGTAATATGCTTGTAGCTGAATAGGCTGCAAAAGTAATGTGCTTGAAGCTGAATAGGCTCCAAGAGTAACATGCTGAATAGGCTGCAAAAATAATGTGCTTGTAGCTGAATAGTTTGCATAAATAATGTGATTGTAGCTGAATTGGCTGCAAGAATAACATATTTGTGGCTGATTAGGCTACAAAAATAATGTACTTGTAACTGAATAGGCTGCAGAATTAATGTCCTTATAGCTGAATAGGCTGCAAAGGTGATGTGCTTGTAGCTGAATAGGCTGCAAAAATAAAGTGATTGTAGCTGAATAGGCTGCAAAATAATGTGCTTGTAACTGAATAGGCTGCATAAATTTTCCTGATTTAGCAGGAATGTGCCAGATAAAGACTTATGGTCTTTAGTAGAACTTGTTCACGTTCAATAATGTGCTTGTGGATGAATAGGCTGCTAAAGTAATGTGCCTGGAGCAGAATACGCAACAAAAATAATGAGCTTTTAGCTGAATAGGCGGAAAAATTAATGTGCTGGCATCTGAAAATTGCTACAAAAATACTGTGATTGTAGCTGAATAGGCTACAAAAATAATGTGCTTGTAGCTGAATAGGCTACAAAAATAATGTGCTTGTAGCTGAATAGGCTACAAAAATAATGTGATGGTAGCTGAATAGGCTGCAAATATAATGTGCTTGTAGCTGAAGCGGCTGCAAAAATAATGTGCTTGTAGCTGAATAGGCTCCAGAAATGATGTGCATGTAGCTGAATAGGCTGCCAAAATAACGTGCTTGTAGCTGAATAGGCTACAAAAATAATTTGCTTGTAGCTGAATAGTCTGCAACAATAATGTGCTTGTAGGTGAATAGGCTGCAAATATAATGTGCTTGTAGCTGAATAGGCTGCTAAAATAATGTGCTTGTATCTGAATAGGCTGCAAAAATAATGTCTTTGTAGCTGAATAGGCTGTCAAAATAACGTGCTTGTAGCTGAATAGGCTACAAAAATAATATGCTTTTAGCTCAATAGGCTTAAAAATAATGTGCTTGTAACTGAATAGGCTGCATAAATTTTCCTGACTTAGCAGTAATGTGCCTGATAAAGGTTTATGGTCTTTAGTAGAACTTGTTTACCTTCAATAATGTGCTTGTGGCTGAATAGGTTGCTAAAGTAATATGCTTGTAGCTGAATAAGCTGCAAAAATAATGTGCTTGGAGCTGAATAGGCTGCAAAAATGATGTGCTTGTAGCTGAATAGGCTACAAAAATAATGTGATGGTAGCTGAATAAGCTGCAAAAACAATGTCTTTGTAGCTGAATAGTCTGCAAAAATAATGTGCTTGTAACTGAATAGGCTTCAAAGATAATGTGCTTGTAGGCAAATAGGCTGCAAAATTCATGTGTGTGTAGCTGAATTGGCTGCAAAAATAATGTGATTATAGCTGAATCGGCTGCTAAAATAATGTGCTTGTAGCTGAATAGGCTACAAAAATAATGTGATTGTAGCTGAATAGTCTGCAAAAATAATGTCTCTGTAGCTGAATAGGCTGCAAAAATAATGTGATGGCAGCTGAATAGGCTGCAAAAATAATGTGATGGTAGCTGAATAGTCTGCAAAAATAATGTCTCTGTAGCTGAATAGGCTGCAAAAATAATGTGCTTGTAGCTAAATAGGCTGCAAAAATAATGTGCTTGTAGCTGAATAGGCTACAAAAATAATGTGATTGTAGCTGAATAGTCTGCAAAAATAATGTCTCTTTAGCTGAATAGGCTGCAAAAATAATGTGCTTGTAGCTAAATAGGCTGCAAAAATAATGTGCTTGTAGCTGAATAGGCTACAAAAATAATGTGATGGCAGCTGAATAGGCTGCAAAAATAATGTGATGGTAGCTGAATAGTCTGCAAAATTAATGTGTTCGTAGCTGAATTGGCTGCAAATATAATGTCCTTGTAGCTGAAGTGGCTGCAAAAATGTGCTTGTAGCTGAATAGGCTGCAAAAAGGATGTGCTTGTAGCTGAATAGGCTACAAAAATAAAGTGCTTGTAGCTGAATAGGCTGCAAAAATAGTGTGCTTGTAGCTGAATAGGCTGCAAAAATAATGTGCTTTTAGCTGAATAGGCTACAAAATTAATGTGCTTGTAACTGGATAAGCTGCAAAAATTTTCTGACTTGGCAGGAATGTGCCAGATAAAGGCTTATGGTCTTTAGTAGAACTTGTTTACCTTCAATAATGTGCTTGTATCTGAATAGGCTGCAAAAATAGTGTGCTTGTAGCTGAATGGGCTGCACAAATAATGTGATTGTAACTGAAGAAGCTGCAAAAATAATGTGCCTGTAGCTGAATAGGCTAGAAAAGTAATGTGATTGTAGCTGAATAGGCTGCAAAAATAATGTGCTTATAGCTGAATAGGTTGCAAAATTAATATGCTTTTAGCTGAATAGGCTACAAAAATAATGTGCTTGTAGCTGAATAGGCTGCAAAAATAATGTGCTTTTTGCTGAATAGGCTGCAAAAATACTGTGATTGTAGCTGAATAGTCTAAAAATATTATAAGCTTTTAACTGTATAGTAATAGACTGTTGCAGTCTATTCAGCTACAAGCACATTATTTTTGCTGCCTATACAGTTAAAAGCATATAATATTTGTAGACTATTCAGCTACAATGACATTATTTTTGCAGCCTATTCATCTACAATCACACTACTTTTGCAGCCTTTTCAGAAAATAATGTGCTTGTAGCTGAATAGGCTACAAAAATAATGTGCTTGTAGCTGAATAGTCTGCAAAAGTAATGTGATTGTAGCTGAATAGGCTGCAAAAATGTGATTGTAGCTGAATAGGCTGCAAAAATAATTTGCTTGTAGCTGAATAGGCTGCAAAAGTAATGTGATTGTAGCTGAATAGGCTGCAAAAATAATTTGCTTGTAGCTGAATAGGTTGCAAAAGTAATGTGACTGTAGCTGAATAGGCTGCAAAAATGTGCTTGTAGCTGAATAGGCTGCAAAAATAACGTCCTCGTAGCTGAATAGGCTGCAAAATAATGTGATTATAGCTGAATAGGCTGCAATATTTTTTTTTTTTTTTGCAAAAGTTGTGTTTGCGTCAGCTTTTTCGAAAAGAACCCTATTGGAATCAGCGTTCCTTCTACTACTTGATGAAGGATTGCACCAATAGCATTTTTGCTGTTATCAGTAATTAACTGATATTCACTACATTCAGATCGTTGGTGAGCTAGTGATGGATATTCACTATTTTTGTTTTAGTATTGTTAAATGATTTCAATTCTAAGTCATTCAGTGTGAACATAGTGTTATTGCATACGCGTATTTTCTCTGTTAATATCATGTCTATGTCCGCAGAATTAGGAATTAATTTTCTATAAAAATTTACTATGCTTAAAAACCGACAAATATTCTTACTGTCTTTAGGAGAGGAAAATTCTGTAATGCACTAACATTATTCTGTGTACCACCCAAAAATCAATTGAAGTCATATCAAAAGTTGTCTTCTCTTTTGAATTTTTAAAATTCTTTTCATGTAAAATTTTTACAACAGTTTCAATGTCTTTTATGTGTGATGAAGAATCATCGCTAGAAATGAGAATATCGTCAATATATATAAATACACAGTCAACATGTTAAAGAATCTTGTCCATGTATCTTTGGAAGGTGAATGCTGCCTTTTTTTTTTTTTAAATCCAAACGGTATGTATCTATATTCATGTAAACCGAGAGGAGAAATAAGTGCTGTTTTTTTTTTTTTTTTTTGTTTTTGTTTTTAGATCATCTGGGTGCATTTGACGGTATGCTGATACTAGATCAATTTTGCCGAATCTCGTTTTGTTGGCTAGTTTATCATCGATGGAGTTACTCTTTGGTATAGGGTATTTATCACTTTTTGTGATGCTGTTTAATGTGCGGTAATCACCACAGTATCTGAAGCTTCCATCAGGTTTTCTAACAAGGTGTAGTGGGCTGGCCCATTCACTGTCAGAAGGTGTAAATACCATTTTTCTGTAGTTTAGAAAATTCCTTCTTCACTGCCAGAGTTTTCTCTTCTGACAGCCGTCTGGACTTAGCAAAAGTAAGAAAATGGCTGCCTGTATCGATTCTGTGGTATGCTCTTGCATACGTGCTAGCTGGGTTGGCATGTGGGGATACAATGTTGGTATACTTTTTTACCAAGCCTTTACTTAATTCGGAGATATTATTATTTATGATCAAGTTGATAGAGTCATTAAATATTTTCAGTTTTTTTGCACACTCTGTTGTGGGGTCGACGATCGTTTTCTGTCGGCAATCTATTAGAAATCCAAAATCATTTAAGAAGTCTAATCCTAGTAGACAATATTGGGTATCCGCTACTACAAACGTCCTAAGAAAAGATCGACAAAGAGTCGGTAGGCTTACTTCGGTTTTAATCTGCCCGTAGCAGCGTATTGCAGATCCAGTAGCCGTCGCCAGAGTGACTGGTGTTGGATCCATAGTTAAACCATTAACGTGTCCATGTGGAATAATAGATAAGCTGGCGCCGGTATCTATAATGAATGAAAATTTGTTTGTCCCCGATATTGCTGGTTTCTGTAAGAATGACGGACGTGAGGGGTGCAGTCGTCGTCTGCTCAATTAGTTTCACTTTGGGCTGGCGAAGATGGACGCGAACTTGGCTACTGTACTAAGTCTTTTCTTTTGGTCGTCCACTTGCACCAGTGCTTACATGTTCCCTACATATCTTCTGCATTTTTCCCTTTTGAAAAGGTTTGGGACCATAATGTATTGTTGTTGAAGTTTTAAGCACTCCTTTTGTCGTCTGCACGTGCTTGTTCTAGTAGGTCCTTGTATTAAAGGCATTAATTCATTCGCCAACAGTCCCAGTCTGGTCGGGCTTAAGTCTTTTTGCGTAGCTAGCATAGGACTTATTGACATCGGCAACGCCTGAAAAAATTGTGTAGTACTATTTCGTTACTGATTTCTAATGTCGATGCAATTGATAGTATTTCTTGGAGATAAACTGAAGGTCGACCTGTAATAACAGCGGTAGACATTTGTTTGTCTAGCATCTCTGGTTTTGTTTGCTCGTATGAATCTATTAGGGTTTGTTTTAGTTCGTCAGAATTGTGCATACTCAAAACGCTACCAGGAATCTTAGCTACTATTTTCGCCAGTAGCGATGCAATGATATTGTAAAATTTTGTGTTTTGAGATGTTATATTTCTTAAATAAAATTGGGATTCAATTATTAGAAACCAACTGGTAATGTTGGTTTTGCATGAATTCCGGTGTTTTGATGGTTATTTGTTGGACAGCCGTCTTGTGGTGCTCTCGTTGCATTTGTTTGTTTGTTTGTTTGTTTGTTTGTTTGTTGTGACTATTAAATTACGTTTCTTTTTTTTTTTTCCGTCGGGGTCACCAAAATATGTTGTGCGCGAATATATATATTATTGCTTTTATCAACAAAATGAATAATTCACAACATAAACATATGAAAAGTTCAATAAGCCACAAAAGTCTTTATATCAAAACAGTTGAAATATACATATATGTTTACTTATATGAAAAGTTTTCACAAGGGCCTTGGTATCTAAAATAAAATATAAAGTTATGTACTTATCTTATTATGATTTCCACGAGCTTGAATATATATGACTTTCTACTTTGAAAGAGGATGATTGACTTTCCCGTTTAACGATATCTCAAACAGATCCCGTAACGGTTTCTTACTCTAGTGAATATCTATTTTTAGTTTTCACAGGGTTAATCAAGGAGAGACAACTTTGCATCTCTTGCAACAAGGGTTACTGAATGAGATTGTTGTAAAAGAAGAGGAAGAAGTGCATATTATGTAGAAGTGTAGGACAGATACCGTTTTATCTTGGACATGAAGAGACCAAGATTGTAGTTGCTCGGGAAGCATTCTTTCGAAAGTTTGTTCCACAAAGTAACAATTCTGGCTGACTTGAGTGGAACTTATTCTTTATCAAAGGAACACGATAATAACAGGGATGATTTTTCACCGGGAACTTGACATGTTGGGTCTAGCTGTGAATAACTGAGCTAATGTAACTACTAGGGCATGTAATTTGTATGAACATTTACCATTAAAATAGAGATAGTGTAGTAAGAGGTTAGCAAAATTTTGTTAGTGAGATAAGAATGGGAGAGTAGAGAATAATTAATCGCCCACAATCGCTATTGAAGCTGGTCAGTGAAGACTGATCAGCACCAGCCTAGATCTGACAGCAATAATTTTATCTTGCTCTTATCTGACGTTTGTAAAGGTTGGGCATGGCAGCGGGAGTTTTCTGGGGCGATACAAGGAACCGACTATTCTTCCAGCATCTTTTGTAATGACACGAATATATGGGTATGACCATTCAGTATTAATGTATGTTTAAGATCTGCTCAGTGCTGATGATATGTTACTACTTTAGTTTTTGGCATGCTGTGGACATGACCTCGCCAGCGGAGTCTGCACTGTTTAAGCAGTGTCTGCACTGTTTAAGAAGTGTGAACATGGTGGGCAGACTTGCGCAAGACAGTATTCCAAAAAACCTCCTATATGGAGAACTGGCCTCTATAATAAGACCTGCTGGGAACCACAGCTGCGGTATCGTGACATCGTTAAACGCGACATGAAGGCTGTAGATATCAACACGAAGTCATAGCTGTCAACCAGTTCAAGTGGAGAGGAACCCTGGCTAAACAATTCAAATCAAAAGAGTTGTAGCTGACACAACTAGTGAAGGCGAACGCTTTTATTTGACAGAGGTATGTATATCAAAAAAAGAAAAAAGTCCTTTCCTTTTCTTTTCTCTTTTCCATTTTTTTTTTTTTTTGTCGGAACGCTAGCGACTAAACCGACTAACCCACTGCACAGGCTTGTGAGTGAGGGGGAAGGTTAGCAACCTGTTGAGGATGAAAAACAGGATTACAATAAGGGCGGAAGAACTCTGAAGAAGTCAACGGCCAGCTAACTAGAGGTGGTGTCTCGATAAATCACCGTGGATAAGGCAACGGGATATCACTCCACTGTTATTCCCGAGTATAATCATGTCTTTACAAAATATACATAAAAACTCAACGGCGTGAAAACGGTTACTTTCAAAGGAAGTAACACTTCGCCCGGTAAGGACCGACATGAGCAACAGGTGTCACGTGACCGTCATCCAGCGACTGTTAGCACCAACGGCGTAAAGAGGACACATTTTTCCGAAATTTTTCCATCGCCCTGAAAGAAACGACATGAGCAACAGATATCTCTGGACCGTTACCCTACGACTGTGCTCAACAAACACAAAATTACCCTAGGAACATAGAACGTCAGGACGCTGAACAACTGTAGTCAACTTGATAATGTCAAGCAAGAAATGAGCAAATTGAACATTAAAATTCTGGGAATATGCGAAATTAGATGGCGAAACAATGGATACTTCAGCAGTGACAACCACATGATCATATATGCAGGAGGTAAAAATAACGAAAAGGGTGTCTGGACGAAGAAATGAAGAAATCCGTTCTGGGATACTGCCAGTTATCCGAAAGAGTTCTCCTAGTCAAACTGAAAGGAAAACACTTCAACATAGCTATTATACTAGTCTATGCACCAACAACGCAAAGCACTGAGGAAGAAACAGAATCTTTCTACTCCTCTGCTGACAATGCCAAGGTTCAGTGTAAAACCCAATAAATTAGAATCATCATGGGAGATTGAATGCCAAAATAAGCAAAGAGATAGAAAGGGAGACAACTAGCAACTATGGATTAGGAATCCGCAACGACCGAGGTGAAAGAAGGGTATCGTTGTGTAATGCGAATGACCAGGTGATAACCAACACCTGGTTTCAAGAACACCCAAGACGCCTTTGGACATGGAGAAGCCCAGAAAGCGACACGAAAAACCAAATCGATTATATAACCATAAAACAAAAGATGCAGAAACGCAGTGGTTCAATGCAAGACCTTTCCATGTGCTGACTGTGGAAGTGATCACCTTCCAGTTATCTGCAAACTAAGGGTGAAAATTCGGAGACTAAAGAAGCCTAGGACAGCACCCAGACTGCAATATAACACGCTCCTGAATGACCTCAACCTGCAGGAAAAATACACTGACAGTGTGAGAAACAAATACGAAGAACAATTGGGAAATGGAAAAGAAGCGTTAGTGACATTAGCAAACAACCTTGTCCCATAGGAAATCAAACACAGAAGAAAAACGTGTAGATGACAGAAGAGATTCTTGATATGATGCAGAGTAGACAGAAAACTATGCCAAGACATGGAACTGAATACAAGAAACTACAAAAGAAAGAGGAATGACTCAACAACAAATGTGCCGATGTGGATAGATTGAGCAAAACTAATAAAGGAGAAATGCATAAAGAAACAAGGGAACTGACAAGACAAAGAACATGCTCCTCAACAGGATGTATAAAATCCAAGGATGGAACGATCATATTAGAGAAAGAGGAAATACTCCAGTGATTGAAAGAATATATAAAAAATCTCTTCCGCGACAAGAGAGAGAGAGAGAGAGAGAGAAAGAGAGAGAAAGCAACCGATAGTAAACAAAGATGCTGATGAAACAGAAATACTAAAATCCGAAGTGAAAGCTGCAATGGCCAAACTAAATAAGAAGCAAGCAGCAGAGCCAGACGTCATTGAAATAGAGGTGCTGACAGAGAAAATTACGAAATTAATAAATGAAATCTATAAGAGTGGTGTAATACAAGATTACCTAAGCAGATCAATTTTCATAGCTCTACTTAAGAAGCCAGGCGCAATGGAATACAAACTCCAACGAACAATCAGTTTGATGAGCCACATAACGAAACTCATTGTCGGAATCCTGATGAATAGAGCGCGAATCACAAATAAAACAAGAACAGTTCGGTTTCATCAAGGACACTGGAACAAGAAATGTGACATTTATGCTTAGGATGGTATCAGAAAGAGTGATACAAATGAAAAAGAACGTTAACCTATGTTTTGTAGGTTATGCCAAGGCGTTCGACAAAGTACGCCACAAAGAATTGATACAAATGCTCAGCAACCTCGACATATTTGGGAAAGACATAAGAGTAATCAAGAACCTCTACTGACAGCAAATCGCGTGCATACGGATGTGACACCTCCCGACCCTTGGTCGCTGTTGGTTTCGATCCAGCCAGCTTGTCGTAGATTGACTCTGTCACGGTTTTCTCCCTTGTCCCACGTTGTGTTGATTAATCACAAGGCAGTCATGTGAGTTTTCATTAGCTGTCTCTCCGCCGAACTAAACCAAGCCGGGAAGTGTGCACACAATTGAATAATAAAAGAAATAATTATAACACCAAGTAAAATAAGTGGACCGATGGCTGAAAAGTGTTGTAAAATAACGTCTTTATATACGGATTATACACAATAGTCTCTTGGTCTAAACAGCACCAAATATGCCACCACTCGGAAAAATAAGTGGAATATACACAATATGCTCTTCGGGATAATTTCCCATCCCTGCTTCTTGGTAGCGGAACGGACGTTTCTTAGGTAAATCGAATTATTCTCCTAAGCAATGACAAGGAATCTAGCTGGCCGCAGCTTGCTGCTTCGAACAGAAGTCTAAGTTCGTTTTATAAGTCTAGTCAACTTGTTGCTTGTTTTCCGGAATGTTACGGAAATTGCCGAAGTGCTGGGTTATTCTCTTTCAGTTAGCAATTTCAGACTTGTCTGAAAATGCTCTTCTTGTCTGTCTCTTAACGCTGGTTGGTTGATTGGCGACAGGCTTCTCTACGGTCGGCGCCCAACGGCATGGCAATCATCTCTCTGTCTCTTTACTTCTTCGGTTGGGAACTGTCTTTGGTCATTACGTTTCTGGACCGGGAAATCGAACTCTCTGCCACTCGGGCTGCAACTCTGAAAAATTCTGTTCTGTCTTTAACTCTGGTTAGCCGGCATCAGGCCTCTTCTGTCGATCTCTGCAACTTCACTCGAAACTTTGTCTGCAAGTTCTCTTCTGTTCTTTTCTGTAACTCTGGTTAGCCGGCATCAGGCCTCTTCTGTCGATTTCTGTCATTTCACTCGAAACTTTGTCTGCAAGTTCTCTTCTGTCTTTAACTCTAGTTAGCCGGCATCAGGCCTCTTCTGTCGATCTCTGTAACTTCCGACTTTGACTTTTCTGTCGCTCTCTGCAACTCAAAACTTCTCTGTCGATCTCTGCATCTCAAAACTTTGACTGCAAAATATCTTGTCTGTCTTTATCTCTGGTTGGCCAGCAGGCTCTGCGGTTGGCGCCCAACAACATGGCGCCTATCTTTGTCGTTACATTTTTAGGACTTTCTCCGAGCCAACTCGACACAAACTCGAGGCCAACTCGAGGCCAACTTCGGACTCTCCTCCGATCCAACTCCAAATGATTTTGGTCCCTCGGTACCCTGTTTCTATGCCCATGCCATGGTGTGGGGCCGACGGTCGCTGGGTGTCTAATCCCCCATCTCGGCAACCAACAAAATCCTGTGGTTAGCTGCTACTCGTTGTTGCCTGTGGTTCAGCCAATGGAATTAGTCGTCTCCCCTTTCGGGGCTTGGTCACCGGACCAATGGAATCTCTCTCGATCTTATGACGTCATCTCCCCATACCCCTTTTCTGGGCTGGACTTAACCGAATTTCCTTTCTCAAAAATGTTTCGTTCTCACGAAACAATTTCGGGGATTTTTATTTTTTCTTAAAACAATAGGCATTAACCTTTTTGAACTGTCTTCGCCCAAAACAAGTTGACAAGGGTCCATTGACATTGTTATCCAAATAATAATTTCTACGCACATGTTTTAATATCCATTCTCTGAGTCACCTATATTTTCAAGTGACAAGAATACCTTATCAGTTTTACCCTGATGTCAGTGAAAATACCTTTTCTTTAAATTACTTGACTCAGAATCAAAACATCTGTTATCTTTAATTCTTTCACGAGAGTCTTGCCAGCCAGACATTCGGACCCAAAATGAAATTTCCCTTTCCTTTACCAAGAAACAATAACAAATAAATTTATCTTTCCTTTATGTTTAGAATGATCGACAGCTTTCTTTGGGGTGACTGAAACCGATATCTATTGTTTCTGTGGCTTGAAACAAATCCATTTCTCTTTTCTTTCTCTTCTTTCCGGGTTTACAATAATAGACAAATACCAGATGTTATTTTCCATCTCTGCTTTCTTTTTAAAGATACAGATTTGCCAGCTACGGTTAATAATTAGTTAATAAAATTAATCACCTCCGTTTTCCTTTGTTCATATTCGGAGGATAAAGAAAATTTATCTTAGTATGTTCTCTTATGATCTATAATAGTAATTTGAAAATTCTCCGGTTATGGTTATTAATTAATTAATAAAATTAACTAATTCCGGTCCGCTACAAAATATTGTTATACGGATAGGAAACGAATTCAGCAGATATACAAAGAAAGAAAGGGCGTAAGACAAGGTTGTATCTTTTCACCTGACCGATTCAACTTATACAGCTAGACCCTAAAAGTTATGCCAGGATTCCTCATCGGTGATCACTATCTGACGTCGCCACAAAAGCTGGACAACAGGACGTCTTTTGCAACAACGGGCCACTGTCCCACGTTGTGATTAGATCCCAGAGGTCTCGTCTTGCAATCTTAATAGTCGTCCCTTTTAGCCAGTCCAGACACTGGTGTACATTTGTGGGTTTGAAAAAAAAATAAACACGGCACCAAAAAAAAAAAATTAATAAAATAAATGAACGAAGTCGAACACGCCTGGGGAGCTACGTAGAATGTCTTTATATAAAGAAAAAAAAACAATGTCTGTTTTTTCCCAAGAATACAGTTATCGAAAATGATATACAATCGTCGAAAATGATTTTTACAACGGAGAGAGAAAGTTCGCCAAAAGCATCAAAGCTTCTAATCTTCAAGTAAAATGTCTAAGTTTCGTTAGCGTTGAAATAAACAGAACTCTTCAAATATTCGCCAAAGTCTCTTGTATTTCATTAAAAGTCTTTTCATTAATTCTCTATAATCATGATTGTCAATTTTCCTATCTAACTTCTAAAACAGCAAAGTTCTTTCGGGTCCTTATCGGAGTTTAACGGAGTTTGCCGAGGTTGAACGAACGAAGATTCAGAATTTTCGATTTTCCCGTGATAAAAAAAAATAACAATAACGTTCTTTCGGGTTTCATGTCGATGGCGCATTATTCCAAATTAACTTCTTTGAGTTGATTTGTGGCAGGCTTCATTTGAAATTAACTCTTTAGCCATAAGTTCTTTGGTAGGCGACCAGCCGTGGGTCATGGCTCCCAGGCTGGGCCATTTTTCCCCCAGCCGCTACATTTCGACTGATAGCAGCTCTAACTCAAAAACTGTCACAGTCTTCGGCCAATGAAAATCGGTCTCCGCCCGTTCGATTTGCGGATGTCTTAGCTCGATCAATGAGATCATGCCAACTCACACTGAACTGAATTCAGGACGGGTTATTTTGGACTGGTGTATTCAACAGTGGCCTTGGCATCTGGGTGACCTTATCAAATCACTCTGACACTTGCTTTGTCTACGCGTTTTCAGATTAGCGGAATACATTTAAAATCTAAGAGAAATCTATATTGAACATGAAAAGAGGCGTAAATCATGAAAGACGAGAAATGTATCAGTCAGTTAAGTGCCATACGCGATACACGTTAGGGCGATCATGTCTCGAAAGAGACATGACTGACTGGGCAGAAGATTATCCCGCAGTAGGTTGCCATTGCTTTCTGCGGTAGATTGGTTGCCAGCCAAGGCTATAGAACCCAATCTGTCCTGTTATTTAACCCATAACTGGAAGGAAGAGACGGATTAATACCTTTCCCATTTATTTGCGCGTAAGTGAATACAATGGATTCAACTGGAATTCGAACTCGGCTTCCCGGTTTCTCGTTCCGTGCCGATATCCACTGTATCACAAATTTATCCAAAATAACTTTATTTTATGTTTCCGTGCTTTTAGAAGCACTTAATGGTACTAAAATTATTTTTTCCTAAGCTCACATCGCGTGACGCAATAAAACACTCATAATATCACCAATATTAATTTCTCTCTCCGTTGTTTTAAACCAACCAAAGGAAAGCATTTCCGCGAGAGAAGCGAAAGCATCACTGCGTGAGATAGGGTCACATTAAAAGACAGGAAAATTTCGCGAGAAACAAAGAAGAGAATACTGGATTGCTATGTGATGTCTGTTCTTCAATATTGCAGCAAATGCTGGACAATTACATCAAAGATGAAAGATGAGAGAAAAACTTGAAGCAACTGAGATCTGGTTCTACAGAAGGATGCTGCGGATATCATGGATCGAGCAATGATGATGTTTGGGAAAGGATATAAACGAAAAGGTAATTAATCAGCATCAGGAAAAGACAGCTCAAGTTCCTGGGACATGTGATGAGGAAGGAAGACTTGGAGACTCTGATAATCATGAGTCAGATAGAGGGAAAGAGAGACAGGGGAAAGCAACAAACATATTTGATGGGCCGGATACGGTGGATGGCAGTGCGGGGTTTGGGTGGGGTAAGAGGAAAAAGCGTGTTAAGAGCCAGCAGGGATGGGGAGACGCGAAGGCCATGATCGCCTACGTCCTGAAGGGACATGACACATAGAAGAAGAAGAAGAAGAATATTCAACTACAATGTAGTGTAGTCTCAGTTTTAGATCACGAACAAGCTTTGCTTATATTTTTTGGTGAAGGGAACTGCTTGATATAGATATGTGAAGACGAGCTAGCATTTTTAAGTTGAGTGACCATGACAAGTTGCCAAATTTCGTATTTTTCATGTTAGATAAACATAAAGAATTGTGAATTTACTCGATCCAACAACAGTTGGTTGAAAATTATTTTTTTATACATCGTGACATTCATTTTACTTTATTCACGAAATTCTGTTCATATTTAAAATTTTATTTTATTTATTTTGTGTGTGTGCTTTCCCGGGCATAGATAGATAGATAGATAGATAGATAGATAGATAGATAGATAGATAGATAGATAGATGAAAGTACATTCCACAGTTAGATAATTGCTTTTAAAAAGTGCTCAGGACAAAAATAGAGCATAGATATATTATTATTATTATTATTATTATTATTATTATTATTATTATTATTATAGCATACTGCAATTTAATAGCTATAATGTTTTGGTGTTTAATACACCATCATCAGGAAGATGATAGTGAAATAAACACCGAAACTTTGTAGTTATTAAGTTGCAGTATGATATTATCATAATAAAAATTATATATATATATATATATATATATATATTGTTATATCGCGGGAATGATATAAATAACAGGGTAAATTCTAAGTGGAAAGATTTACACAACACAAAGGATAAACAAATAACATAGTTTATTGTACGGATAAGTACAATTAACAGAGAGTTTAATAAAATGGTAAGTCACGACGGAATGTTAGTTTTCAGGGGTGATAGGATGTTCCATTATAACAACTTCCCCTGCACTAAATTCTTCCTTAGAATTTTGCTTTTAATATTTTCTTCTGTTTGGGGTAATCCTTTTTCTCTTCCTATCACTTTTTCTCTTCACATTTCGAGTTGGTATACCTTCAGATTTTGGAGAATCTGCGATTTTTGGAGTCGATGTTACCTCCATCGGTACTTCACTATTAATGGGGGGATTGAATCTGGAAAGCGTCGTATAACACTTCTATCGGTACTTCTTCGTCATTTTTAACGGTTACTATGTATCCTGGTCTCATCTGATTTATATGTCTTTTACAGAAATTTGTTTTATTATGTAGACCACTATTCCGGTTCTTTTTGTAACTGTACCGTCCTTCCAAAAAACACTTTCCTGTCCAATAGTTCCTCAAGAAAAATTTATCGCCGTCTTTATACGTTTTCAACTTTGCATTTGTTTTCATATAGATTTTCTTTTTCTTACTTGGTAACATGCTATCGAACATTGAATGTATTTTTCTTGCAAACATAATTTCTGCAGGTGACAAGTTACCATTTGTATTCTGATTTAATGTTATTCTACATGCCGCTAGAAACTTTTGTATGCTTTTTTACTTCAGTGTCCATTCCGTTATTCTTCCTTAACGCTCTCTTAAATGTGTCTTTCTGCCTGTCCGTTCGACCTAGGATTATACGTCGGTGTGGTTACGTGTTCGGTTGCCAACGAATCACAGTAATCTTTGAATTCTCTCCCGGTGAATATGGTACCTTTGTCGCTTACAATTGTATTTGGTACTCCAAAATGACTAAATACTTCGTCTAAATACTTCGTCTAACACTTTATAATGTTTGAAGCTGTCGGGTGTTTGTACCTATAAATCTCAGGTCATTTAGAAAAACTATCTACAATTATTAGACAATAGTATGCACTTAATGGTCCTGCATAGTTAATATGAATACGTGTCCAAGGAACGTGCGTTTTTGGCCAGGGCTGGGTTCTTACTGGTGGTTCTTTTTCCGCTAGTTGACAACCTTTGCATTTCTTTATCATATTTTTATATATACTGGTCCATTCTAGGTCAATAATTGTAACTTCTTATTAACGACTTCATTCTGGAGATTCCAGGATGGCCCATATCAAATTCTTTCAAGATTCTTTTTTGTAGAACACGTGGTATTACAACTTTGTCCGCATACATCGGCGTTTCATCGCATATCGAAAATAGACACCCTTAATCCTTTTTCCTTCTTTTCGATCCACCTTACTTGCTTCTTCATGTTGGTAATATATGTTAACAGGTACTTACGTTAGTCCTTTTTCCTGTTTTAGTGCTGCAATAACAGTTTCTTTCAACAATTCAGAGTTTTTAGGGATAGACCATCTGCGTGTGGATTTTACTTGATGGCCAGTATTGCATTTTGAAATTGTAGTTGAGGAAAATAATACTTCGTCTTTGTAACCCATTTGCGGTATGGGTTGGCACGCCTTTTTTTTCGAACCAAAAATTGACAGTAGTGGTTTATGGTCACTTTGCAAAATGAACAATCTACCATGAATAAACCTGTGAAATTTTTTATGGCGTATATCATCGAGAGACAACCGATTCCGAACCAATCGCCAGGTAAGTGAAAACTCAGAGTTGTTGAGATAATCAGGACATGGCACCCAAGACCAAAAAGAGCAGTACTCCTCCTCCGAAATGCCGGGGGAGTGATAGTAAGGCTAAGAAACGCGTCCCTCGCTATCCCCGTGAGCAACGAATCTTCCAATAACGCATGTCTAAGAAAAACCACTTTTGAAGCAAGCTTGTAACTCGACAAATGCGGCATTCCCAGACCCCCATGAGACGGACGTTGGTAACAGACACGTTTGTCGCCTTGATGTTTGCGTCCTCTCCACAGAAGGGAGAATAGCAAACTCTCGATTGCCTTCTCACGCCATTCACAAAGTGGAACTACAGACAGTCGGTAAAGGATAATGGGAAAGACGTATGTAACACACGCCTCAGCCAAACCCTTTAAGGACAAATTCCTTCGACGCCAAATCTCAACTGATGCACCGACCTTCGCCTGTGCTTCAGACCAATTTTTCTCCAACTGGAGGTCGGGCCCAAACAACACTCCAAGAATGCTGACAGGGCCGGCCGTCCGTCCAGTCGAAGGCCACGGGAGGGTATGTCACTTCCAGGCACCTAACCGCAAGCCGGAAAGCTTGATGTGGTTAATCTTGGCCCCTGTCACCTGTTCATACAGTTCAAGCGCCTTCTGTACTACATAATTGTCACTCCGGTAGTGACGTCATCGGCGTACACAGAAATCTTGGCTCGAGCTCCACCAGGGACAGCGATTCCGCGTAGGGCCGGACCGCACCTCCTGTCCCTCATCCGGCGAAGGACGGGTTCCAACGCTAAAGCACGAAATAAAATACGACATTGAACAACCCTGTCGGACCGACCTAGACAGCGCAAAAGCGCTCAACAACTTTCCGTTCACTTGTACCACAGCCGTGGGGGGATTGATACAGGAGACTAATCCAGCGGCAGAAGTCGGGTGCGAATGCGGCGGTCTGCAGGACAGTCGTCAGGTAGCCATGGTCAACCCTATCAAATGCCTTGGAATGATCAAAATTGATCAGCGCGGTTTCATCGTCGTCTTTTACACCCTCTAGGATCGTGCGGATAAAATGCAGGTTGCTCTGAATTGTTCGTCCCCTCAGAGCACAAGTCTCTTCAGATCCCAACAGAGACTCGGCAACCAGCTGCAAACGATTCGTCAGGATCTTGGCCAAAATCTTTAACTCTGTGTTCAACAGAATTATTGGCCTGTAACCCACTAGTTCCCTACCAACATTTTTGCCTTTTCTCTAAAAAAGTGACCACACCCCTGGTGAACCGGTTGGGGACAGACCCCTGCCGGAACCAGTTGTTGAACACGACAGTCAAGATCGGGACAAAAATGTGCGACAGCCTCAAGTACAGTTCATGGGGCAAACCATGCAAACCTGGCGACTTGCCACATCCGCGTAGACTTTGTCCTTCGTAATATCTTCCTGCATCAGCCGGCAAAAGCTTGATGAAGTCAGCCAAATAGCTGCGAAACTCCTCATCACAGAGACCAGGCTCCTTGGTAAACCCGTTCTCGAAATGCCGCTGAAAAGCCTCGCACATATCGTCGGTCGACCAAAGAGTATGTCCCTCCGGGTCACGCACCTCTCGAATGTACCGGTCACCGCCTCGACGAAACACTTCCTTGCGCAGTTCTGCGCCCATGTTCACAGCTTCGGAAGTCATCTTGCTTAACCTATGTCTAATTACCTGACCCATGTAACGCTCACTAGTCGAACGCTCCATGGCCTCCTTAGCTAAGGCTATCTCTAGGGAGATCCCCACCAGCCTCCGCCCGGAAGAAATTAGCTTTAAGCGTCTTCATCTTGTTAGCTTTATCTAGATTGAGCCGTTGGCTATATTCAGTGACCTAATCCTATTCTTAAGATTCTCCCACCACTTATTCCCAATGATTTCCCTAGTTAACGCCCGCTGCACTACATTAATTAGCTGGCACCGAAAGACCTGCCTGTCCAGTAAGGATTGATTGAACTTCCAGTAACCAGCCATTCTATGCCTAAAGTCTAACGCTACACGGGCATAAACAAGTTTGTTGTCCGAGTAGCCTAACCAGTGGAACGTCGGACAATCTGGGAAATCTATGTCGGCTTCTCTCACTAACATTCTATCCAGGTAACTAGATACCCAGGTAGAAGGCCAAACATGAGTTCACGTCCACATCTTCCCATCCGGATGCTCGACCCGGTATCTATCGACGAGACCGAATCCGTCAATGAGATTAACCAAGCTACGATCACCACGCCACCTACTAGCGCCCCTCCCTCTATCCCACTTGGGGTTCAGGATGGCATTCCGGTCCCCCATTAAGACTAGTTGTGAAGAACCAACCAGGAAGGGCTCCAACAGCCGAAAAAACGAGACCCGCTCTTCCCGATTATTGGGCGCAAAACCCGCAATCAGACAAAACGAGTTGCTTTTCACTGCAATATTGGCCACGATCAACCGGTTCTCGGCACCGACATAAACAAAGGTCCACTTTCGCGTCCTGGGTACGCTTGACCAGCAAAGAAACGCCTCTGGCCAGTCGGTTCCCATATGCTGAATAGGCGACAAAGTCGTTAAACAGCACACAGGCATCGACGTCGCAAACAAAGTGAGTTTCTTGGATCGCGGCCACATTCACGCCAAAAGACAAGAGGTCACGAAGCAGGCGGGCTGCCTTACTCCGATCTCTCAAGCCCTTCGCATTCAAACTCGCTAATTTGATTGACATCCGTTAGACTTGAAAGTAGAAGAAAGAGAAAATTACTTCTAATCACATACCGGGTAAAAATCTTTGGAGGCAAGCACCCTGACGGACTGTCCTAGGGAACCAGTTCCTACATCGGACGTTATTCGTCTGTCTACGACAATGCCGACAATGTCCGTAGGGTAAGTTAGTTTGACTACCCTATATAAGCAGGGAGGGAGCAAAACGGGGACCCTCCCTGAACAATTTTTACTCATTTTTCAAAGTTCCAGTGTGTTACTCCGGAACATCACAATTTTAGGGTATAGCTTTTCTACTTCAGCTATGTGTTCCCAGACCCTCGGGTTACCTCCTATACTCCGAACAAGAGTAAGTACTCCTGGGGCATGAGGGAAGTTTGTAGGATCCTCTGTGGTCATATTATCTACAGAGGACAATTTTAAGAGTGGCTATAAAAGGATGCGTCTCTGCGCAGACCACTCTTTAGAAATTTCTTTTCTCTCAATCTTCATGAGAACTTCCCCCTGGGGAAGAGGTTTCTTTTTCTTCGTACAGGTGGGAGTGGGAGTACGAGAAGGAGTAGGAGTAGAGGTAGGGGAAAGTGGAATCAGTTTAAAAGTCGGGGACTGGGGAGGTTTTTAAGGGGAAGAGGGAAGGCTCTTTGCCTTCTCAGCATAAGACAGTCTCTGTCTCTCAGGAGACACCGGCAATGATGAGCATTTCAGATTGATCTACTCGGTTACTTCTGCTTTTTCGCAGCACTTTCGGATTTTGTGGGGATTTTTTTACTCTTTGGGACATCCTGCTTGGGTGGCGACTTTTCTGGTGGTGGAAGCGTCTTGGACTTCTTCTTCCCAGCAGTCTGCCATTCCTCCTCCTTCGCAGTAGTCGTCTCTTTTAAGGCTGCTATCTCTTTTTGGTGCTGCTGGTTGCTGTGCAGTTTGGGTCTCGAGGGCCGGGTTTTTGGTTGGACACGCTTTGGCTCCGTGGTCAGAGGCTCCGCAGACCCAACAAAACGGCCTCCTGCCCTCCACCACCACAGACACGTGTGTCGACATGATGTTAGCGTCCTCTCCACAGAAGGGACAATAGCAAACTCTCGATCACCTTCTCACGCTGTTCACAAAGTGGAAGTACAGACAGCCGGTAAAGGATAATGGGAAAGACGTATGTAACACACACCTCAGCCAAACCCTTTAAGGACAAATTCTTTCGACGCCAAATCTCGACCGACGCGCCGACATTTGCCTGTACTTCAGAGCAATTTTTCTCCAACTGAAGGTCGGGCCCAAACCACACTCCAAGAATGCGAACAGGGCCGTCCGTCCAGTCGAAGGGCCCCAGGAGGGTATCACACTTCCAGGCACCTAACCGCAAGCCGGACGACTTGTCGCGGTTAATCTTAGCCCCTGTCACCTGTTCGTACCATTCAAGCGCCTTCTGTACCACCTCGATGTCACTCAGGGAGGGCACGAAAGTAGTGACGCCATCGGCGTCCGTGGAAACCCTGGCTCGAGCTCCACCAGGGACAGCGATTCCACGTAAAGCTGGACTGAACGTCCTGTCCCTTAGCCGGCAAACGAGGAGTTCTAACGCCAAAGAATAAAGTAAGGACGACAGTGGATAAACCTGCCGGACCGACCTAGACAGCGCAAAAGCGCTTGACAACCTTCCGTTCACCTGTACCATAGCTGTGGGGGAATTGATACAGGAGACTAACCTAGCGGCAGAAGTCGGATGCAATCCGGCGGCCTGCAGGACAGCCGCCAGGTAGCCATGGTCAACCCTATCAAATGCCTTGGACTGATCTAAATTGATCAGCGCGGCTTCATCGTCGTCTTTTACACCCTCTAGGATCGTGCGGATTAAATGCAGGTTGCTCTGAATTGTTCGACCCTTCACAGCACAAGTCTGTTCATACGTGTTTCCCATGATCCTTTACCGGCTGTCTGTACTTCCACTTTGTGAACGGCGTGAGAAGGCGATTGAGCGTTTGCTATTCTTCCTTCTGTTGAGAGGACGCAAACATCACGTCGACAAACGTATCTGTTACCAACGTCCGCGTCATGGGGGTCTGGAAATGCCGCACTTGGCGAGTCACAAGCTCGCTTCAAGGGTGGCTTTTCTCAGACGAGCGTTATTGGAAGACTCGTTGCTAACGGGGATAGCGAGGGACGCATTCCCTAGCCTCACTATCACTCCCCTGGTCTCGAGGCGGTGCCGTAAGCCTCAAAGGCGATCGAGTTTTCTCCTCGAATGTCTGTCGGAACATTCCTCGGTCCAGTGACCTTTCTCGGCCTAGGAAAATCTTTTATCAGGTATTAGTGGCGGGTGTCGCGAAGGATACACTACGCGAAGTGTTCGGCATGTCGGAGGGTGAGTATCGCTCTTTTTGGTTTTGGGCGCCAGGTGCCGATTATCTCACCAGCTCTGAGTTTTCACTTACCTGACGATTAGCTCGGAATCGGTTGTCTTTCAATGACGCGGCTTTCATATGGGACTGGCAGATTTGCCAGATTGTGAACACTGTGGCCTTGGTTTAAAGGAGACTTCTGCACACGCCTTCTCCCATTGTTCTCGGGTTCGCGCTCTATGGGATCGTGTCGACGAGTTGAATGCTTGTATCGTGCCGCGTGAGCTCGTGCTCATTGATCGTGCATACGCCTATGACAATGTGTCGCCCCAGTTTTCGGGAGTGAAGCGAATAGTGCTTCTGTCGCTGCTGGCCACGGCTCGAATGGTGATATGGACGACGCGACTGGAGGAAGTCTTGCGGGGTGGCCGACTTTCACATCAGGATCTAATCCGATATTTTGAGCATAAGCTCAAAATAAGGATTAGAGCTGACTGGAAACGGTTAACCTTGACAGGCTTTAGCGAAAGGTGGGTAAATGTGGCGAGCCTGGTTCGCGTGAACGGGGCTACACTTGATTTTCTCTTTTAGATCTGCTAATTACAGCGGGGTGGATTTCTTTGGAACCCTCTGCTGGTTAAAGTAGTTCCTTTATGTGTACCTATTCAATGGGAATGAATGTGATTCCTAGCCTGTCCCCGGCATTGTCTTTTGTTATGATCCAGGTCGAGATTCCCAATTTCTCCAGTTTTTATTTTGGTCCCGTTTTATCTCGTCTGGGTCAGGATTATATTCTCCCCATCCAGTTTATTTTCTCCTCGCCACTCACTGTAGAAAATATGCCTCTTGATTTTGTCCTATGGGCAGAATACAGCGGCCTCTTTGTTTTGTGGGTTGGTTGGGTCCAACTAACATCATTTAAATATATTTTTGTACTTATTGTTCAGAATAAAAATTTTATGCTCATTTGGGTTTTTTAGGTCCCTGGTACGTTTGCGGTATTTTGGTATATGAAGGATTGAATGCTGATGGACAAGTTCTTGTGGTAGATGATAAAATTGTAAAGTATGTTTGGGTCGCGAGGGAGGGGATCACTGAAGACCAACCTGAGTTTTTTACCCTCCACCCAAATCGGCCTTGTGCCACAATTGTATTTATTACAATAAATAAAGAGTTACAACCTGTTTTATTTTTATCTGCCAGCTGGACGCTAGCTGGGAACCTTACGCCGGTAAGTGTTGTTATTCTGTTGTTATTCTGTTGTTATTCTGCAATAATAAACTTCTTGTTTTGTCCAGCATTATTTTTTACCTTTCCTTAATAATTCGTTTAACGTTGCTCTCAACGTGCATTTTAGGAATATACAAACTGTAATAATTAGCGTGGTCAAGGAATTATTGTAATTTCGTTACATTATCCGGTATAAGCATATTTCTTATAGCTTGTTCTATTTGGGTTAGGCTTTCTTCCTTTATGATCAATTAATTACGCCATCCATAGGTTTGTAATGGAATTCTGAAAGTGAATTAGTAATACCTTCAACAGAGAAAAATATTGATCCCTCCATACTTGTTTTGCGAGTATGTTTTGCAAAGTTTCCTGTTTTAATATTTGCTTTTGTAAGTTTAACTCTTACTCCTGCTGTTGTTGTTACTGCTTATGAATTCATTTATTTTGTTCTTCCCACTGTGTCTGCTGTTGTTGTATAGCGATATATAGGATTTTTAAAAATTCCTGCAACTGCTCCATATTAATTTATTCAACTTACAACAAATATATACAAACCCAACTGTACACTCGACGAATGGGTTAATCCAGCAACTGGTAAGGAAAACGTATTATACTTCGTTTTTTACTTTTTTTTATAGTTGACGAAAACAAAAATTACTTCTTACCTTACATCATAGACATTTTTTTTATGTTCTTTTGTTCGTTACTGTTGTCTTTAGAGGGGTTCTTTTTTATCACAGTTGATACTGTTATTCTTTTCGAATCTTCGATGTCCACTGTTATATCGCGGGAACGATATAAATAACAAGGTAAATTCCAAGTGGAAAGATTTACACAACACGTAAAGGGAAAACAAATAACAGAGTTTATTATACGGAAAAGTACAATTAACAGAGAGTTCAATAAAATGGTAAGTCAAGCCGGAATGGAAGCGGAAGGATATTTCTTTTGTAAAAATACAAAAATGTGGCACATAGCCGAAAAAGAGGGTGGATAGAGGGTGGTTTTCAGTATCTATCCTATACTTAGCTAATCACATTCACGACCCAATCATTCTTAACAATTTCTTTTTGCCACAAGAACTCGTTCATCTTCATACCATTCTACAAACACCATAATACCACAAAATCACAGGGGAGTCTAAAAACGGGGTAACACCCATGACATAAAAATGCTACTATTTACAATACAGGGAGGGGTTCACAGGAAATCGCCACGTTGTACCGTAAGCGACTTAAAAACGAAAATCAAGACTAGCGCCATTCACGCGGACCAGACTTGCTACAGTTATCCACCTTTTGCTGAAATCTGTCGATATCAAGCGCTTTCTATCAACTCTGATCTTCATTTTAAGCTGATGCTTAAAGAATCCGATCAGATGCTGTTAAGAATAACGCTCATATTGCAAGATCCCCTTCTTTCTTTCGCAACGTCCAAATCACCATTCCAGTTACAGCCAGCAACGTGAAACACATCATCTGTTTCACCCCGGTAAACGGGAGCGACACATTATCGCACGCGTACGTGAGATCAATGGACACAAGCTGATCAGGAACGATACAAGCCGTCAACTCGCTGACAAACTCTCAAAAATGACACACATGAGGACAATGGTAGAAGGCGTGTGCAGCCATTTCTTCTGAACCAAGGTCACACCGATGACAATCAGGTATATCAGCTCCGCCCCATTTGAAGGCCCTGTTATTGAGAGATAGCAAGTTCAGAATCAACCGCCAGCTAAGCAAAAACTCAGGGTTACTGAGGTAATCCGCTGCTGCAGCCGAAGACCAAAACGAGAATGACTCATTGTAACATGTTAAGTGTAACAAAAGAAAAAAAATGATTGACCAAAACTCAGAGTTAAATCACATACAAACATTCAATTTACGATAAACACAAAAATTATATATATATACAAAATGTACAATTTTTTACATTCAAAACAGAAACGTAGAGTTTACTACTGGCAGGCGACGTGTTACGAAGAGGAAGGAAGAGTCAGTTTCTTTACCCAGTTAAGTTAATGAAGTAGTTAAGAGCTATACTTTTTGGAAATCCTTACATAAAGAATACTTTCCAGTATGGTGAATGAAAAGTCAAAAATATCTATTTACCCTTTTTGTTCCAAGAGGTTCTCTTTCAGGTTTTAGTTGGTCGGCAACTTTTCTTAAAGATTCCTACGGCTGGATATAAATTCCTTGAATCAAAGCCGGAGATGATAACGTCAGCAAATCCTTTTAACAACTAATTACTCTCTCCACAAAACCTATTTTTAAAGGGGCTAACATCTAATTTGTATATTTCTAGAACATTTCGAATTCTCTCGAATCTACTGGAATTTTCTACAATCTTCCAAGACGTTCTATTTCTAATTTCTCTATTTAAGAACTAATTCATGAATTAAAACTTTTTTGTAATAACAAGTAGAACTCAATAGAATCCCTTACTATATCTTTTTAAACAGTATTAATATTATTTTTATATATAAATGCATCCTCGTAACACTTCCCCCCTTCAAAGTAAAAGTTTTGAAATCATGACGAAAAACTTTTATGAGACAATATCAGTCTGTTTTGTTTTGTTGTAAAGCAATAAATCATAATATCATTTTTTTTTAAGTTATGCTTTAGATAAAGCATCTGCAATAACATTATTCATTCCTTTAATGTGTTTTATAATAATGTCATATTCTTGCAGGAGAAGACTCCATCTTGTAAGTCTTTGATTTTTATTAGTCACTTTTTGAAAGAACGTTAGTAGATTATGATCAGTATAAATCAGAACAGGATAAGCAGTAACAATGAGGTAAAAGTCAAAATGTTGTAGCGCTGATAACATCGCCAAGCATTCTTTTCAAGAGTAGAATATTATTTCTTCTGATAAGTTTTTAACTTTTTTGACAAATATTCAATGGCTCTATCGACGCCTTCATCATCTTCTTGGATTAAGATGTCACCCATTCCAACATCACTGGCATCGATTTGCAATTTAAATTGTTTTGAAAAAACTGGAGTTGCAAGAGCTGGGCCACCAATGAGAGTTGACTTGATTCTGTTGAAAGCCTCATTACAGGTTTTATTCCACTTGTATTTTACATCCTTTTTAGGAGGTCGGTGAGAGGACTTACTATTGATGAGAATTACAAAATTTTCTGTAGAATCCCACCATACCGAGAAATCTCATTGATGGTGCGTACATGTTCGTCCCAAGTCATGCTGTACACAATTACATAATCTATGTAGACCTCACATCCCAGAATTGCGTGTAGAAGGGAATGCAGCATCCTTTGAAATGTTGCCAGCGCATTTGTCATCCCAAACGGCATAACCTTATATTGGTATAAACCTTCTGAAGTCACAAATGCTGAAATTTCTTTGGCATTGTCACTTAAGGGCACTTGCCAATAACCTTTCATTAAATCAAATTTACTGACATATTTCGCCTTGCCGATGTTGTCAATACACTCATCAATTCTAGGAATTGGAAAAGAGTCACTTTTGGTTACTATATTTACTTTTCGAAAGTCTATTACAAATCGGTAGGTTCCATTAGGTTTTGGTATAAGAATACAAGAACTCCACTGTTGCTTGGTTCAACGATGTCATTATCCAGCATATATTTAATCTCTGCTCTCAACTGCTGAAGTTTGATTGGATTTACCCGGTAAAAATGTTGTTTGATGGACTATTCATCTCCAACGAAAACATCATGTACTGCAACCGTTGTTTTTCTAGGAACATCAGGAAAAAGATTTTTGAAATCATTGACCAAACTATGCATTTCTTTTCTTTTCTAATTTGATAAATGTTCAAATTTTACATTTAAATTAGATAGGATTTCCGAGTTTTTAAATGACTATTCTGACCCATGTCCTTCTCCCCAATAACTGTATCTTCATTATTGTCTAAATCATCTTTAAATTGATTTGTATTATTTATGTTTATTAAGGTTGAAACTGATTTATTATGAGTTGTATAATTTCTGTCGATATAACTTTTTAACATATTAATGTGGCAAATTCTTTTCTTTTTCGATCTGGAGTGCGGATGATATAATTTACATCATTAATCTTCTTTTCTATCACATAAGAACCAAAATATCTTGCGTGTAGAGGATGATTAGGAATAAAAAAAATACTAAAACTTTGTCACCACTTTCAAACTTACGATCTTTACTATTTTTATTGTATCTGGACTTCATTTTAATTTGGGAGATTTTAAAATTTTTCTTGTGCTATTTTGAAAGCATTGTATAATTTCTCGTTAAAATTTGATACATAGTCTAAAAGATGCATCTCATTTTGTTCAGTCAACCATTTTTCTTTTAGAAGTCTTAGAGGACCCCTAACCGTATGTCCGAAAACCAATTGAAAAGGATTAAACCCAAGAGTGTCTTGAACAGCTTCTCTAGCGGCAAACAAAATAAAATGAACCCCTTTGTCCCAATCCTTTTTATATTGATAACATTATTTTCTGATCATAGACTTTACTGTTTGATGAAAACGCTCAAGAGCTCCCTGTGATTCGGGGTGATAAACAATGGATTTGTATTGCTTAATAGGCATTTGACACATTACTTGTTGAAATAAACAAGACAAAATTCGAACCTTGGTTTGACTGAATAACCGAAGGTATCCCACTGAACAGAAAAATTTAGTTAAAGCCTTAACAATAGTCCTAGCCTTAATATTTCTTAGAGGGATAGCCTCTGGAAAGCGAGTTGATGTACACATAATTGTCAATAAATATTGGTTTCCTATTTTTGTTTTTGGAAGAGGACCAACACAATCAACTAGCACTCTACTAAAAGGTTCTTCAAATGCTGGAATAGGTTTCAGGGGGCGGACGGAATCTTTTGTTTAAGTTTTCCAAACATCTGGCATGTGTGGCAGGGGTTACAGAAATTGACGATATCCTGCCTAAGTTTCGGCCACTAAAAATGATTTAATATTTTTTCACATGTCTTATTTATTCCTAAATGAGCTGACATTGAAGTATCATGAGCTATGTTTAGCATTTCTTGTTTGTATACTTTCGGGACCACTATTTGGTTTATTATCTTCCACTCCTCATTTAGGCTGGCATCCACTGAGCGCCATTTTCTCATTAAAATGCCATCTCTCATATAAAAACATTCTCTAACTTTTCTTGCTTCTTCTAAAGGGTGTAATTTATTTTTTAAAAGAGAGTTCAAGATCTTTTTCTTGTTCAATAACAAATTGATTTTTATTTAGATAGTCTTTCATTTTTTCTGTACCATTTCTCTTTTGGGGAGGTGGTTTAGTTAATGTTTTATCCGAATTATTGGTTTGTTCTAAATGATGAGATATAAAGGTTTCACTCAACTGTAACCAATTAGCTGGTGTTGCTGAATCTTCCTTTTCTGAAATTTGTTCCTTTGCTTTTGCCCTAGTAATAACACAATCAGGGTATAATTCACTGCTTTCTTCGACCTTGAATTCATCGTTTATTTCTATTTTATAACAGACGATTGGTTCTGTCACCTGCTAAGTCGTTGCCTAACTGTAAGGAACCCCTTGAACTGGCAGGGTTGGTCGTACACCGACTACAACCGAACCATTCACCAATTTCGAATTTATATACATTTTATGAAGGGGAACCTTAATTACACCTAATTCAATACCTTGCAATAAAACAAAATCACCAGTGAAGGTCGATTCCGATAGCTCTAGTATGCCTTCTAATAATAAGGTTTGAGACACACCGGTGTCTCGTAAGATAGACCTAGTTTTCTCAGGGTCGTCGATTTAAACAGAGCTCTGGGATAAAAATGGTTTGTAATTTTCCATACATGAGTTTTTATTTTTTCTAACATCTAGTTTAGAGAAAGAAAACGAGAAAAGGAGTTACTTGTTCTGTTTTATAGCAAAAGCATGAGGCTGAAGGGAGTTCTTTTCTTCCAGTTTTCTTTTTAGGGTGCGGCAGTCGGATATTATGCGATTATCCTTCTTACAATAGGTACAGGATATTTTTGATTCTGTCGGAACAGAACATTTAGGTGTATCTCTTATTTTTTGTGCATATCACTTCTATGAGATACATTATGAGGGAGAGGGTTGGACAGTGTTTGTGTATTTGTGTGAAAACCTGACTGGTTTTTGTTTATTTTAATGTTTTCAAACTCTTTTTGTGAGTTAAACTATAGGCGTCTGCTACTATTGCAGCCTCGTTAATCGTTTCTACATTCTTATCTTCGCGATGTATTCGAATCTTCTGTGAAACGCATTGTTTAAATTCTTCAATAAGAATGAGTTGGCGTAACTTATAATAATTATCTAGTTTTTTCGCCCTAACCCATCTATCAAAGAGATCTTCTTTTTCCCTAGCAAACTCAACGTATGTCTGTTGCACGAACATCTTATAATTTCGAAATTTCTGCCTATATGCCTCTGGTACTAATTTATATGCATTTAAAATGGCATTTATTTTTTTTATAATCTATTGCCTCTTCAATACTGAGAGCCAAGTATATATCAGCAACTCTGCTGACCAAACCGTCTGTAGGAGTGTTGACCAGATTTCGTAAGGCCATCCTAAATTTATTTCTACTTTTTCAAAATTAGGAAAATATTTTTCCACTTTTTTCTCACAAAACTTAGGTACTAATTTATATCTTCCGGCATCAAATGCTGCACTTAAGGAAGAATTCTCTGAATTTTGACTTCTATTTTCATGTTGTAATCTTATTTTTTGTAACTATTTCAGCTTGGATTTTTAATTTTTCCATTTCTATTCTTTCTTGCATCTCTAATATTTTTTATTTCTAATTGAAGACGTAAACTACTTTGGTCGTCTTTTTCGTCTATATCAAATGAGTCTAAGAAATTTTATTTATTAATTATTTTGCTACGATGATTTTAATCTCTGTCTTTTTCATAGACGTGTTTGTATTTAATTTGAAATAGTCCGCAATTTGTAATAAGTCCGATTTTTGTAAAACTTCAGATGATTCGCTAACATCGACTAAACTTAAAAAATATTCCACGGAAAAAGGCATATTTTTGTTATTTATATTTTACGAAAGATTTATTTTCTCTTCGCGAATTACGTATATTGAGTTTATTTTGTTTGTTTCATTTTTACGGTATTATCGAGTTAGACGAGCCCTTAATTTTTGTTATTTATTTAGGTACCTCCACTTTTCAGTATAAATTTTCGATACCTGATTTTAAAATGAAATTTTAAAAATAAATAAGTTATATTTTAGGTTTAAAATTAGTTTTAATTGAAAGTCAAGAGATTAATTTTAGTAATTCCAGTAAACAAAATACACTGGCGTATTTTAAAACGAAATTATATTGATTGGAATCTAAAATATTTCAGATTAAAAAAAAAAATTTAAAAGTACCGCCATTTTATTGATTGATGACAGATTTTTAAACAGTAGCCACATTCCTGTTTTAAAAATCTGGCAAAAATAAAATATACGTCGCTGACACGTTATTGAAGTCAATTTTTTTAAGTTAAAACTTACCTTTATCTGTTTTCAAACAAAGGTACTTGCTTACTCTCTGAAATATTTGCTATAGCATTTTATTAGCTAAGGTAATCCGATATACGCTGGCTATCTCAAGTGCCGAGTGACATAATGACAACCGGAAGTTATAAACAAGGCTAAAGTAGGGAGACCGAAGGCGACAAAATTATACGAATGTAATTTTTTATGTAAGGGAAGACAACCCTTTAATCACGTGACCTTGTAATGATAAATATCACGTACGGCCATCCGTAAAAATGCACACAATTAAAATGTTTTAATTATTTTAAAAATCCAATGGCTCAATCATTTGTATTAAGCTTTTACATTTTCGATTAGTAATTGTAGTCTTCATGCATTAATTACATAACCTAGCCGAAAACGTTGAAGAAGAAATTTAACAATAATTTTAAACTTTTTAGAAATAATTTTTAAATATTATGAAAAAATTTTAAAAAAATGAAAATAATTCTTGTAAAAATTCATTATTCATTGATTTTTTTTCTTTTCAGACTATGATACGCTTAATTTATATTGTTCATAAAAGCAATCAGAAGTTTATCCACATAGAAATTAACATAATTATTGCATTTTTCGCAATTCGGACCAATTTTTTAGAAAAGGGGCTCTATTGGAGAAAAAAAAACTGTTGATTAGCATTCACCAATGACTCCTGAATTTAATTATATTAGGCATATTGTGGACAAAATTCGAATTTTTAAGCATTTGTGGAAATTAATTGATGGGGGGTAACATATGTAAAAAACAAAATATTTTTACTAATATTTTATACAAAATAATTATTTCAACATTGATTTCGATTAATTAGGAATAAGTCCTGAAATTTTCATCAAAATCCAACCATTATTTGATTTATGCAAGAATTTCCAAATTAATATGTTTTCACGGCCCAAAAAAGTGCATTGCGTAACAATTACGTTTGTTTACTTAATAAAATAGCGGCAATTTGGATATCGCGCTTACGTAATAAAAAAAAAGACTTTCTACAACAATTTCGAACGTATTAGAAATAATTAAAAAATTTTAAAAATATTTAAAAAATGCTTTGTTCTATCCTCTTAATGGTAATATAAACTTTTTGCCGATAAAACTTTGTTTTTATTTAGTTTGGAACCTTTTCCCTTCTGACTATGCTGTTTTTTCAGAGATTTTTGGGAGGTACCTATAATTTATTTAGGCATGTAGTTTTTTATTGAGTTGGACGAGCTTCTAATTTTTGTTATTTATTTATTTATTATATTATCGAAATGTACGAGCTCCTAATTTTTGTTATTTATTTATTTTTTATATTATCAAAATGTACGAGCTCCTAATTTTTTGTTACGATATTATAGATCCCGGACGAGCCCCAATTTTGTTACGTGTTAAGAGTAACAAAAGAAAAAATATGATTGACCAAAACGCAATCACTTACAAGTATTTAATTTACGATAAACACAAAAATTATATATATATACAAAATGTACAATTTTTTACATTCAAAACAGAAACGTAGAGTTTACTACTGGCAGGCGACGTGTTACGAAGAGGAAGGAAGAGTCAGTTTCTTTACCCAGTTAAGTTAATGAAGTAGTTAAGAGCTATACTTTTTGGAAATCCTTACATAAAGAATACTTTCCAGTATGGTGAATGAAAAGTCAAAAATATCTATTTACCCTTTTTGTTCCAAGAGGTTCTCTTTCAGGTTTTAGTTGGTCGGCAACTTTTCTTAAAGATTCCTACGGCTGGATATAAATTCCTTGAATCAAAGCCGGAGATGATAACGTCAGCAAATCCTTTTATCAACTAACTACTCTCTCCCCAAAACCTATTTTTAAAGGGGTTAGCAACTAATTTGTATATTTCTAGAACATTTCGAATTCTCTCGAATCTACTGGAATTTTCTACAATCTTCCAAGACGTTCTATTTCTAATTTCTCTATTTAAGAACTAATTCACGAATTAAAACTTTTTTGTAATAACAAGTAGAACTCAATAGAATCCCTTACTATAACTTTGTATACATTATTAATATTATTTTTATATATAAATGCATCCTCGTAACACTCATCCACCAACAAACCGAGCCGATCAAGTAGAGAGTCCTTCATCGCAACCCCCTTCACTAATAAACGATAGAAATGCCTCTGAGGCTGAGAATGATCAGTAGACCGAGGAATAGCCCGTAAGGCACTTCGACATTCGAGCAGGAATTCCGATTGATTTCAGGGCCTACGACGGCGCTCAGCTCGCGAAACGGGAGGAGTGATATTAAGGCAAGGGAAAGCTTCCCTGGCACTCCTCTCCAAAATCGAATCCTCAGTCAAGACGCGGCGTAGGAAAGCCAACCTCGAGGCGTGTTGGTGACACTCCATGTGTAGTATTCCCATCCCCACTTGAGACAAAGTTTAGCGTAGACTCTTTTGTTGGCCAGGTGCTTGCATCCTCCCCACAAGAAGTCGAACAGCAAGCGCTCGATCGTCTTCCTGTGGTCATCAGAAAGAGGGAGTTCCGACAACCGGTAAAGGACGTGGGAAAAGATGTATGTAACACACACGGACAACCGCCGCCGAAGCCAAATCGCGACCGACGTTCCGACCTTTGCCAGTACCTCCGACCAATTTTTCTCCAGGTGAAGATCCGTCGTGCACCACACTCCAAGAATGCGGATGGGACCGTCAGTTCCACGATAGCAACGCCCTTCCAGGCATCCAACTGCAAGCAGGAAGACTTGTTACTGTTAATTTTGGCCCCTGTAACCTTTTCATACAGTTCAATTGCCTTCTATACCACATCAATGTCGTCCCGGGATGACACGAAAATAGATACGTCATCGGCGTACACAGAAACCCTGGCTCAAGCTCCACCAGTAACGGCGATTCCGCGTAGGGACGGACGGCACGCTCTGTCTTTTATCCGGCAAAGGAAGGGCTCTAACGCCAAAGCATAAAGTAAGGGCGACAGCGAGCAACCATGACGAACCGACCGAGACAGCGCAAAAGCGCCCGACCGCTTTCCGTTCACCTGTACCACAGCAGTGGGGGATCGATACAGTAGGCTGGTCCACTTGCAGAAATTGGTTTGAATCCAGCGGCCTGCAGGACAGCTGTCAGATACCGATGATCAACACTATCAAATACCTTGGACTGATCCAAATTGATCAGTGAGGCTTCTTCGTCGTCTTCTACACCCTCTATGATCGTACGGATCAAGTGCAGTTTGCACTGAACTGTTCGGCCCTTCACAGCACAAGTCTGCTCGGGTCCCAACAGAATCTCGGCAACTGTCTGCAAGCGTCAGGATCTTGGCCCAAATCTTTCACTCTGTGTTTAGCAGAGTTATGGGCCTGTAATTATCTAAACCCCCAACACCCTTGACCCTTTTCAACAGCGTGATCATACTCCTGGAAATCCGGTCGGGCACGGAACTCTGCCGGAACCAGTTGTTATAGACCATCGTCAAAATCGGTACAAAGATACAATTCATCGAGTAGACCATCAAGTCCCGGAGATTTGCCCATACCGACCCTCTTCAATGCCAAGTGGACTTCACCCTCCGTGATCTCTCCCTCGTAGCTAGCTGCTTCAGTCGGCCCAAGCCGAGGAAAGTCAGGAATATCTACGAAACTCTTCATCACGGAAACCAGGCTCCTTGGTAAACCGGCTTTCGAAATGCCGCCGAAACGCTTCACACATATCGTCGGTCGACCGAAGAGTATGCCCCTCCAGGGTCTTGACCTCTCGAATATATCGATCGCCACCGACTGATTTCTTCCTTGCGCAATTCAGCGCCCATGTTCACAACTTCGTTAGACATCTTGTTTAACCTATGTCTAATTACCTGACCCTGGTACCGCTTGCTAACCAAGCGATCCAAGGCCTACCTAGCTAACGCTAACTCTAGGGGATCCCCCCAGCCTCCACCCGGAAGAATCTATCTTTAAGTGTTTTCACCTTGTTCGCATTACCTAGTGCGAATCCGATAGCTATAGTCAGCGGTGAAAGACCTAATACTATCCTTAAGCCTCTCCCACCACCTATTCCCAATAACAGCCCCGACTAATTTCCTCTGCACTAATCTAGTAAGCTGTCGCCGGAAGTCCCGCTTGTCCAGTAAGGACTCGTTGAACTTCCAGTGTCCAGTCAATCTAGGCCTACCGTCTAACGCCACCCGGGCACAAACAAGTTTGTGGTCTGAGTAACCTAACCAGTGGAACGTGAGACAATCTAACAACTATAGATCGCCCCTTCTGACTAACATTCTATCCAGATAGCTAACTATCTGAGCAGACGGCCAACTAAGTGCCCACGTTCACATTTTCCTCCCAGAATGATCGGCCCGGTATCTATCGACGAGACCGATATTCTCGTTCACACCGACCAAGCTACGATCACTCAACCTACCGCTAGCTCCTCGCACTAACTTGTGGCCCAGGACGGCATTCGAGTCCCCTATTAAGACTAGGCGTAAAGAATCCACTAGGAAAGGCCCCAACTGACGGAAAAATTAGACGCACTCCTCCCAGTCATTGGGCGCATAAACAGCAACGATTCGAAACGACATACTTTTCACGGCAATATCGGCCACGATCAACCGGCCCCCCATGTCAACATCGACAAGGTCCACTGTCGCACTCAGGGTATGTTTAACCAACAAGGGAACACTTCTGGCCAGCTGGTCCCCGTATGCTGAATGGACAACAAAGTCGCTAGACAGCACACGAGCATCAACTTCAGAAACAAAGTGTGTCTCCTGGATCGCAGCCACATCTACTCCGAAGGACAAGAAATCACGAAGCAGGCGGGCAGCCTTACTCCGATCTCTCAGGCCCCTCACATTCAAGTTAGCTAGTTTGAAAGTCATTTCTAAGTGTTACCCCTCAGATACAAACTTGACGAAAATCTGCGGTAGTCGGGACCCCGACGGATTGTCCCAGATTGCCTGATCCGATATCAGACGTAATTCAACCTTCCGGGACAATACCGCCGACGTCCGTAGGGAACGTAAGTTTTATAGCCCTTTCAAGAGAAGGATGGAAGATGACAGGGACGCTACAGCACAAAAATGATTAGAAAGCCCTACACCCTAAAATTGCCCCCGGTATTTCTTATAAGAGTTAAAACTCTGGGGGCGTGTGAAAAATTACTCGGTTCTTCGACGGACTTGCCGTCGGCCGAGGTCAATTTGCGAGGAAACGTCTCTCTCTAAGGCTGGTATATTTATTATGCAAATCCCCACATGCTTAAAAGGGTTCTCCAACTTTTCCTTGGGAGCAGGTTGACTGACTTTAGGAAAGGGTGTTTCAAATTGGGAGGGAGAAACTTCACTTTTTTGGGTATGGTACTTCAGTCTATGAAAGAGTTATTTCCGAATTGGAAGAGGGTTGGGAAGGGGTGTTACTGGTTGGGAGAAGGGTCTGTCATACTGGAGAGGGAGAATGACACCTCCACTTAACTTTAACAGTTTTTGCTGGTGATGCAGGGGTAGATTGGGTTCTGGCGGTAACCATGACTCTTTCCGCCCTGCTGCGCTCTGCTACCTTCTTTTTCCCCTTTTTGATTGCCACTTCCTCCTCCTCCTCCTGTCCTCTCTTCAATGACAAAGATCGCGAGGGAAGCATCTCCTCATTTTCCATGTCCTGTTCTGTTGGATTCGTCTCAACCCGTTCACGTTGCTTTTCCATCTCTTGCTCCTCCTGATGTTGCCCCTTTTGTTATTGCTTCTCTTCCTTTTTCAAAGAAGAATTTTTCTTGAATGTAGGTGTCTTTTTTAGGGGCATCCTGTTGAGAAGGAGGTGTGACTGATTTTCTGCCCCTCCTCACTACTTCAATCCATTCGCCTTGGTTGGACGAACGATTCGCCGACTCAGCTTGTTTGGTGGACACCGCCTCCACCGGTGTTTCGGCTGTCACAGTCGCCGCTACCGGATTTCTTGTGGGGCACATTTTAGATAAGTGCCTCACACATCCAGCATCCGGTACCACACATCCAGCATCCGGTACCACACATCCAGCAATATGGACGTCTCCCTTCAACGACCACAAAAGGCTTAAGTATGTCGAGGATACGCGTAAAATTATTTCTGGCTAATGTGACATAAGACAGATATCTTCGGTGGGTACCCCCGACTTGCTGGCTATACATGTCACCTCTTCTACCGATCCAAATTGGACGAAAAATCCGCCAAGACTATCACATGTAATATTCAAAGGTAGACCGTGTACGATGATTTTAGTACGCCGGGTGCCCAAATATTCAGTCTGCAGTCTGAGAATTTTTGTAGTGAAAATACATCCTGGCCTCCTCTTCTGTTGCGTGCAAAATATCCCACAAACTTCTTGACTGCCTTGATAGAATCTTTGGAATAATTCTTAGGCTTTTAATTGCCTCCTCCATGTTTTCTCTGCTGACAGCGATCAGCTTACGCGTTTACGCCTCCGATGTCAGCAACGAAATAGTCCTATCTGAAATTATATTCAATGCTTCTAGGATTGTTACCAGTTCATTGCCATTATTGAATTTTTCATATTCGAGTCTCATCCGCTCGTAATATGCAGAATCTTTTTCTCCGTTGAGTTCGACCATACTGATGGCAATGGAGACACTGTCTGTGTACCATTTGGCTGAGAAAACACGCAAAAACTGGTCGAAAAAAATATAATAATTAAAAATAACTCATAAAATTCGGTCGCAGAAAAACTAATCCAGTAACGTAAATATTCTTGTAAAGTCAAAGTGTAACACACTCAAAAACAAACAAAAAAAACAATGAGGCAGGAGTCGATCGTCTCGTACTTCCTTACTTCTTAACCTCTTCGGCGAGTCAGTTTTCGGGGATGATAGGATGATAAACATTTATTAAATAAACGCAACGAAATTAATGTCATAGGTAGACATTGTAAATTATTCACATTAGAAAATGGATAAAACCTAAATTAAATAACATGCATATAACCAACAAGTACATAAGAAAAATAATCACTGACGAACTAGGTAAAAATAAAGCCAAAAATAGAATACATTTTTTTTTTAAATAAATTCCCCCATTTGTATCATGGAAAAAATCTTTACAACAAATGGATAGATGGAACAAAAAAAATCGCAGTTTAGGGTTTTTGGGAAAAAATCTGTTCTTTAACAAATAGACTAAAAAGGATAAGTAAGGAAAGAATAGGGGATTGGTACTCAAAAGTAATATCACATCAAATGTGAACAGAAGGGAAAATGATAAGATCAGAGTAATGGGAAATAAAACATTAAGGAAGGGAAACAGACAAGGGAAGATAGGGTCAAGGACAAAGGAAAAAGAAAAAAGAAGAAAAAAGTTGGTTAGCATGTATTCTTCCGGGTCAAACCCCAAAGTGAATCTCCATTCTGATTAACCACACACAAAAAAAAACACCCACATATATTCACAGCAAACCAAAAGATTTTGTCATTTAAATGTAAATCATCTGCACAACCACACCAACATTGCCTGATGATGAGAACCTATCTCGAAATATAGAAATTTCCATGTCGCAATGTAAAATTGACACATAACTATATCATTATATTATATTAAGCTCTATAATACTCGTTATGTTGAGCACTGTTTATAATAAAATAAATGCCAGACTACTCAAAATAAAAAAAAATCCTTGAGTCCTCTTCACTTGGAATTATTTCGCTCCCATACAGGTAGAGCACTCTACACATTTGTTTTATTTTCAAGTTTTCAACAAAAAAACAAAAACAAAAACAAACAAAGAAAAACGAGCAGTCAACTCGCCGACCCGGTCCCATAGAAGGCGAACCTGCGAACAATGTTAGAAGGCGTGCGAAGCCGTTTCTTCCAAGCCAAGGTCACAGCATTCACAATCTGGCAAATCCACCAGGCCTCATATGAAGGCCTTGTCATTGAGAGGCAACCGATTTCGAGCTAATCGCCAAGTGAGCGAAAACTCAGTGTTGCTGAGATAATCACTACATGGCGCCCAAGACCAGAACAAGCGAAACTCATCCTCCGACTAACGGGGCACATCACGTAATGAATCCTTCGCGATGCCCTCCACTAACCCACGATAGAAGACTCACCTACGCCGTGAAAGGTTACTGGATCGTGGAATGACCCGCAGGGCCGCCAGACTTTCGAGGAGAAAACTCGATCGCCCTCGAGGCTTACGGCACCGTTTTGAGATGGGGAGAGTGATAGTAAGGCTAGGGAACGTGTCGCTCGCTATCCCCCTCAGCAATGAGTCTTCCAAAATCGTTTGCCTGAGAAAAACTAACCATGACGCAACCTTATGGCCCATCAGGTATGACATTCCCTGACCCCCATGACACGGACGTTGCTAACAGACACGTTTGTCGACGTAGTGTTTGCGTCCTTTCCACAGAATGGAGAATAGCAAACGCTCGATCGCCTCCCTACGCCGTTTACTGACAACCGGTAAAGAATAATGGGAAAGACGTATGTAGCACACGCCTAAGCCTTAATGGATATATTACTTCGACGCCAAGTCTTACCCGACGCGTCTACCTTTGCCAGTACTTCAGACCAATTTTTCTCCAACTGTAGGTCGGGCCCGAAACACACTCCAAGAATGCGGACCTGGCCGTCTGTCCAGTCGAAGAGCCCCGGAAGGGTAACACCCTTCCAGGCACCTAACCGCAAACCGGACGACTTGTTGCGGTTAATCTTGGCCCCTGTCACGTGTTCGTACCGTTCAAGCGCCTTCTGTACCACTTTGATGTCACTCCGGGAGGTCACAAAAGTAGTGTCGTCATCGGCGTACGCGGAAACCCTGGCTCGAGCACCACCAGGGACAGCGATTTCACGTAGGGCCGGACTGCACGCCCTGTCCCTTAGTCGGCGAAGGAGGGGCTCCAACGCCAAAGCATAAAGTACTGGCGACAGTGGACAACCCTGTCGGACCGACCTAGACAGCGCCAGAACGCACGACAACTTTCCGTTCATCTGTACCACAGCCATGGGGGATTGATACAGGAGGCTAATCCAGCGGTGGAAGTTGGTTTTGAATCCAGCACCTGCAGGACAGCCGCCAGATAACGATGGTCAATCCTATCAAATGCCTTGAACTAATCTAAATTGATCAGCGCGGCTTGTTCGTCGTCTTTTATCCCCTCTATGATCGTGCCTATCAGATGCAGGTTGCTCTCAATTATTTGGCCCTTCACAGCACAAGTTTTCTCAGGCCCCAACATAGACTCGACAACCAATTGCAAACGACTTTGCAAGATCTTGGCCAAAATCTTTAACTCTGTGTTTAGCAGAGACATGGGCCGGTAACCCTCTACTTCCTTCCCCCATATCCTTACCTTTTCTCAACAGCGTGATCACACCCCTGGTGAACCGGTTGGGAATGGACCCCTGACGGAACCAGTTGTTGAACACGACAGTCAAAATCGGGGACAACGATGTGCGACAGCCTCAAGTACAATTCATAGAGCAAACCATCGAGACCCGGCGATTTGCCTCTGTCGACCTTCTTCAAAGCCGCGTAGACTTCGCCCTACGTAATCTCTCCTTCGCAGCTAGCTGCATCAGCCGGCAAAAGCCTGGGGAAGTCAGCCAAATAACTGCGAAACTCCTCATCACGGAGACCAGGCTCCTTGGTAAACAGGATCTCGAAATGCCGCCGAAACGCCTCGCACATATCGTCAGTCGACCGAAGAGAATGCTCCTCCTGGAGGCAAACCTCTCGAATGTACCGGTCGCCGCCTCGGGGAATCTCATCCTTGCGCAGTTCTGCGCCCATGTTCACAACTTCGGAAGACATCTTGCTTAACCTATGTCTAACTACCTGGCCCATGTACCGATCGCTATTCGACCGCTCCACGGCCTCCTTAGATATGACTATCTCTAGTGGATCCCCACCAGCCACCGCCCGAGAGTAATTAGCTCTAAGTGTCTTCACCTTGTCAGCCTTTTCTAGTTTAAGCTGTTTGCTGAACTTGGTGGTGAAAGACCTCATACTATTCTTAAGAATCTCCCACCACTTATTCCTAATGACTCTTCCATTTAACGCCCGCTGCACTAAGTTCATTAGCTGGCTGCTGACTTCACGATATTTATTATTGTAAGAATACAAAAGTTATGGCAAAAAGTCGACAAAAGGGGAGGGGTAGAGGTTGGTTCACGCTTAACTATCCTATACCTAGATAAACACTGTCACGACCCATTCACTCATTACAATTTGCTCAAATCACCAAAAGACCCCACCCATCATCTCCCAATCCTTCAAACACCACAGTACCACATATTTACGAGGGACTCTTAAAAACGGGTGAAACCCATGATGCAACCAGCAAATCTAAAAGAGAAAATCAAGACTAGCCCCGTTCACGCGAACCAGGCTCGCCACATTTACCCATCTTTTGCTGAAGTCTGTCGAAGTCAAACCTTTCCAATTAGTTCTAATCCTTATTTTGAGCTGATGCTCAAAATATCGGATCAGATCCTGATGTGAAAGACGCTAACCTGGCAAGACACCCTCCGTTCGCGTGGTCCAAATCACCATTCGAGCCTTGGCTAGCAGCGACAGAAACACCATACGCTTCATCCCAGAAAACGGGGGCGACACATTGTCGCAGGCGAATGCACGATCAATGAGCACAAGCTCTCGCGGCGTGATACGAGCAGTCAACTCGCCGACCCGGTCCCATAGAGGGCGAACCCGAAAACAATGGTAGAAGGCATGCGAAGCCGTTTCTTCCAAACCAAGGTTGCAGCGTTCACAATCTGGCAAATCCACCAGGCCCCATATGAAGGCCTTGTCATTGAGAGGCAAGCAATTCCGAGCTAATCGCCAAGTGAGCGAAAACTCAGAGTTGCTGAGATAATCACTACCTGGCGCCCAAGACCAGAACGAGCGAAACTCATCCTCCGACAAGCGCAGCACATCACGTAATGGATCCTTGGCGACGCCCTCCACTAACCCACGATAGAAGACATTCAACGAGAAAACTCGATCGCCCTCGAGGCTTACGGCACCGCCTCGAGATGGGGGGGAGTGATAGTAAGGCTAGGGAACATGTCCCTCACTATCCCCCTAAGCAATGAGTCTTCCAAAATCGCTCGCTTGAGAAAAACCAACCTTGACGCAACCTTATGGCCCATCAGGTATGGCATTCCCAGACTCCCATGACACGGACATTGGTAACAGACACGTTTGTCGACGTAGTGTTTGCGTCCTCTCCACAGAATGGAGAATAGCAAACGCTCGATCGCCTTCCTACGCCGTTTACAAGTCTTGGCCGACGAGTCTACCTTTGCCAGTACTTCAGACCAATTTTCTCCCCCAGTTAACGCTCGCTGCACTAAGTTAATTAGCTGCCTGCTGACTTCACTGTCGCTACTCGATATTAGTTCTTTATATATTGCGAACCGTATGTCACGTGTTCCATCTACGTCACAACACTCTCCCTGCCCGCTGAAAGTTCTAATGTCTTCCGGATATTATATTTTCGTTTCTTCGGGTCTACTTCCATTGTTTCAGTTGGGATTCGTTTACGTTCGCTCGAATATATATTATAATATATTTATATTCTTGGAGAAGGTTTTGTTACATTGAACATGTCGTACATAACATCCATAGGTTGTTCAACTCTTTCATTTACTTCCGGTGTAAACCTTTTTTTGATTTGGTTGATGTGTCTGCCGACCTTCCACTTCGGATGTTAATTTTGTATACATCATCTTTCCAATTCTATTTTCTATGATGCCTTCTAGCCAGGCTGCCTTTTCTAAATCGTAGTTAAGGAAATTCTCTCTCATGGTAAATTCTCTCTCATGGTAAATATTCTATTTTAAATGAGTAGTTTAACAATATTGTCGCCCACCTTTGTAAACAATTCACAGTGTGTGTAGGAATTCCTTTCTTAGAACCAAACATTTTTAATAACGGTCGGTGATCCGTCTGTAAAATAAACTGCCTTCCGTATATGTATTTATGATTTTTTTTTGTGTGTGTGTGTGTTTTGTTTTGTTTTTTTTTCCCTGAAAATATTCGCTAAACACTCTTTCTCAATCTAAGAATAGTTTAATTCCGCAGGAAGCTGCGTTCTAGATATATGAAGTAACCGGTTTTAATTTACCGTCGTCTTCTTTGCACAGCCCCAACGCCATAATTGGTTGCGCCGCTCGCGACATATATTTGTTTTTTTGGTTTTTTGGAGGGTTTTTTTTGACGGTTAAAATGTGTCAATGTTAAGTCTGAGGTCAGCGCCGTTTTTAATTTTGTGAACACTTTTTGGCATTCCACTGACCATTTAAGTTTCATGTCTTTTTTAAGAAGATGATTTAGTGGAGATCTTAATATATGCATGTTTGGAATGTAGCGATTATAATAATTCGCTAGACTCAAAAATGACTGTAAAGCAGCTACGTTCGTCGGTGCTGGCATATTTTTTATTGCGTCCGCCCGATTAGGATTGGGTTTTCTGCTGTTTTCGTCGATCACTTGACTCAAGTATTTAATTTTCGGCAGAAAAAATTAACATTTTAATTTCAAGTCATATACCTTTATTTTCTTAAATACTTCCAAAATATGCCTTGAGTGCTCTTCTCTATTTTTACTTTTAATCAGAATATCGTCTAAGTACGCTGTAGCAAAATCGAGGTCCGCTAGCATATATATATAACCATGACTTGCTGAAAAATTATCAGCGCTACTTTTATACTATATTGAAGCCTATTTATCTTGTAGAGACCGCTGTGCGAATCTATAGTTAACCATTCTGCACATTTTTCATATGTAAGTATGCTTCCGACAAGTTAAGTTTTGAAAACATCCGCCCTCCATTTAAATTTGCAAAAATACCTTCCGCTGTTGGGAGGGGGTAATTTACATCTTTTAAGCAGTCGTTCAAACGTATAGTCGGCACAAATTCTGATTTTTTTCTAAACATATACCTTTGGTGCTGCCCACGGACTATAGTCAATATTTTTAATTATGCCTTGTCTCTCTAGTCTTTCGAGTTCTTTGTCAATCACCTCTATTGACGCATATGGAACTTGACTCTTTGGACAAAAAACTGGGATAGCATTTTCTTTAAATTCAAATTTTGCTTTGACTTTCGTACACAAACCAAGACCATCAAAAATATTTCTGGGTATTTTTGTTTTAGTTCTTTTTTTTTACTTCGTCTGAACTTGAAGTACTACCGTCAGTTTTGTTGAAAACCGAATTTAATGGTACGTTAAATAAATCAAACTCCTCTATCCAGTCTGTACCGAATAGGTTTTGTGAGTTTTGCATAACGTATGCTTTCAAATTCCTTTCTGTTCCATTAAAACGAACATTTACGAAAATTTCTTCAATAAATTTGAGTTTTTGTCCTGTAATCCCTCTTGCTATATTTTTTGTATTATTCAGGGGTGGGCATTTAATTTTTTTCCATGTTTCGGCGTTAAGTCCGATCCTGTATCAATCTGTAGTCTAATTTCTTTCTTATTTGCATAGACATTAATATATTTTTTTAACGTTAGCTGTTGCGCTTTCATTGGTGTAATGTACCACATTTTTCTTTTTTCTTTTATTTTTTATTTGACCCCTGCAGTGCAAAGATTTATGCCCTTTTAAACCACAGGCAAAACATTTTTTATGCTTGAATGGACAATATTTTTTTAAATTTAACTCTCAGATTTATCTTAATCTAAAAATTAGTTTTCTTACCTTCATTTTTCTTTTTAATCGCACGAATATTCGAAATATCTCGTGTTTCGATTTTAGCTGTGTCCACTCTTGGGTTTATATATGCTGACGCTCTTCCGCTAATTTTTGAAACGTAATATTCTGGTCCTGTTCAAGTTTTTCTAGTAATCTTCTTTGTCTGATGGTGCGGTTAATCTTTGAATAAAAATCAAGCATTTAAATTAACCGAAAATTCTCACAGTATTTGTTAACCATGCTTGCAAAAGTCGTATAATCTACACCATCTGGTTTCGTAAGATTTAAACATTCCCAATGAGTTTTAAAAAACGAATTTTGTTGTTCAAGTATTTTAGTTAATATTTGTATAGTCTCCTGAAATGATACTCCACTAGGTTGCCTGGCCAAAATGTAGTTTGCGTATTTTTCGTGTTCCGCGGCCCGGAATTTTCCTAGCAGAAGTCGAACCTTCTTTTCGTCGGACCAGTTTTCACAATTTTTCTTCAAAATTTATTCATACCTACGAAAGTAAGCCTCAAACGTTACTTCTTCTGGTTTACAAATAAATGCATTTACTGAGTTAATTACTCAATCTCGCGAGAAGGCCTGAGTTACTTTCTTCTTTTAGTAACATGCTCCAACAGACCTACGAATCTCTGTTCCTAGCGTTCCATATTTTGTTGTAGCTTCTCGAACTTTTCTTGTTCGCGTTATCGTTGACTTTCTTACTGTTTAAAAAATTATAGCATATAAGTTTTGAAGTCCTTCATTGTATATATATTTTTTTCCAAAACGCCACTCCGAGGTTTGAACCAACGACTCTTGAGTTATCAATCCGTAGAGAGTTTAGACTTAGTTTGTCGACAATTTGTTGGTAATTCGATGCGAGTTTAGCTCTCGAATACTTTGTCGTCAAATGTGTTGTCAATTCGTAGTAGTTCAAGACAAATCGCTGGATCTGTTGGTACTCTATAGTTGTTTTTTTTTTTGTTATTTTTTTAATCATATCACCCCAAGCAAGGCGGTGACGCCACTGATGCGCATGGAGCTACTTAAGAGTAGAATGATTGGAAAAAAGAAAGCCGGGAACCACATCCTAAACAGGAAACAAGGGATGAGCCTCTTCACCTGTTCAAAAGACGTGAGTGGAGTATGAACCGGGCGATAGTTAAGTCTATCTACTCCAATGAGTTTAGAACAAATCTCTCGCCGCCAGATCTGTTGTATCGTAGACAATACGCAGATATAAGTAATACGTTTATTCTCGGTAGATACAGTAGTGCACGTCCGTGTAGGGTGGCTCCCAACTAGTGAGTTGAGTAGACAACGACTGTGCTAGCCGTCAACTATCGACTCACTGTCGCTACTTGATATTAGTCCTTTATATATTGTGAACCGTATGTCGAGTGTTCGAGCTACGTCACAACACAATGGATGAAACATGGATCCACCACTTCACTCTGGAGTCAAATCAGCAATCAGCTGAGTGGACAGCAGCAGGTGAAAGCCGTCCAAAGCAACCAAAGAAGCAAGCATCAGCAAGCAAGGTTTTGGCCTCTGTATTTTGGGATGCACATCGATTACCTTGTGAAAGGTAATCAATAGTGAATATTATGGTGCGTTTGAAGGAAGAAATTACCAAAAAACGGACACAAAGGAAGAAGAAAAATGATCAACCGCTCGCAACGATGGCAAAACTACATGAATTGCACTTCTCGGGTTTGATTCAACTTTCTCTGGCTATTTTTTTTAATCATATCACCCCAAGCAAGGCGGTAACGCCACTGATGCGCAGGGGGCTACGTAAGAGTAAGAAGATTGGAAGAGAGAAAACCGGAAACCACATCCTAAACAGGGAACAAGGGATGAGCCTCTTCACCTGTTCAATAGACGTGGGTGGAGTGTGACCCGGGCGATAGTTTAGTCTATCTATTCCAGTTGAAAAAAAAAAGAGTTAAAGAATTTTTCAAGTAACCGATCTTTCAGACTTAGTTTTGTTTTGCTTTGCTGTTTTGTTTCCATAGTATTGTCGATCTCCGGTGAAATATCTTTTTCTGTTGGTATTGCTTTATCAATATCAGACATTTTTGCCGTTTCTGTGACAACCGCTGGTTTTAATCTGTCTATGAAAACATTGCTATTGACATCTTCTGCGGTTGTAATAGTAAAGTACTTATTACTACGGTTAATTACTTTATATGAACCTGTGTAAAGGGCTTCCATAGATTTCCGAACTCTGTCAGTCCTAAGCTATACAAAGTCACAACCGTTTAGGTCCTTTGGTATATAAGGTTTTGGTGATGAATGTATATATCCGGAAGAATGATTCTCCATGTCAAACTTTCGCATTTCCTTCATCAGATTTTTTATTGTTAGGTTTGTTGATTCACCGTTATCCTTGTCTCATGGGTCAATCAATAGTCTTGGAACATGCGCATGACACCCCGTTACTGCTGTATATGACGAGTAAGTTGATTAATTGGGTGTGATTCTGATACAATATCTGATAGCCACGAATCTTTCTTTGCAATAGATGCTGTCTTTAAGTACTGGTTACACGTTCAGTTAGCCCGTTCGCCTGAGGATGGTACGAAGACGTTCTCAGTCTATGAAAACCTATGATCTTTGACAGTTCTGAAAGCAATTCTACCTCTAACAGTAATGACATATAAGGGTGCACTGAATCTAGCAACCCATGTGTTAATGAAATCAGTAGCGACATTTTGTGCTACTATTTCAGTTAGAGAAACCGCCTCCACTCATCTAGCAGCTCTCAATCATGGTTAATAGATATGGGTCTGATTGTTTTTGTTTTTTTTTACTGGCGATAATGGGCCCACTACTTGAAATCGCTCCGAAGGTAATTGAAATGGTTGTACTTTACTCTTGCTATGTTTAATAATTTTTGCTTGCTGGCAATTTTGACGCTCTTTGCAGAACTCTTTGACTGACCTGTTCATCCGTGGCCAGTAATATGATTTTAGTAAGCGTAATGTGGCTGATATTTCTGGGTGCGACAATGCGTGCAGACTATCGAATATAGATTTCCTAAGCTCTTGCGGTACAAAAAGTCTCGGAAACCGTAACGATATGTCGCACATTATAACTTGGTTTTTACTTGTATGGTGAGGTTTCAATTGTTACTGATGAGTGACAGTTTCTTGTAAATTTCAGATATCTATTGTTACAGCATTAGCCGGTCTTGATAAGCAGTCTGCTGTGATATTTCTCTGTCCTCTTATATGAGAAATGTTTGTGATATATTCGTTTATAAAGCTCAGATAGAGCTGTTGTCTATCCGACTTTAAAGGCAAATGGCTAGTAAAAGCATTACACAAAGTTTATGACTTGTTAACAAAAGAATGTTCCTACCTTCTATGTGTTTAAAATGCAACACCGCTAGATATGCAGCGAGCAACTCACGATAAAAGATGGAATATCTTTGTAGGGTTTGAGATAACTTAAGATTGAGTAACTAAATGTTGGTATTAATTTTCTGTAAAATTTAACCATTCCAATAAATTGTCGCAATTTTTTTTTATCATTGGGTGAAGGAAAATTGTTCACGCCCTGGAGCTTATTAGCGTTAGGTTTGTTTCCTTGGTTCTAAATATTAAAACCCAAGAAGTTGAGTTCTGTATCATTGAAAATACATTTTGAAATTGGAATTTTAAGATCGTACTTACTTAGCTTCCAAAACACTTGATCCAAATGTTCACAATGAGAATCCTCATTATCAGAGTATATCAAAATATAATCGATATATACAAATGTACACTCCATGTCCCAGAAGATGTCATCCATCATCTTTTGGAAGGTACTTGCGCCGTTCCGCAGCCTAAAAACATGTAGTGATATTCAAATAAGCAGTCTTTTATCAAGATAGCAGTTTTACATACATCATCAGGATGTTTGGGTGTCTGTAGATTTATGCGGCCTATATTTAACCAGGATTGTTTGAAAGTCTAGACATATAAGATATAAGATATATAAGATATATATAAGACATATAAGATAGCTAAAAACATTAATAGAAGAAAAGAAAGGTAGAGAAGATGACAAAACTGAAAAAAACAAACAAACACGCAATAAATATTACTTTTGAAAGTTTTTCAGATTTATGCGGATAATATTTAATCAGGTGTCTTTGAAAATGTCTAGAAATTTAAGATAACGAAAAAACATTAGTAACTGAAAAGAAAGGAAGAGAAGGTGAGAAGACAGAAAAAACACAGTTACTGTTTTTGGTGAAAGCCTGAGATTGATGCGGAGTATATTTATTTTGGAGTGTTTGAAAATATCTAGAAATATGAATAACGAAAACACATTAAAAACTGAAATTTCTTAATGTGTTTTCTACAGAAAAGTAGACAAGTTGACAAAACAGAAAAAAAACTGCAGTAACTGTTTTTGTTGAATGTCCTGCAGATTTATACGGACTATATTTAATCAGGATTGTTTGAAAGAGCATCGGAATATAATATAAACAAAATCATTAATAAACGAAAGAAAGGTAGAAAAGGTGATGAGACAAAAAAGACACAGTAATTGTTTTTGTTGAAAGCCTTATAGATTTATTCAGAGTTAATCACGAGTGTTTGAAAGAGTCTAGAAATATAAGTAACCAGAAACCTTACTAACTGACAAGAAATGTAGAAATAGTGCTAAGACAAAAAAAAAACAGCAGTGATTGTCATTGTTGAATGTCTCATAGTTTTATGCTAACTATATTTAGTCAGGACTGTTTGAAAGAGTGTAGGAATATAAGGTAACCAAAAAACATTAATAAGCAAAAGAAAAGTAGACAAGGTGACTAGACAGGACAAACACTGCAGTAACTGTTATTGCTGAAAGCTTTGTTAGCATATACGGATTATATTTAATCAGATGTGTTTGAAAGTGTCCAGAAATATATGGTAACCGAAAAACTGTAATAAGTGAAAAAAAAGTAGACAAGGTGCCAAAGAGGTGAAATAATTCCCAGCACACTTGTAGCATGCACAAAGGATCATGTATTATTAGGGATCGATGCATTAATAGTAGACACAGCGAGAATAATCTATTCCATGGAAGCAGAAGAAAAGGCAGTAGGGTTGTTGAAAGGATACAAAACAAGCATTCGACGAAATGAGAACTATCACTCAAAAGTACATAGTCAAGAAAAGGAGTAAAAGACAATAAAAAACAAGACAAGATAGGAGAAAAACAGGAATTTTTAAAATAAATACTGACTTCATATTCTACCTTTGGTAGTCGGAAAATTAAACAAAACTCTGCAAGGCATATTAGAAAGAGTAATTCAAGGTGGTAGTAAATGAGCGTTATCGTTAGTAGCGATAAAGAAAGCTGATGAAGATTTAAGGATATGTGGTGATTATAAGACTGGGGTGAATCACTAGATATGTTCAGACTTGTTTTTGTTGCCAAATATCGAAACTGGAAGACACGAGTTAGTAAAAATGAAGTACTTTTCAAAATTGATCTCAAGTCAGCATACAATCAAATTGAAATTGACGAGAAATTCAAGAAAATAACCACGATAAACACTCCTGTAGGCTTATTAAGATGGACACGTCTACCGTTTGGGATAAAAACTTCCAGCCACGTCTTTCAAATATCAATTGAAATTCTTATTGGAAAAAATAAAAAGATAATATACCAGGACGATATAGGTGTAGGGGCGAGAACTAAAGAAGAGTTAAAATATAAAATAGTGCAAATTTTCATGAGATTAAAAAAGGCATGTTTGACCATAAACAAAGAGAAATGTAATTTTGACTGTAAGAAGATATTATATTTAGGATATCAAATAGGAAATGAAGGCATATTACCTGATTATAAACTAACAAAGAAAATAACAGAAATAGCTGCTCCAACAAATAGAAAGAATTAGAACCGCTTTTGAGGCTGACAAATTTTCATAAAAAACACAAAATAAAAATAAAGTAAAAATAAGATACAGCGACAGAATAGAACCATTTGCAAAATTACGCAAAAATAAACACAAAACAAAAAACAACAATGAATTTGAGTGGATACCATTGCTTTTGTAACACTAAAGAGTATTGTGAGGAGCAAACCAATAATAATTTTTTTTATTCCAAAAAAGAAATAATGTTAAATACGCTCACCCAGTACATATCAAGAAAGTTAACGTCATCAGAAACTAACTACTCGAATATTGAAAAGGAAGCGCTAGCAATAGTATAGACCATGGAGAGGGCACGAAACTTTTTGATAGGAAATTTTTTTTTTTCATTAAAATCTGACTACAAATCATTAGAATTCATATTTAAGCCGAGAAAAGTATTGCCAAAAGTCACATCGTCAAGGATTTTAAGGTTGACAATAAATATCATGGCATTCAAATTTGACATAGTGTACTTAAAAAGCAACACTATTCCTCATGCATACACTGTATCAAAGTTGCATTTCAAGAATGAAACAGAAGAAAGACAAGAAATTGCTGAAGATAAAATAATACAACTGGGTCGAAACCGCCGTTCTTTCTCTAAATAGACTCAAAATAGAAACAAAGCAAGACTCCGTATTAAGTAGAATAGTAGAGAGAATAAAAAATAATATATGTAGTAATTGTTCCATGGCAGAGCGACCCTTTAAGGAAACAAAGCACAAAGTAACCATAGAAAATGGCATTATATGTAATGGTGATGTAATATTAACTTCCCAAATACTAAGATGGAACATAATGACGTACATTGTGGCATAACAGCAACGCAAAGAAGGCTAAAGTTGCAAGCATGGTGGCCAGGATATTCAAATTTAGATCAGTTCAGAAGCAGAAACGAGCTAAAGGACTTGGAGATGAAAGACCAGAAACAAAGGCAACATTGTGATACTACCGCAGGCTGGACTGCTGCCCTCAGGCCCTCATCCTGTCAAAACGGCACCAGATGTGACGCCTCAGCCGGGCTGGCCGTATGTCCAATGTGACGCTCGTTCTCGCTGACGGTTGTGACGATCCTAGTTGTGACACTGCCACCCGGTCGTACGGTTGGTTTGGTCGCTGTCGCTGATCGGGACGATCCCGTCCGATGATGTCGCCACAAAAGCTGGGTTACAGGACGTCTTTTGCAACAACGGGCCACTGTCCCACGTTGTGATTAGATCCCAGAGGTCTCGTCTTGCAATCTTAATAGTCGTCCCTTTTAGCCAGTCCAGACACTGGTGTACATTTGTGGTTTGAAAAAAAAATAAACACGGCACAAAAAAAAAAAATTAATAAAATAAATGAACGAAGTCGAACACGCCTGGGGAGCTACGTAGAATGTCTTTATATAAAGAAAAAACAATGTCTTTCTTTTCCCAAGAATGCAGTTGTCGAAAATGATATTTACAACGGAGAGAGAAAGTTCGCCAAAAGCATCATAGCTTCAAATCTTCAAGTAAAATGTCTAAGTCTCGTTATCGTTGAAATAAACAGATCTCTTCAAATTTTCGCCAAAGTCTCTTCGTTAAAAGTCTTTTCATGAATTCTCTATAATCAGGATTGTCAATTTTCCTATGTACCTTCTAAAACAGCAAAGTTCTTTCGGGTTCTTAACGGAGTTTAACGGAATGTACCGAATCGGGGGCGGCCGCTGGCGGAAAATGTGGCAGTGTGGCTCTCTGCCCGAAATCTGAACAAACTGCTTCCCAACTGAACTTTTCGTGTCGAGCATCTATTTTTATAACCAATTTCGATCCTCCCTGGGGATCCGGCCGGCTCACAATCTTCGGCCAATGAAAATCGGTCTCCGCCCACTCGATTTGCGGATGTCTTAGTTCGACCAATGAGATCATGCCAACTCACATCGAACTGAATTCCGCTCGGGTTATTTCGGACTGTTGTGCTAAACAGCGGCCTTGGCCTTCGGGTGACCTTATCAAATCACTCTGACACTTGTTTTGTCTACGCGTTTTCAGATTAGCGGAATCAACATTTCAAATCTAAGGGAAATTTAATTGAACATGAAAGCAGCGATATTTATAAAAACATGATAGAAGAGAAATGATTATTTTCATAAAACAATTAAATTTTATGCTCCCGTGTTTTTCGAAGCTCTTGATGGTACGAAAATTATTATTTTTTTCCTAAGTTCACATTGCGTGACGCAATAAAACATTAATAATATCACCAATATCAATTTCTCTCTCCGTTGTTTTAAACCAACCAAAGGAAAGTATCCCCGCGGGAGAAGGGAAAGCATCAACGTGGGGGATAGTGTCACAACATATACATGCAGATCAGTTCAGAAGACGAGCTAGAGGATGTGAAAATGGAAGGTCAAGAACAAGAAAAGGCAGAAAATTATAAAAGTGCTACAGAGCATGAAATGGAAGAAGATGAGAATGACGAAATTGACGAAGAGGAGGAGAAAAATGAAGAGAGACCGAGATCACCATTAAAGAGAAAACATGAGAGACAAGAGAAAAGACAAAAGTAGCTAGGAGCAGTCAGAGAAAAAACAAGGATATACGACCTCTTCAGTTCAGTGGGGTATAGTATCAAATGAAGAGACCAGTATATACAGAGAGAGCTTGGAGAAGTAGGACAGAAAATAGCCTGTCGTCACAGAGGATACACGGAGCTGTGCGATGACTACTGCTACTTACTTGAGAAACATAACAAGAGGAAAAAACACAGTAAATGTTACTGTTGAAAGTCTGGTAGACTTATGCAAAGTGTATGGCATCAGGAGTGTCTGAAATAGTTCATAACCAAAAAACAATAATGACTGAAAAAAGTAGACAATGTGCTATGACAAAAAAAAAACAATATCAGTAACTGTTACTGTTGAAAGTCTTATAGACTTATGCGAAATATATTGTACCAGGACTGTTTTGAAATAATCCCAAATTATAAAAAATTACTTGCCATTTTTTACGTCGTGCGGGAAAAAGTGATTACTGACACGCACATGAGTGCATTACTTGCCTGGGATACCGTGGAGTGTAGACATTGCTCTTGACCAATGCAGGTGCGTTGCACACACATCAGTTATAGCTCGAGCAGCGGTAAAAAATGGCGTTGTTGAAGCAGCTCGTTCAGAGTTGTCTGTTCTATAACTGAGCCTGTCTGAAGCCGCATCAAATCACTGAGTACGTCAAGCCTTTGGGGATAATGCTGTGAGTGAACACGCAGCCAAACATTGGTTCTTGAGGTTCATTTCGGGAAATCTGTCTCTAAGTCATGCATCCTGCAGTGATCGGCCACAGGTCCTGGATAAATGAGGCCTTGAATGTGGCCATTAAGGAGAACAACAGCCGAACCTGTGCTGAGCTTGCCAAGCGCTTCTTGTCAGTCTTAATCTGCACTGCATAGGAAAAGCGTACAAGATGAGCAAGTAGGTACCTCGCACACTGTCAGATGTCAACAAGCAATAACCAGTAACAGCTTTTTTTATCGTTGCTTTATTGGCACCACTACGTACCCATAGTGGATCAAACGCTCACCAGTGACGAAAAGTAAGTTCTGTATGACATTCCACAGCATATCAGACATTGGTTGTTAGCACGGGACCCTGTGTCTCATATTACTAGATCAGCTCTACACCCACGCAAGATCATTCTCTGTATCTGATGGGCTAGTCGACAAGTAGTGCACTATAAGTGGTTACCAACGAGTCACACCATCATTGCGAACATATATTCGCAGCAACTGGAACATGTGCAGCGGGCACTGAAGCAGGATGGGCCGGTATTGGTTTAATCGTAAGATCTTTCAATACAACAGCCGGCCTCATGTAGCGTAGATGTCCAGGGATAACATACAGCAAGACACTGTGGCATCCACCTTGCTCCCCGGACCTTGCGCCAAGAGATTACAAGTACAACTTCTTGTATCTTCATGGGAAATCCTTTTCAATTGACGTAGACTTGCAGCAGACACTCAAATACACTTATTTGCCTTCATGACATCTGATTTTTACTGCCGAGACATTGCGCAGCTGAAGGCACGTTGGCAAAAGTTTCTGAATGCCGATTGGGATTACTTTGAGGACTAAGAGTATGCCAAACTTGCAGTATACCTTTTTTATAATAAATCAAGGGCGAAAAGGACGTTTTTGGTTATTTTTTACAAGCAATGTTGAAGTAGTTTTTAATGAGGCAACTGTCTAATATATAGACCTAACATTGATCAAAAATCTTCTGAACAACTCACTGAATTTATAAATTCGTGATTATTTGTGACATCACTTTCCAGTCGTTAAATGCCATTCTCCCTATTGGTATATGCTATTTGTAAACAAGGTAAAAATTATGTTGATCACTTCATACTTTCATATCGTAAATAATCAACGGAAAAAATGACTAATATGTGCTGTGATGCAACTGCCCGACATATGTTTCGTGTTACAAACGAACAAAGCAGGCACTTCTCGTTCCAGTCGACTGCCTATCTTACCTCAAGTAATATTGAATGTGTACTTTTTCTCATCAGCCAAATGACAATCAGTTCAGGTTCTCTGCACAGAAAGGTTGCTATTCACACTTTTCAATGCCAAGCAAAATATTTAACCAAATATTGTTTTAGAACCTGATTTAATAATTTTCTCTACACTAAAACGTATTTCATGAGGATCATAAACAAGTCAATATTAGAATCGTCTGTCATGTGTCTAATCGTATTCCATAATCTATTTTATTACTCCCTTTTTTGCTGTTTCTTTGTTACTCTACTCTGACTATTTATAACCAAAAATGTATTTGACTTTGGCTCGTTACTTTTCCTGAGTTCGTACGCCGCTATCTTTTTCTATTATTCCAAAGAAATGTTCACATAGACTCTTTAAACTTTGCCTTAGTCTTTTCTTCAACCCGGAGCCAATCCCTTTTTCTATTGGTCAAAATAAATTTCGCACAGGCCTTTCAATTTATTAATTAATTTTATTTTGGTTACCTTATATTTTTAGTCTCTTTCAAAATATCCTGATTAAATATACTCCGCAAAAATGTATAATTCTTTCAACAATAACAGTTTCTGCGGGTTTTTTTCCTGTCTTGTCACCTTGTATACTTTTCTTTTCGTTTATTAAAGTTTTTTGGTTACCTTTTATTTCTAGACTCTTTCAAACAATCCTGATGAAAGATACTCCGAATAAAATTATCAGACTTACACCAATAACATTCACTGCGAGTTTTTTCCTGTTTTTTCATCTTGTCTACTTTTCTTTTTTTAATCATTTCACCCCAACAAAGCATAACTGCCACTGGCGCACAGGGGGTTACACGAGAGGTGAGTCATGAGAAAGAGGAACAAGTTACGGGGATGTCAGAAAATGAGTAAGAAAAGGATGAGAATACAGGTGTAAAGAGGGCTGCGTGAGAGTAGAGTGGAAAGGAAGAAGAACATGATACAAGGGTTGTCAGGGAAAGGATGTGAGTCAAGGAGCTAAGAGATGGCAATTGAGTTTACATCTAAATTCTTGAAGATTGTAGCTATCTACAAGTATACGGAACTGCGAGCAAAGAAGCTGTTAGAGTAGAAGTTGCGGTTACATTTGATTGGTTTCACTGTAAAAGGATGGGACCTAGCAGCTAGTCAAGTAGCTAGACTAAATTCATGCAGGGAGTTATGCTCATCGGAGTAGAAGCCGTGAAAGTATTTATAGAAGGGACAGAGGGAAACCATATTACGTCAGTGAGAAAGTGACAGGAGTTGAGCTACCAAGGTCGGGATCAATTACATTACAGATTCTTCGTTGGATTTTGTCAATAAGCCCGAGATAAATAGCAGGGGAACCTAATCAGATGTGATAGCAGTATTCAATGTACGGGCGGATGGTAGATTTATATATGTGCAAGATGGATTTAAACGAGAAAAACTTCCTGGTCATACAAAAGGAACCAACCTTCTGAGCAGCAGATTTAGCTATAGATTTAATGTAGTCATTCCACTTGAGGTCGTCTGATAGATTTAGGCCGAGGAGGCGCAGTATTTTGCTTTCAGAGAGACTAACCTGATCCATTCTGGTGGCGGGTAGAAGCGGTTGTCTATGGTGGTTAAAGGATAGCAGTTTCATTTTTGAAGCATTAAAATTCACGAGCCATTTTTCCCCTAGTCCAACACAGATTCTTTTGAAGGTCAGCAGCGAAGTTTGTTTTGTCAGCCTCGGCAGATTTCTTATTGAGGAGGGAGTAAATGGTTGTGTAGTCAGCATAAATGCCTACTTGGGGTCTGATTACATCAGGGAGATCGTTGATGAAGGTCAGAAAAAGCGTAAAACCTAGAATAGAGCCTTGAGGGACATCCGCATTCGTATAATAGTATCTGCAAGCATGCCCATTTAATACTACCTTCATTATGCGATTTGAAAGGAAAGACTGGATTAGGTCAAACAAACCTTCCGTTATACCATAGCGATGTAGCTTACGTAGAAGGCCAGTATGCCAAATTCTGTCAAATGCTTTGCAGATATCTAGTGCAACAGCTCGAGCTTCGCCGTTCTTATGGATAGCCTGCTATATGTATTTTGTGATGGTCGTTAACCTATCAGCACTAGATCTGGTGAAGCGGAAAACCATACTGTTTATCAGAGAAGAGGCCGTGGGCTGTGAGATGAGGAACCACTTTAGGATTAATAATAGCCTCGAGCACTTTGCAAAAAATCGGTAGGAGGCTGATAGGGCAATAATTAGAGGGGTCTGGGGATTCTTCAGCGTTCTTAAATACAGGAACCACAGAGAATGACTTCCAGCAGGCAGGGAAGCAAGATGCAGAGAGGCAGCAGTTGTAGGGTTTGGAGAAGATAGAGGAGAGTTCAGGGGCACATTGGGATTCCGTCACCTCCGCTCACCTTATGGGTTCAAGCTTTGAAATTGTTAGAGACCAGCAAAGGAGTAATGTGAACGTCACTCAGTTGAGTCTCAGTTCTAGGTGAGAAGTCGGGTACGGATACCCCGTACGAATCAAATGTTGGAGAAATATAAGGTAAAAAAAAAAAAATAACCGAAAAGAAAAGTAGACAAGGTAATTGTGGAGAATCAGCGAGCAAAGATGTCTGCTGGAGATATGAGAACTTCAAATTTATTGATTAAAGGGGGAGATTGAGGGTTTGCTATTATTTAACACAGAACCGCCGGTAGTCTTTGGAGCCGAACTTGCGAGATGCTATACGCTGTTTCATTATTTCAGCAAAGAAAAGCTTCGCATCATTTAAGATCCACTTGCACTGATTACGAGCAGAGGCAAAAAGGCGCCTGTTATGGTCAGATGCGTGTCTCCGGATAAGCCGGAAGAAGTGATTCCTGTAGGCAATAGCAGCCGAGCAAAGCAGGGGAGAACTATGGGAACGAATGGGGTTTAAGTCGTAACTTCCTGGCTGGGATGAAAGAATCGATTCTTTTCGGGTATTAATGCTTTTTGGTTACCTTATATTTCTAGACTCTTTCTCAAACACTCCTGATTAAATATACTCCGCATAAATGTATAATTCTTTCAACAATAACATTTACTGCGGATTTTTCCTGTCTTGTTACCGTGTCTAATTTTCTTTTCGGTTATTAATCTTTGTTTTACATGATATTTCTAGACTCTTTCAAACAATCATGATTAGATATAATCCGCATGGATCTGTAAGACTTTCAATAATAACAGTTACTGCGGGGGTTTTTTTCCCTCTCTTGGCACCTTGTCTACTTTTCTTTTCAGTTATTGCTGCTTTTTCCGTGATTGTGGGGCTGCGCACTCTCTCTAATTGATCTCTAATTGATCAGCTGTGCACATTTCCGTAATTCATCTGTTATTCGATTGTCTTGTTACCTGAAAAACATCTCTATATCTCTATTATATAATCACATACACAATAAATATTTTATGTATTTTTCGGGCTGAAAGGTATTACATAAAAATGATGTTGTATCTCGTGTGCTAAAGAAAAAAAACACTAGTAAAATGAAAAATTAAACCACACTTGTTAGTTTTATATCAAATATCCTGAATTTCATTTCATATGCCACAATAATATCCAGTAAAGGCTTTGTTTGCTTCAAAATCTTCAATATTTGAGTTTTTTAAATAAATTATTATTTCAACTTTGTTGAGTCACATTAAGGCATATTTTTTAATCGTTATAAGATTAGAATACTTATAAATCATTACTAAAATTGATACGCACCCACGAATAACGCCGTAAAAGACAATTGCAGCAAACATGTTGCTATTATTGAAGTAAAAGGGTACTTGAAATAAATAAGCAAACACAAACATCATAAGAGGCAAATAGGTACCTCAAAATATTGTTAAAAATCAGCATAAAACAGCATAGTATGAATAAAAAAGGTCACAAACTTAACAAAACAAACTTTTTCCATCAAAATGTTTATATTATTATTAAGAGAAAAGATCAAAGCAATTTTTACTTATTTTTAAAAAAATTTTAATCTCTTCTAACATTTTCTAACATTTTCGAAATTTTGTCAGAAAATTTTGTTTTGATTTGAGTTACCGGCTAAAACAGATGTTATGACTGTTTTACAATGGAAAATGTAATGATTGCATCACCCACTTTTTTCGGTGACAAATACATTAATTTGGAAATTCTTGCAAAAAATCAAATAATTGTCAGATTTTAATGAAACTTTCAGTACTCATTCACAAATGAATGAACTTATTTTTAAAATTCTTATTTTTTAAAAATCTTGGTAAAAATATTTTTTCTAAATGTTAACCCACCTCCACATAAATTCATAAAAATTTAATAAATTTTCCTTGGTCGGTATACTTTTTTTTTAATTAAACGCAGGACTCATTGGGGAATATAAAGCATCAATTTTTTTTTTTAATTTAACTACCCGAAAACCTGCTCCGAAGAGTAAAATGAAAAATGCAATAAAACTCTGATATAATTTAATTTGATAAGCTTTTAATTGCTGGAATAAATAATACTAATTAAGGACATTATAGTCTGATGAAAAAAAAATGCGATTACTAATAAAATTTTAAAAGAATTGTTTTCATTTTTTTATTATTATAATAATTCATAAAGTTTTAAAAATATTTTAAAAATATTTTAAAGAACTGTTGCCCTAATTCTTTTTAGTTAAGAATTGATGATTATATTGTTTATCGAAAATTGAAAAGTTTTTAAAAAATTGGTGAACGATTTTTTAAAAAATAATTTTTTGTGTATCTGATGTTTTTTTTTTGTTTTTGTTTTTTTTTGTATGGTAATTTCTATGTACAAATCAAAATGTCATAGTTACTTCCCTTACCCGAAAAGAAATGGGGACAATTTTGTTGCTTATGAACACCCTAATTTTTTTTATCTCTAACCAAGAACCGATATGTGCGTTGTGGTGCATTGGATATCGGCTCGGAACGAGAAATAGGGGGTGGGGCGAGTTCGATTTCCAGCTGAATTCATTGCCTTCACTTACGCACAAATACCCTTGGGAAAGGTATTAATCCGTCTATTCCTTCCAGTTATGGGTTAAATAACAGGACATATTGGGTTCTATAGCCTTGGTCGGCAACCAGTCTACCGCAGAAAGCAATGGGAACCTACTGCGGGATAATATTCTGCCCAGTCAGTGCCCAGTCTTTCGAGACATGACCGCCCAAGCGTGTATCACGTATGGCACTTAACTGACTGACTGACGGGTCAAAAAGTTCAAATTGTGATTAAGAAATAGTTTGATTCTAAATTTCACGCTATAAATAAGTAATATTTGTGTAGATCAGGTTAATTTAACATAAAATTTACTAATTTTCCAAAAATAATGTGTTACAGATGTATATTTTATTTTTGCAAGATTTTTAAAACCGAGAATTAAATTTTGTTTACAAAAGTGTGTCGATAGCTCAAAAATAGCGGAAAATTGAAAAACATTTCAAAATTTTACATTCCAATCAATATATCGCACCCGGCCGGAAGTTACTGCCGGTTACTCAAACGTCTAAAAGCGTCACCACAGAAAACAGAGCGAAGCTATTAATTTCCAGTGACTAAGCGTTTCCAAAAATCAAAACACAAAAAAAAAACACACAAAAAAAAACAAACAAACATAAACACACACAAGTACTCGTACCTAAAAACAATGACCTGAAATTAATCGATGTACACATGGTTTTCAAATAAAACCCATGTGTACATTCAAAAGTGGAAGGAAAATTTTAATAGACAAACAAAAGACATTATTAACTGGGCAACGTTGCTGACCGCAGCTGACAGAAACATTTTTTTCCACCAAATAATCTTGCCCTCGGCCTTCGGGCTGGGGCCCAAAATGACCAAATTAAGACCGAATAAGTACCAGTTTAAGACCGGTTTTGAACCTATCCACCGCTGTGGATAGGTAATGTTTTGACCAGTACCTGGGCGTACTCGCTCAGGTTCCTCACATTAAAAAAAGACCTTGTGTCACATCTCTCTGAAGTTGAGGAGAAGAATAAACATTACGCCTTGTCTCCGGCTTTCGGGCTGGGGTCCAAAATGACCAAATTAAAACCGAATAAGACAAGTTTAGACCGGTTTTGAACCTATTCACCGCTGTGGATAGGTAGTGTTTTGACCAGAACCTGGGCGTACGCGCTCAGGTTCCCCACATTTAAAAAGACCTTGTGTCATATCTCTCTCAAGTGGGGGAGAAGAATAAATATCACCCCTGGGTTCTGGCCTTTGAGTTGGGGTCCAAAATGAACAAATTAAGACCAGTTTAGACCGGTTTTGAACCTATCCACCGCGGTGGATAGGTGCTGTTTTGACCAGTACTTGGGCGTACGCGCTCAGGTTCGCCACATTAAAAATAGACCTAGTGTCACATCTCTCTCAAGTGGGGGAGAAGAGTAAATATACCTGGGTTTCGGGGTCAAGTGACGTGCTCCCTCTACCACCTGTGCCTGGCCGACCTTGTCGCTGACCATAGCACCAGCAGCAGCCCTAGCGAAACGAGCCGCTCTCTTCCTAGTTTGCCAACCCCAGCAGCAGCAGCCACCACCAGCAACAGTCCTTTTTAGGGCTTTCTGAGTACATATGCTACAGTTCTTTTTAGGACTTTCCGATTACATATGCACCAGTTTTTTTTACGGCTCTTCGGCTACATATACAACATCCCTTTTAAGAGCTCTTCGGCTACATATGCAACAGCCCTTTTCAGAGCTACTTGGCTACATATGCAACAATTCTTTTAAGAACTAACCGACTCCAGCACCAGCACCAGCAAGAGTACCAAGCACCAGGCAGAAGCAGCAGGAGCACCAAGCACCAGGCACCAGCAGAAGCACCAGGTACCAGCCGGAGCACCAAACACCAGCAGAAGCTGCAGTCCCAGTTACATATGCAGCAGTCCTTTTAAGGGCTAGCTGATTACATGTACAACAATCCGTTTTAGGACTATCTGGTTATGTATGCGACAGTTCTAAGAACTAACCGTTTACATATGCGACAGTCCTAAGGACTAACCGTTTACATATGCTACAGTCCTTCTAAGGACTAACCGTCTCCAGCAGAAGCCACCAGCAAGAGCAGCAGCCACCAGCAACAGTCATTCCTGGAACTACCAAGCAGAACCTCGAGCAACCATCATCAAGTGGACAAAAAGGCTACCTCTGCAACTGCCCTACCAGCCGTTGGTCTACCGCCCTAAAACCAGGCGATCCTTTCGTTTGGCACTGCCCGACTTAACAATAATTCTGTACATACGTTTGTCAGATTTTGTAAATAAAATTTGGCTTGAATTTATAAATCCTCGTCTTTGTTGTCCTTGATTCGATCGTATTACTTCAACTCCTTCGGGGTTAACGGCTCCTGCTTAGACGACCCCGCTACAAATATAATTTCTATTTGAAATTCAATGCACCAAAATATTTTGCTTACTGGAAATAGTAAATTTAATCATTTACCTTTCAATTAAAACTAAAATAACAGTTTCAAGAAAACTTTTTCATTTTTAAAAATTCAGTTTAAAAGTAACTATGCTGCTTTTTTCTTGATTTACTGGAGGTACCTAGGCAAACATATTCTTATAAAACTGATAGAAATAAACTCTGGTGCAAGAGTTTGTGTTCATTAATTTCATATTTATTTCTTTGTTTAGTTGCTAAGAATCCTCGCTGAACATGTAAAGTTACAATGCTGGTTTTTATAAGTGCAACTGAAATGCGTCTTCTTTGTGTTCGTGGGTTTTCCTGTAAAAGATAAGTGTCATATTGTGTTTTTTGTTTTGTAATAAACGAATTTCTTGCATTAAAAACCAATCTTCTGGCACGTGAGTTAATTTTTGTGCCAGAAGTGGAGTAAACGTTTCTCTTCATTTTAGATGTAAGAAGGCGCCCAGTTTCCGGGGATTCCAACCCTGCGACAGACAGCACCTTCCTCATTGCAGTAAGAGAGGTACAGTCGTTGCAATATCGATGCCAGCGCACACTGGTCGCTAGGACTAGGAAAATATTTTATCCTTGTCATACGTATACGCGTGTTGTGTTGATTCGTTTTGGTATAATTAGAAGATAACACAAACTTGAATTAATGATGTTTATTTTTGGTATAAAACTTTAGGTTTTTGCATCAAGTTACAATATTTAAATTTTGTGCAGACTAGCTAAATTCTCTTCATTGTGGGATGCTAGTAGTAAACGAGCCTATCCCTTCTGGACTCTAGTGGTCAACTGACTAACGTCTTTCCCTTTTCAAATCTCCTACACAAAACTACTGTCTTTAACTCCTACTTCTTACTCCAACTCTTACTCCTACTCCTACCAAAAGAAACGGTTCCTTATTTTGCCACCCAATTTTGAATTCTTGGCGTCAGTGTGTCTATCTTTTTCTATTTTTAGAACACTCGTCATTTTATAAACCATAACAGAAGTTCCCCTTTTAGAACGGAGTGTACTACTAATAATAGTACTCGTTCCCGGTTCACACTCCACCCACGTCTATTGAACAGGTTAAGAGGCTCATCCCTTGTTCCCTGTTTAGGATGTGGTTTCCGGCTTTCTCTTTTCAAATCTTCCCACTTTGTTTTTGTTTTTTTTCAACTGGAGTAGATAGACTAAACTATCGCCCGGTTCACACTCCACCCTCAACTATTGAACAGGTTAAGTGGCTCATCCCTTGTTCCCTGTTTAGGATGTGGTTTCCGGCTTTCTCTTTTCCAATCTTTTCACTATTACGTAGCCCCCTGCACATCAGTGGCGTTACCGCCTTGCTCGGGGTGATACGATTACAAAAAAAAAAATATTTATTCCAGGAAACTTTTCGACCTGAACGAGATTTTGTATTTATCATGGAAGAATATTCTTTTTTATTTCTTGTATTTATTTCTTGTTCTGAATCACTAAGCGTTTTGTTTTTATTCATCTTTTCTTCCACTTGTTTCTCTACTGTTTGTTTTAGTACTTCTATATATGGTTTCAAGCTGTCCACAGAAACTTGAGTATCCATATCATAATTTATCTTAACCAGAAAATATTTTGGCGTTCGCTGAAGGACCTGAATAGGGTGCTTCCAATGGTCTTCGAACACGATCCACTCTAATCCAAACTTTATCGCAAGTTTGAAGTTTTTCTGGGACATAAGATTTTGCGGACTTGTTAACTCTTTTGGTGAAGTCTCTCACATCAATTTGTGACATGGTTTTATGTAAATCTCTTGTGAACTTTTGAGTTATAGCTTCCTCGCTTGTGCTATCTAGTAGTAGCTGTGGTAGCAAACATTGTGTGCCTGTAACAGCATAAAAAGGAGAAAAATCAGAGCTATTGGGTATACTGCGAATCCCAAGAAGTACAATTGGAAGAGCTGAGAGCCAGGACTCTTTTCGTGCTATAATAGCAGTTTTAATGGTCCTGTGCATTCTCTCAATCAAACTATTACATTGAGGATGATAAGCTGTCGTACATAGTCTATAAAAACCAATTATTTTCGCTACTTCACTAAACAACTCACTTTCAAATTGTCGGCCTCTGTCGGTTATAACATGCAGCGGGACACCCCAACGTGTGACCCACGTGTTTATAAAAGCCTCAGCTACACTCGCTGCAGTGATTTCGCTGCTGGGTTGTGCTTCTAGCCAACGAGTTGTGCGGTCAATACATGTGAGGATATATCTATACGGGCTGATGTAACTGAAATTTGGGCTATTTGCTGGTGGGAGTGGTCCTACTATATCTATGTGGACTGTGTGAAATTTAGCTGATGGTATTTCTAATGTCTGTATAGGTGATTTTGTATGTTTGTAGACCTTTGCTTGTTCGCAGGCTGTGCATGATGCACAAAAGTCTTTGATTGATTTATCCATGTTTGGCCAGTAATATCTAACTTTAATCATCTTAATGGATGATTTAATGCCAGGGTGATTTATGGAATGGATACTATAAAATATGGACTCACGAAATTTAGATGGAACAAAACGTCTGGGGTAAGACGTTGATAAGTCACACCATATAAATTGTTTATCTCCAGGTATGGTGAATATTTTTAAGTCCTGAAAATTTTGAATTTCTGTATCAGATGCCTGTGCTTCTGCAAGTGCAGGTAAATCACACGCATCTATTTGTACAGCAAGAGTTGGTCGGGATAGACAATCAGCAACTATATTCTGACTACCTTTTACATGTTCAATATCTGAAATAAATTCTGTCAGGATAGCTAATTGTCGTTGTTGTCTGTCTGATTTAGCGGGGTTTAAACTATAAAATGCACCACACAATGGCTTATGATCAGTTAAAAGTAGCACTTGGCGACCTTCTATGAGGTGACGGAAGTGCTGCACTGACAAATAAGCTGCTAAAAGTTCGCGATCGAATGTAGGATATCTCATTTGTGTTTGTGTTAATTCTTTAGAGAAAAGTCCGATCGGTATTGGATTTCCTTCCACCATTTGGTGCAATGCCGCACCGACAGCATAATTACTACTGTCAGTAACTAATTGATAATTTGTACAGTTAGGTTCAGGGTGAGCTAATGAGGATGTATCATTAAGTTCCTTAATTACAGAATTGAAAGATTGTCGTTCAGATTCATGAAATGTGAACGAGCCTTTCTCTCAGATAGGAATAAGACTATCTCTGAAAATTTTGGTATTAATTTTCTATAAAATCCTACAATTCCAAGAAATTTGCGTAGCCCTTTTGCGTCCTTAGGGTAAGGAAAAGATTTTGATTCTTTTATTTTACTAGTTGTAGGTTTAATGCCATCTACGCTAATATGAAAGCCTAAGAAATCTAGGGAAGTCACAATGAAAACAAAATTTGTAGCTGAAATTTTTAAATTGTGTTCATTTAAAATATTAAAAACAGTTTCAATGTCTTTTTTATGAGAAATCTCATAACTGCTGAAAATTAAAATGTCATCAATATATATAAAAACACAATCAATGTCTTCAAAAATTTTGTCCATATACCGTTGAAATGTAGCTGACGCATTTTTTAATCCAAACGGCATGTAATTATATTCATAAATACCAAATGGGGTGGTGAGAGCAGTTTTTGCTACATCGTCCGGATGCATTTTAATTTGGTGGTAGGCTGAAATCAAATCGATTTTAGAGAATCGTCGTTTGTTCACAAGTTTTGCAGAAAAAGAGTTTATATTTGGTATAGGGTACCTGTCAGTCTTGGTTATACTATTGAGAGAAAGATAGTCTCCACAACATCTAAATCCTCCGCTTTGTTTAGATACTATATGTAGTGGGCTAGACAACTCGCTTTTGGAAAGGGAGATCACTCCGTCTTTTTGTTGGTTTTTAAGTTCGCTACGCGCGACTGCCAGTTTTTCTACATTAAGCCGCCTGGGTTTTGCAAATACTGGCGTGTGGCTTCCTGTATCAATTCTCTGGTAGACGCTGCAATGTTTTTTGTTACTATTCTCATGTGGTGTGATTAGGTTCGGATATTTTTCTTTAATCATGTTCCGTATGAATGACGGGAGCTCCGTTTCATTTACGACTAGATTCACCGCTGATGCAGATATTTTTAAACTCTTTCTCTGGGTTGTTGTAGGATCGTAAATGGTTTTGTTACTGCAGTCTACTATTAGACCAAACTTGTTGAGGAAATCCAGTCCAAGGAGTGGGTTGGTGATATCAGCGATCGCGAATGTCCAAGTTAAAGATCTCCTTAAACTGGGTATTCCAATTTCCAAACTCGCTTGTCCGTAGCATTTTATTTTCTCCCCATTTGCAGTGGATAATACCATTTACTACAGAAGTTGGTAATATTGAGAAACTTGCGCCAGTATCTACAATAAATTTTAATTTGATAGCCCCTAATTTTGCGGTAATTTCTAATAGCGGCGAACCTCGTGGGACTGAACTTGTTCGCCCTATTAGTTTTCCGAATCACTTTCCGTGGGTGTTGCTGGTCGGGAACTAGGCAACATTTGTAGATTGTTCTTTTTAGGCCATTTACACCAAGGTTTACATGTTCTTGCTTCATTGGCAAAATAAATATGTGCTCTGCAAATTTTTGTCCGTTGGTTATTCCGATACGGCCTGACATTTAGTGGCACTGAAGTGTCTTGGCTGTATTTTCCTTTATCACTTGTTTGTGAGTTATTCTTCGTAGATAACGGTCGCTGAACAACAAATATAACAATATTTTGGAACGGCGATAATTAAGTTTATTAATTAATTAGTAACCAAAATCTTCAAATTGCTATTATAGATCATAAGAGAACATACTAAGAGAAATTTTCTTTATCCTCCGAATATGAGCAAAGGAAAACGGAGGTGATTAATTTTATTAACTAATTATTAACTGCAGCTGGAAAAAAAGAAAGCAGAGATGAAAAATAACATCTGGTATTTGTCTATTATTGTAAACCCGGAAAGAAGAGAAAGAAAAGAGAAATGGATTTGTTTTTAAGCCACAGAAACAATAGATATCGGTTTCAGTCACTCCAAAGAAAGCTGACGGTCATTCTAAACATAAAGGAAAGATAAATTTATTTGTTATTGTTTCTTGGTAAAGGAAAGGGAAATTTCATTTTGGGTTCGAATGTCTGGCTGGTATGACTCTCGTGAAAGATAACGAATGTTTTGATTCTGAGTCAAGTAATTTAGAGAAAAGGTATTTTCACTGAAATAAGGGTAAAACTGATAAGGTATTCTTGACACTTGAAAATATAGGTGACTCAGAGAATGGATATTAATAACAGGTGCGTAGAAATTATTATTTGGGTAACGATGTCAATGGACCCTTGTCAACTTGTTTTGGGCGAAGACAGTTCAAAAAGGGTAATGCCTATTGTTTTAAGAAAAAAAAAATCCCCGAAATTGTTTCGTGAGAACAAGAAAATTTTGAGGAAGAAAATTCGGTTAAGTCCAGCTCAGAAAAGGGGTATGGGGGGATGACGTCATATCATCGAGAGAGATTCCATTGGTCCGGTGACCAAGCCCCGAAAGAGGGAGACGACTAACAATTGACGTCATGGAAAGAAGACTAATCCCATTGGTTAAACCATAGGCAACAACGAGTAGCAGCTAACCTCAGGATTTTATTGGTTGCCGGGACGGGGGATTAAATACCCAGCGACCGTCGGCCCCACACCATGACATGTGCATAAATACAGGGTCCCGAGGGATTGGTCGGCGTGAAGTTGGCCTCGAGTTGGCCTCGAGTTAGAGTTGCAGTTGGATCGGAGGAGAGTCCGAAGTTGGACTGGAATTGCGGCATTTTAAAGCAGTTCAAGTTCAGTTCCAGTTACCAGGCCTAAAAATGTAACGACGAAGATAGGCGCTATGTTGTTGGGCGCCAACCGCAGAGCCTGCCGGCCAACCATAGATAAAGACAAAGAAGAGAATTTCCAGACAAGGTTGCAGAGAGCGACAGAGAAGTCAAAATCGGAGTGGCAGAGATCGACAGAAGAGGCCTGATGCCGGCTAACCAGAGTTAAAGACAGAACAGAATTTACAGACAAAATGAGTAGTTGCAGCTCGAATGGCAGAGAGTTCGATTTCCCGGTCCAGAAACGTAATGACCAAAGACAGTTCCCAACCGAAGAAGTAAAGAGACAGAGAGATGATTGCCATGCCGTTGGGCGCCGACCGTAGAGAAGCCTGTCGCCAATCAACCAACCAGCGTTAAGAGACAGACAAGAAGAGCATTTTCAGACAAGTCTGAAATTGCTAACTGAAAGAGAATAACCCAGCACTTCGGCAATTTCCGTAACATTCCGGAAAACAAGCAACAAGTTGACTAGACTTATAAAACGAACTTAGACTTCTGTTCGAAGCAGCAAGCTGCGGCCAGCTAGATTCCTTGTCATTGCTTAGGAGAATAATTCGATTTACCTAAGAAACGTCCGTTCCGCTACCAAGAAGCAGGGATGGGAAATTATCCCGAAGAGCATATTGTGTATATTCCACTTATTTTTCCGAGTGGTGGCATATTTGGTGCTGTTTAGACCAAGAGACTATTGTGTATAATCCGTATATAAAGACGTATTTTACAACACTTTTCAGCCGTCGGTTCACTTATTTTCCTTGGTGTTATAATTCTTTCTTTTATTACTTAATTGTGTGCACACTTCCCGGCTTGGTTTAGTTCGGCAGAGAGACAGCTAATGAAAACTCACGACTGCCTTGTGATTAATCAACACAACGTAGGACAAGGGAGAAAACCGTGACAGACTCAATCAACGACCAGCTGGCTGGATCGAAACCAACAACAGCGACCGGCCGGGTAGTGGCATACAAATGCCTTATCGTTATTCAATAATGGCATCAGTTCATCTGCTAACCTGCCAAGTTGGGTATGGTTTAAATCTTTTTGCGAGGCTATTACTGGAGCTATTGTTGACGGTAATGCCTGCAGGAATTTGTGTCTCACAATGTCATCGCTAAGACCTATCCGTTTAGGTACGGATAGTATTTCGTGCAAATATGTCGACGGTCGTCCTGAAATAGTCGTAGCCGACATTAATTTTTCTAGAAGCTCTGGTTTTGTTTGTTCGTGAGCTTCTATCAGAGTCCGTTTTAATTCCTCGTAGTCTTGTGATGCGAGAGTAGCATTTGGTGGTAGTTTACCCACTTCTTCGGCTGGTAACGACGATATTACTGTATAAAACTTTGTTTTCGACTCTGTCACATTTCGAAAGTGAAACTGGGCTTCTGATATCGTAAACCATCCATTTACAGCAGTTTTCATGAATTCCGGTGCCTTGATATTGACTTGATGAGTCGTTTCCTCTCCTGTCTGCTCCATTTATCCTTTTATATGTGTATATATATATTTTGTATATGAGGTTGCTTTCTGTTCGTATGTCGGGGTCACCACTGTTGTGTTGCTTTTTTTGGTATAATTAAAAGATAACACAAACTTGAATTAATGATGTTTATTTTTGGTATAAAACTTTAGGTTTTTACATCAAGTTACAATATTTAAATTTTGTGCAGACTAGCTAAATTCTCTTCATTGTGGGATGCTAGTAGTAAACGAGCCTATCCCTTCTGGACTCTAGTGGTCAACTGACTAACGTCTTTCCCTTTTCAAATCTCCTACACAAAACTACTGTCTTTAACTCCTACTTCTTACTCCAACTCTTACTCCTACTCCTACCAAAAGAAACGGTTCCTTATTTTGCCACCCAATTTTGAATTCTTGGCGTCAGTGTGTCTATCTTTTTCTATTTTTAGAACACTCGTCATTTTATAAACCATAACACGTGTATTAGGCTCCCCCACGTTAAAACGACCTTGTGTCAAATTCTGCCTTAGTGGAGAGGCCGAGTAAATGTGTCTAATGTTTATCAGGAGATTCTGAAATCTGATGTGGAGAAAACCTCTTCAATCGTTGATTCTAAAAATAATAAATATTTGCACCTTCAGTAGCCGACATGTGTGAATACGTTCCATTGCTGACGACAAAAATAAAAACAAATGTTAAGGAATCTTCGCTAGAAAGTATCTTCTACTTCATATGTTGTGGAGTTTGATGTTAATTAAAAATAATTCACAGTAAAAAAAAAGACTCTTTTCCCATTGTGTACAAAATAAAGCTAGAAATGCTTTTAGTCAGATGATATCTAATGCACCAACTTCCGACAAGAAGTCTGTCTCGTTCTCTTTCGTCATCAACTGTCCTCTGGGGTGAAATGTCTTCGCACCTTCACAAAAATCACAGGAAAGCAAGCACGTACCCGGAAAAAAATCAGTGAACAGTAACACTAACAGTAAGTTAACTGAAAAGATACTTTCAACCCTGTTAATCTAAATTCTGAACTATTTCGTTACACACTCACACGGACTTTCAGGATTTTTCTCCTCTGGTTCTTAATTATTTTCGGTGGTTTATTCCTTTTATCAATAAATATTGTTTTGCTTTAATCCTGTTTTAGACCTCGGTCTCGCTTTGTTTATTTGTTTAAGACATCATTACATTCATATTCCCCAAAATAAGTCTTCACAATAAACTTTTCTTACTAAAAAGGTTTAAACTGTTAATAAACTTCTTTACGCACCGATGTCGACAGATCGTTACAACATCATTGGATCATACAATAAATAAAATAAGTTCATTTGTTTTGTCTTCTTTATGGTGAAGCAACTATGAGGAAAAGACTTTTTCAGTCATCGAAAAATAACGTTACCAAGAATCCTAATAAGATAAACAATTTCACAACTACATCATAAACACCTATTTAATGATTCAGTGATTTAATGTTTTTAGTTTTTTTCGTAAAAAAAAAAAATACAATTAAATTAAGCATGGCGCTGACAAACATGTGTGGATTATTAAATATAAAGTTTGTTTTTTTTGCTTTTTGTTTTTTTATAATCGTAACACCCCAGACAAGGCATTACTGCCACTGTTGTGCAGGAGGTTACATAGTGTAGCGGGGTCGACAAAGCAGGTGCCATTAACCCCGCAAGGAGTTAAAGTAATACGATCGAATCAAGGACAACGAAGACGAGGATTTATAAATTCAAGCCAAATTTGATTTACAAAATCTGGCAAACTTATGTACAGAATGTTTGTTAAGTCGGGCAGTGTCAATCGAAAGGATCGTTTGGTTTCAGGGTGGTAGACCAGCGGCTGGCAGGGCAGTGCAAAGGTGATGCTGGTTGCTAGAGGTTCTGCTTGGTAGTTCCAGGAAGGACTGTTGCTGGTGGCTGCTGCTCTTGCTGGTGGCTGCTGCTTGAGACGGTTAGCCCTTAGAGGGACAGGAGCATATGTAATCGGAAAGTCCTGAAAAGGACTGTAGCGTATGTAAACGGTTAGTTCTTAGAAGAACTGTCGCATACGTAACCGGCTAGTCCTAAAAAAGGATTGTTGCACATGTAATCAGCTAGCCCTTAAAAGGACTGTTGTATATGTAGCCAGGACTGCAGCTTCTGCTGGTTCTTGATGCGCCTGCTGCTTCTGCCTGGTGCTTGGTGCGCCTGCTGCTTGGTGCACTTGCTGGTGCTGGTGGCTGCTGCTCCTGGGGTCGGTTAGTCCTTAGAAGGACTGTTGCCTATGTAACCCAGAAGCCCTACAAAGGGCTGTTGCATATGTAGCTGAAGAGCCCTTAAAAGGACTGGTGCATATGTAAACGGAAAGTCCTGAAAAGGACTGTAGCATATGTAAACAGAAAGCCCTGAAAAGGACTGTAGCATATGTAGTTAGAAACTCCTAAAAAAGACCATTGCTGCTAGCGGCTGCTGCTGCCGCTGGAGACAGCTGCTGCTATGGTCAGCGACAAGGGTCGGCCAGGCAAAGGTGGTCGGGGAAGCACGTCACTCGACCTCGGATCCAAGGTATATTTACTCTTCTCCCCCACTTGAGAGAGGTGTGACACAAGGTCTTTTTTAATGTGGGGAACCTGAGCGCGTACACCCAGGTACTGGTCAAAACATTACTTATCCACCGTGGTGGATAGGTTCAAAACTGGTCGAAACTAGTCTTAATATGGTCATTTTGACCCCAGCCCGAAGGCCGGGGGCAAGGGATATTTACTCTTCTCCCCCACTTAAGAGAGATATTTTTTAATATGGGGAACCTGAGCGCGTACGCGGTGGATAGGTTCAAAACCGATCTAAACTGGTCTTAATTGGCCATTCTGCACCCCAGCCAAACGGCCAGGGAACAGGCAATTTGGTGGAAGAAATCGGCCATTTTTCTGTCAACCGCGGTCAACAACGTTGCCCAGTTAATAATATCTTTTGTTTGTCTATTAAAATTCTCCTCCTACTTTTGAATGTACACATCGGTTTTATTTGAACACCATGTGTACATAGATTAGTTTCAGGTCATTGTTTTTAGGTACGAGTGCTTGTGTGTGTTTATATTCCGTTTTGTTGTTGTTTTTCTGTGTTTTGACTTTTGGAAACGCTGAGTCACCCGAAATTAACGGCTTAGCTCTGCTTTCCGTGGTGACGCTTTTGGACATTTGCGTAGCCGGCAGTAACTTCCGGCCGGGTGCGATAATAGGGGGAAAGTTATGAGAAGGAGTGACAGAATAAATGTGGTGTCATGAAGCGAGTAGGAGAGGGATGAGAATACTACAGAAAGGAGATGAGAGCATGAGAGAGGATGCAAGTTAGGGAGATAGGAAATGACTGTTGACTTTACATTTAAATTTTTGGAGATTGTAACTGTCGGGGAAGCAAGTAAATGGAAGGAATTCCACAGGCGGGAAGTTCGAGAAAAGAAGCTGATGGAGTAGAATTTGCGTTTACATCTTATTGGTTTCACAGTAAAAGACTTGGACCTGGTTGCTAATGTTGTGGCTCGAGTAAATTCATATATAAGGGGCACCGGTGAGCTAAGTTCATCAGAGCAGAAGCCATGAAAGTACTTGTAGAAGAGACACAGTGAAGCCACAATGTGCCGATGAGAAAGTGACTGTCAAGTCGGGATCGATCACATTGCAGATTCTCCGTTGAATTTTGTCAAGAGCCCCTAGGTAGATAGCAGAAGCATCCGACCAGATATAGCAGCAGTATTCAATGCACTGGCGGATGGTAGATTTGTATATGTGCAGGATTGTTTCAGCCGGGGAAAACTTCCTGGTCCTGCACAGAGAACCGACCTTCTTAGCAGCGGATTTAGCTACGGATTTTATGTAGACATTCAACTTGAGGTCTGTTGTGAGAGTTAACTCGAAGAGGGACAGTGTTTTACTTTCAGGGAGACTAGCCTGATCCACGCTAATTGGGGTGGCAGGAGCGATTGTCTGTGATGGCTAATAGATAGCAGCTTCGTTTTAAAAGCATTAAAATTTACGAGCCATTTCTTACCCCAGTTCACCACGAACTGGAGGTCCTTTTCAAGCTTGGCGGCGAGATTTGCTTTGTCAGCCTCGGCAGATTTTTGATCGAGGCGAGAGTAAACCGTAGTGTTGTCAGCGTATATGCCTACTTGGGATCTTATTACATCGAGGAGATCGTTAATGTAGATAAAGAAAAGTGTAGGACCTAGAATAGAGCCTTGAGGGACACCCGCGTTCGTGTGATAGTATTGGGAGGCATGTCCGTTCAATACTACCTTAATTGTGCGATTAGAAAGGAATGATTGAATTAGGACGAACAATTGTCCAGTTACACCATAGCTCCGCAGCTTGCATAGAAGACCAGCATGCCAGACTCTGTCGAACGCTTTGGAAATGTCTAGAGCAACAGTTCGGGCTTCGCCGTTCTTGTCGAGATCCTGGTGTATATACTAAGTGATGGTCGTGAGCATATCAGCAGTAGACCTGGTGAAGCTGAAGCTATACTGTTAGTTAGAGAAGAGTCTGTGGGCTGTGATGTGTCGTACTACCTCGGCGTTGATGATGACTTCGAATAATTTGCCAAAAATCGGTAGTAGGCTGATAGGGCGATAATTAAAGAGGTCCGAGTATTCACCAGTATTTTTATATATTGGAACCGCGGAGGAGGACTTCGAGCAGGCAGGAAAGCAAGAAGTAAAGAGACAGTAGTTATAAAGTTTGGAGAGGAGAGTTCGAGAGAGCATCTCTTCATGATAATGATTGGGATTCCGTCGTCGCCGCTCGCTTTATGGGTGTCAAGGTTTGAAATTATTTTACAGACCACCGAGGCGGGTGATGTGTATGTCTGTCGGTTCGGCTTCGGTTCGGGATGAGAAGTCGGGTACGGGAACTCCAAACTAGTCCAGTGTCGAGTTGGTGGAGAATCCACCAGCGAAACACTCAGCCTTGTCTGTTGAAAAGGTGAGGACCTCGAATTCGTTTATTAGAGTGAGGATTGAGAGTTTGCTATTGTTTAGTACGCTTTTGCAATAGTCTTTGGAACCGAACTTACGGGATACTATGCGCTGCTTCATTCTGGCTGCAAACAGCAACTTGACTTCTGTACGTTTCCTCTTGCACTCATTGCGAGCAGTAGCAAAGAGGCGCCTTTTATAGTCCGACTGGTGACTCCGATAAAGCTGGAAGAAGTGATTTCGATGTGTGCTGGCGGCCGAGTAATCAGGGGAGAACCACGGGGACGAGTGTGGTTTAAGTCTTAACTTCCTGGCTGTGATGAAAGCATCGAAGCCAGTCTTAACCCAAGAAGAGACATCAGCCGCACAGTCCTCAACGGAGAGACTAAAAACATTGTTTCAAGGGACGTCGCAGAGGAAATCACGGAATGGGTCCCAATCGGCTCTTTTGGTAGCGGTAGGATATTCTTCTAGTCTGAGGTACTTGGGTGGAGTGGGATTGGAAGATGTTAACGGAAACCACCGCATGATTAGCGTTTCCGAGGGCAGAGTTGCTTGGCGTTGCAAGACTCAGGGATAGAGGTAAAACAGAGATCTAGCATAGTCAGGTTCATTAGGGTTATTAGAGAAACGCGTGGGGAAATCCACCACTTGCGTGAGGGACTGAGTGATAGAAAAATTCATGGTGTGAACACCAGCAAGATCAGTGGCAGAGATGTCCAGCTACTTGGCGTGGTGGGCGTTAAAGTCGCCAAACACAAATATATGGGCAGATGGATGAGAGGAAATGGCCTTGTCAATATTATTGGAGATGCTGTCAAGAATGGAACAGTCGGGAGTTGATGGGAAGCGAGGGAGAGAGAAGAGATAGCTAACTGAGTTAAGGAAAGACAGATGGAAACACATATAAGAATGATTTAAGAGATATCACCCTTGCTAGAGGAAGGTGCATGTAAACATTGGAGTCCTTTCTGAAGAGGGGATGGTCACCAGGGATGTAGAATTCAGAAAGGATAGAAGGTTAGTTTCGCAAAAAGCCATGATGTCCGGTGAGTTGACCGTTAAAAGTTGGTGCGTATACCTCGTATGTTAGTAAAAGAGATGTTGATAGGTTTGGCTGTTTTGGGGTTAGCTGGTTTAGATTTGCTATTATGTTGGTGTATATTCATGAAAGTTTTATTAGGAGAGAGGCCTAGAGTAGAGTCAGTCGGTCGCCGTGAGCAACATGTGTGGGAGGGAAACTGGCGTTGACTACAGCATAATGTGGCCTCAGGATCGCTACCGAAGGTTCATGTAGGGACACCCATCCATGATCGACATGGCACTACATGAACCCCGATATTATTCAACTGTTGATCAGAGCAGCCTCTCATGACGCTACACACGAGTTCGGGCTCGTGAATAACAGTCGGAAGCAGCAACCAGGATACTGCCAACCCGGTACCTTCGGAATGAGCAGACGTTGCCACCTCCACAAAACACTGCAAAAAGCTTGCGACAGCACTACGACTAGAACCGGACAAGAGGAAAGAAACCGGAGACCCCTTCTTAAACAGGAAACAAGGTGTGCGCCTCTACTCCTGTCCAAAAGAAGAGGAAGAAATATGAACCGGGTGATAGAAGGATCTATCTACTCCAATTAAAAAAAAAATAAGCTAAGTTTTAACTTAGTATAAGTCGGAAGAAGTCATCTAGGCCAATCGTATTGCAATGTCATCCTCCCACAAAGAAAACACAAGATATACGAAAAAGCCTTTCAAAGCGCTGATTCATTTTTTAAATAAAAGTCATAATAATAATAAATATAACAGCTATGTAAATAAAATACATTCCAAAAATTAACCAGCGAACCAAAAAGGAAATAATAAATTAAAATTAATTCGTTAAAGAATTCCCAAAATTAAGCAGCAGCCAGCTAAAAGTAAACAATAAATTAAATCAATTCATGAATGACTTCCCAAATTTAAGAAAGCAATTAAAACAGCAATAAATTAAATTAATTCATTAATGACTTCCCAAATTTAAGTAAGCAATTAAAACAGAGCAATAAATTAAATAAATTAATTCATTAATGACTTCCCAAATTTAGCAAGCCATTAAAACAAAAGACAAAAATGACCAGTTTCCCAGTACTAAAAGTTAGTGAAAATTTCAAACATGGCGGACAAATTCCTCTCCTCAATTTTTAGCAACGTTTCAAGACTCATTATTATTATCACAATGGATTACAGAAAATTTCAGAGTTTTCCTCCATATAGGCACATTCATGCAGAATAGTTTCTCCATGGAACGTTACTGAATTTGTTTCTTAAAGATTGTAACTAATGGACGTCTAAATAAAAACCAAAACCAAATATAAAAATGACTTTTTCTTTAATTTTAATAATACTGAATAATTTGATCTTAACTTCCTCATATTAGAAATATATTGCTACATTGACTACATTGCTGTCAAATACCCTCGTCATATTTTTCTTCTTTTTTTTTTTAACTCAACACCTATCACTTCTCACAGTCTCAGCTCACACACCATCCACCCCAGGGCCCAAACACTGTCTCCTCTTTTTCACGTCAGTCGCTAGCTTGGTTGAGTAATACCGACCTTACGGGTCATCCGACTTTTTTCCCCTCCTCGGCTGGTGCCAGCGTGTCGTCTCGATAGGGTTGATTCGAGTTTCCCCAAATCCTGTGATATTAGGAGTAACGGCAAAGTCTAGTGTGAACCTCTTTATATTCGTTGTGGCACCACAGACAAGATTGCATAATGACCGCGACTGATGGATGTTGCTCCAACACGCAGCCCGTCCCTTCTGGGTGCCTATGGCCTGTTGTGATGGGTTGTGGAGTCACTTCTCTTTCTTTTTCTTCATCTGTTTCAAATTCTTCCGGCTCCACCAGCGTTGTTCTCCTGGTTTTTCTTCTCTTAGCGGTTGGCTCACTCACTCCCCAATCAGCAATTTCAGCTAGCTTTAAGTCATTAGCGTGAGCCTTCTTTGTCCAACCAGCATCTGGTCCCAAATTACGTAAGAAACTGGACCAGTTTATTCCATTATTCTATAGTAGGGTTCCCATCTCTTATATAGTTTTCCCTCTCTCAAGTAAACTTTATAGTACACGGGGCCTCCTACCTTAAACTCCGCTATCTTTCTACTGGCATTCACTTTGTCATTTCTTTTCTTTTGAGCTCTTCTAATTCGTCATCTGGCATGTACGAACAGCCTATACTGCTGTTCTATTATTAGCTGATGGTGGTCCTCTCCCATATACTCCCTACGGGGCTTTAACAGGTTATCTATTGGCAAGACCACATCCCTACCAAATAGCATGTAATACAGCGAAAATTTAGTTGTTTCATTCTTTGTAAATCTGACTACCGCGAGAGCCTGTGTCCGGTATAAGTTCCAATCTTCAACATTGTCTCTTGCTAACTTAGCTAGTACGTCTCCCAAGGTTCTATGAAAACTTTATACCTTAGCGTTGCTCTGAGGGTGGTAAGGGGATGTTGTTATATTGTAATATAATAATCTGGCCCCACCCGAGGAAGTGATGCAAGCGATGGTGTTTCCCGTCGGTGAAGGGGTCGGCGAAACGACAAGACAGGTGTTTGTGAAATACATCCTGTCGAGGCCGGAGCGGATGTCGTTTGACCTTATTTCCGACAGCGGCGGAAATGACTACGGAGGCAAACAGAACAGGTGTCTCTGGGAATTACGTGGGCGTTGCGTGGGCGAGGCAAAACCGGAAGGAAAGTCCCGGTTCTAGAAGACTATATAAAGACCTCGACACACGAATTCGCTAGCAGAGAACGGCCAGTGGAAGCAGAGAAACACCACAGGCAGAACTACACTCCCGTCGACCCATTCTATGTGCGCTCTCACTCTTTCATTCTCTGTTCCACACGGGTTCGTCGTCAAGAATAAAAATATAACCTTATATTTTTATATATGCGTGTTCTCGTTATTTTGTCGTCGTACGGCGATATATAACAATATGTGTCATATTCAGGCCTTCTGCTACCTCTCTCATCACATAATTTACATTTTCAGGCCCATTGTCTGTTGCTAGGCACACAGGGGCACCATACCTGGGAAAAATTTCACCCATGATTAAGTCTGCTACAGTTTTAGCTTTCTTATCGGGTACGGGGAAGGCCTCTACCCAATTCGTCAATCAATCTACAAAACTCACTATGTAGAGGTTGTCTCTAGGGGCCTGTTCGTATGGTCCTGAGACATCCATACTGATTTTCTCAAAGGGATAATTTGGTACGTTCATCCCTTCCAGCGGTGCCAATTTCTATCTTCTACTCTGCATCTGGCAGACCGCACAGCTATTAACGTAGCCAGTAACTTCCCTGTATAGTCTAGGCCAGTAGTAGTTTCTGCTTATCAATTCCTTCGGTCTTATCAATCTCCATGTGGATTGGCTTTTTTCATCCCTACCCGAAAGACAATATAGATTCTCCTGTATTATGTATCTGGAGGTTTCCCCTGCCTCTACTTTTTTCTGGGGGCTGTTATTTCTTTGTTCACCTGTTCTTCCTCAACCTGTTCTATCCACTGGGGATCTATTCTCGGCTGTAAAGTTTCTTCTTCCTCTGTCTCTAACACAGGGCGGTCTTTTAGCGTATGGGAGCTAATTACTCCGATTTGGTATGCCCTATCATCTACCCCTGACTCGACGGTTATGGACTCCTCTTCTAGCTTCTTGGGTATCCTGGAGAGTAAATCTGCACAGGTGTTATCTTTCCCTGCTAAGTACTCTATTTTACAATTGTACCCGCTTAACTTTAGCGCCCACTACTGGATTTTCTTATTTGCCCAATCTGTCTCTAACAAATACTGAAGGGGTTTATGGTCGGTTTTTATAGTAAATACCGCCTCGCTTAGATAGTAATCTAGTTTTTGGAGGGCGTATACAATAGCGTACGACTCTCTTTCTATCACCGGTCATCTCTGCTGTGTCTCTGAAAGTTTATGGGACAGGAAATAGATTAGTACTTCCTCCGGTACACCGGGCACTGGACCATCCTTATCTGAACAGGGTTGGATGAGAACGGCCCCTACACATCGCTCACTAGCGTCTGTGTACAGTACCATGGATTTGCTGAGGTCTGGGTATGTCAGCAGGGGGACAGCAGTCAGTTGCTCCTTTAACGCCTTAAAGGACTTCTCACAGTCCTCTGTCCACTTAAATCTTGCGTACTTTTTGGTCAACGCTATCAAGGGAGTCGCTATCCGAGAAAATGCCGGTATAAAGCGCCTGTAATATCCTATAGTCCCTATAAATCCTCTCACTTGCCTTACTGTCTGTGGTTCTGGCATTTCTCTTATCACTTTTACTTTGTCCATATCAGGTTTGATTCCCTTATCGCTTATTATAAATCCTAAGTACTTGGTCTCATTCCTTAAGAATTGGCACTTTTTCTCAGTCGATCAAAAACTGTGTCTCAAGTGGTCAAAATGCTGTTCTGTGGTCTCTGAGAACACCAGACTATCGTCCAGGTAAGCCATGGCAAAATTCTCCATTCCCCTTAGCACTACTGACATTAGTTGCAGGAAAATTCTAGGTGCATTGGCCAGGCCAAAAAGCATGACTCAAAATTGAAAGAGGTCCACGTGACACGCAAATGCGGCCTTTTCTTTATCAGCCTCATCAAGGGCTACTTGCCAATACCCCGATCTCAAATCCAATGTGGAAAAGAATTTAGCTTTTCCCAACAGAGTCAATATGTCATCTATTAATGGTATGGGTACTACCAATGGCTTGGAAATAGCGTTCAGCTTCCGGAAATCTACACAGAATCTGTGCTCGCCATCTTTCTTCTCCACTACCACTATGGGGAAGCTCCAGAGAGACTTTGACCTCTCTATCATTCCTGTTTCCAACATATGTCTCACTGCCTTCTCCCCCAAGGGTCTTTTGTGAATGGGTGTTCTATAGGGTCTTAACTTAATGGGAGGGTGATCACCTGTGTTTATTTTCATCTTTACCGTATCAATTTGGCCTAATTCCTTGTCTGAGGTGGCCACTACATCACGACTGACTCGCAACAGGTTCTTTACTCTAGTCTTCTGGGGGCCAATACCTCTTCATTTGATATCTCATTTAACCTCTTTGAACCCGCTCTCTCTCCTTTTTGTCTAGCCTTATTTGTTGTCTGATCCTAAGGCTCTACCTACCTCCTCTCCTTTCTTTACTTTAATGATTTAGAGGCTTCGTTCACTAATAACATGGGAACTATTTTTGCCGCATTTACTACTGTCTCACACATGACCGCTTCATTCTCTTCAGGTGTACTTTCCTCTATGAGAATTAATTGTATGATCCCCTTCTTCACCTTTTTCTTTGTCATTAACCTCCCTCTGCCCGTTATCGCAGTTCTGGAGGGTAACTTTATATCCTCCTCTGCCACTACTGCTGTGCCCCTGTTGGGGGAGCCTCCCAATGGCATCCTTGCACCATTCATCACAAACACAGCAGGGTTAAACTCCATTCTAGCCTTATTTCTATGTAGCCAATCTTCTCCCAAGATCATCTCTGCACACAGTCCGGGAGTGATATAAAATCTCTGGAGACTCTGCGTCCCTCCTAATTTCATCGGAAGATTCACCATGCCCATTATTCTCATGGAACTACCATCGGCCTGTGTGATTTCTATATCGGGCCTTCTCATTCTTTCCCGATTTTTCAATTTTCTGTATTCCTTCTCCCTCAATAACGATACAGACGCCCCTGTATCTACTATGGCCTTCACCACTGAACCTCCTACCATTACCTCAAAGAAGAGCTCTCTTTCCTGTGTCTACAAGGAGGATACCTTCGCCCTTCCCCTTCTGTGTGGCTGTCTCTCTGTCCACCCATCCATAGGTGCTGGCAGTAGCAGTCCTTCATTAATGTCTCTACGAGGATCCCCCGACCTCTAATCCCATATCTATTTCCTTTTCGGGCTTTAATTGGGCAGTCTCTCTTTAAGTGTCCTGGTTTCTCGCAAAACCAACACCTCTTTCTCGGGTATTTTCTTGCGAAATGTTCTACCTGTCCGCACCCCCAACTGCGTATATGTATACTCTTTATCTGGGGCACCCACTCTCTTTTTTCTCGGGGCGATCCTTTTGCGTTTTCCTGCTTCAACTCTCGAGGTTTCATCTTCACGTTTGGCATTGGGGGGCTTCCCTTCTTGCCACACGCCATTTGGCCATATGCTCACTACTTCCGCCAAGGTGATCTGGGGGCATTTTGTGGGACATTCTGTCGCACGGTGGCCTTTATGCTGGCACTTTCAACACACCAGGCCATATCTACCTGACGTGTTTATGAAAACAGTGTCTTCGGGACCATACTTTTCTATTGGGGTTGTCTTCCCATTCCTCTTCTTGTTTGGAGGGGGTTCCTCCTATTTTCATTTCTAAACTCCTTTTCCCACCTAATATTCCTTCCCTGATCCCCCTGCCTCGTTATTTCCCGGCCCAGATTCTGCGTTCTACTTTCCTTGACCTTGTTACATACTCCCTGCCTCTCCTTGGTCAGTGATACCGCAGCCGCCAACCTTATGGGTCCTTCCTTTAGTACGTCATGTCTAATGCGTTCATCTTGCAGCGCTCCGACGTACAAATCAGCTAACTGGACCTGTATGGTCGCATTCTCCCTGGCCTCGGCAGGGAAGGCCAGGGAGGCTAGTTTTTCTGCCCTTTTTCCCAGTTTTCCGGTTCCTCATCTTTTTCCTGAGTTAATTTCATAAGATTCGTCATGACCTCTATGAGCTTTCCCTCATTAGCATATTCTTCGATCAGCTGTCCCTTCAGCTTACTCCATATCAATTGTGGGTCCTTATCTAGCTGTCTATGTATGAACTCCGACGGTCCCCCCGTCGCAGCATGAAACGTCACGTATACCGTCTCTCTTTCGGTTAAACCACAGATCAACTGGTTCTTGTCCACTGCCGCTAACCAATTTCTTAACTCTTCTGCATCTCCCTCAAAGCCCGGTACCCTTGGTCCCCCTAATAGACTTCTCAACTCTGTAATTATTTGCTCTAATTCGTCTACCTCCGAACCCACTATTTCTTCTTGGTCAGACATTTAAATACAGTAAAGAAAAACACTCAATAAGAAGGAAATCGGTTCTTGGAAAATGGCAACCAACAACAATTTCAGGGAGAAACCACAAAGTGTCTTACCTATCCCCGGCTCTGGGTTGGTCCTTTCTATCTTTGGTTGATGCGGCTGTCTCTTTTGGAGCGTTTTGAACCAGATAGTCAAAAATGACAAAAGTCCTTTTGGTTCTCGCTCTTTTCCTTGGTTTTTCAGGGTCGATCCTTGGTCATGGCCACCAGTTATGACACTTTTTCTAGTCGACTTTGCCCGTGGCCACCCTCGGGTCTAATCCTGTTCGAAACTGCACCAATTATGACACCTCGCTGGATCGGTAGCTGTTGGTTTCGATCTAGATAGCTGGTCGTAGATTGACTCTGTTCACGATGATCTCCCTTGTCCGACGTTGTGTTGATTGATCACAAGGCAGTCACGTGAGTTTTCCACTAGCTGTCTCTCTGCCGAACTAAACCAAATCGGGAAGCGTGCACAGAATTGAATAATAAAAGAAAGAAATATAGCACCGACTAAACGGACCGACGTCTGAAGTGTTATAAAAGAAAGTCTTTATATACAGGAAATAATTCACATAATAGTCATTTGGATATTTCCCAATCCTTGCTCCTATCAAGCTGGTAACGGAACGGAAGTCTCTTAAGTAAATCTAAGTATCCTCCTAAGCAATAATCGAGAAATCTGGCTAGCCACAGCGCTTTGCTCTGAACGGGGTTCTAAGTTCGCAGCAAACAGGCTTGCCTCCCAGAGAGTAAATCACTACGCCTGCTTGGCCTGACACTCTCAGCGGACCTCAAGTGGAATGACTACGTCGAATCTATTGCTAAATCCGCAGCTATGAAAGTCGGCTCTCTGTGCAGGGCCCGGAAATTCTTTCCGCCTGAATCTATCCTGCAATTATATAAATCCACCATCCGCCCGTGTATTGAGTACTGCTGCCACATCTGGTCGGGTGCCCCTTCTATTCTCCTCGGGGTTCTTGACAAAATACAGCGAAGAATCTGTAATGTGATTCTTGACCGACTTGACTGACCGCCTGCAGTATCTCTCTCACCGGCGTGACGTGGCTTCCCTGTGCCTCTTCTATAAATACTTTCATGGCTTCTGCTCTAACGAACTTAAATCACTGGTGCCCCCCAGATGTGAATTTGCACGAGATACTAGATTGGCAACTAGGTCCCACCCTTTTACAGTGAAACCGATGAAATGTAACTGCAATTTCTACTCCAACAGCTTCTTTCCTCGCACTTCCCGCCTGTGGAATTCCCTACCGCATGTTTGCTTCCCCGACGGCTACAACCTCCAGGAGTTTAAATATAAGGTCAATAGACACCTCCTAACACACTAACTCACACCCACTCTCTCCAACTCTCTCCCTATGTACATCCTAAGTCGTCTATCACCCTCCTTCTGACATTTCCTATACCCAATCCTTCTATGTAACCCCCTGCGCTATAGTGGCAGTGGAATGCCTTGCTTGGGGTGACACGATTAAAAAAAAAGTCTAGTCGACTTTGGTTCTTTTTCTCCGGAATGTTGTGGAAATTGCCGAAGTGCTGGGTTATTGATAGGTTGGCGCAGTTTGTCTTCGGAATCGGAATCGAGGTGGATTTCTTGTTCCGGGCTGGATCACTCTGCTCTTTCGGCCCTTGGGACCCTGTATTTATGCCCATGCCATGCTGTGGGACTGACGGACACTGGGTGTCTAACCCCTCATCTCGGTAACCAATAGAATGTTGCTACTCGTTGTTGCCTTGGGTTTACCCAATGAGATTAGTCTTATTTCCATGACGTCAACTGCTGGTCGTCTCCTCCTTTCGGGGCGCTGGTTCACGGAACCAATGAGATACCTTTCTGTCTTATGACGTCATCTTCCTATACCCCTTTTCTGGGCTGGACTTATCCGTCGAATTTTCTTTCTCACGAAATAATTTTGGGTTTTTCTTAATCAATCACTATTAACCTTAAAAGCCTATATGACTAAACTTTTCCCTTTTCGCCTAAACAACCAGACAGCTCACATATGGTCTTTGTTTATATTGTCACTTAGATAAGAATTCCCACATTTGCGTTTCCAATACTTGTATTTTCGTTCACAGATATTTTTAGAGCTTTCCGTGATGACAGAAAGATATTTTGTTATCAATTTTTTTCCTAATTCATGCTAGCTATTCCTTCATTTCACTTGTCACCTTTGTGGGTGGGCTTGATTCTCTTAATTTTCCGTTTCAACCTTTGTCTAGGGCATCTGCATTGTTTGTACGTTTTTAATCAAATTATCAATGTCTATTATTCTGTGTTTTATCTAACCTCGGAAATAAAAACGAATTTATTTTTCTTTTCTTTCTTTCTTTCTTTCTTTCTTTCTTTCTTTCTTTCTTTCTTTCTCAGGTTTAGAATAACAGCAAAGAAAACAAAACTTATTGCCTTTCGTTTCTTTTACCTTCGCTCATATTCGAAGAATAAAAAAATTCTTTTAGTACGTTTCCTTCTGATCTATAATAGTAATTTCTTCTGTTTAAAAAATGTTCCAATTATAGTTAATAAATAATTAATAAAATTAATTACTTCCGTCCAGATAAATAGTGTTACAAATTAAGTCCACAACACTGTTGATCTCTAACAACAGGTTTATTGAAAAATCTGGTTGAATAACATTTCTCTACTGTATATTTGCAAAATCAAGTTCTCTACTGCAAGAATGATAATTTAGCAAACGCTAAAATAATAACCAGCCAGTCGACTCTCCTTTGATTCTTCTGCCATTCGTGCATCTGTGTATTCACCCAGGTTTACAAAACTGCGGATGTGTTTCTTGTGTATGATGGCATCTTTTTGGCCAATTCTATCTTTTGGTGGTGGGTGGAGGTGACTGTTTTTTATATAGATTCCTACTCCTCCTTCAAACTTTGACATTGAGATATGAATAATTCTCTACCTCATCTAAGACGGTCAGGTGGGAAATTATTATTATCTTAGGATACGTTGTGACATTGAAAAAAAAAACTTATGGCACTTCCTTTGTTTGATTTAAAATCTTCATTAAGCGTCTTTCTGTAAAGATAATTGTTTTTAGACGATCAACATAAACACAACCCCAATCTTGGGAATTAACACGAACTAGATGCTTTATTCATTGTCTAGCGTAACAGAGACATTCTGAACAAATAACATAGTGTAAACAAACTATCGAATCTTCATTTCTCGGGACCTAAGAAATTTGGACAACAAATTAATCATGTCTTCTTATTCGCGATAAGTGAATAGGGTTGGGAACCCTGGTTTTGATCAGTTTTACCGAATATTGGCTAGTTAATTCAGGGTTCGATTTTCCTTTGAACTTTTCTTAAATTCATTTTTTGCAACATATTTTCTTTTTAATTTTCTTCTCAATACAAAATAAATTAGTATTGTTGAGTAAATTGTTAGTTTATTTGTTCTGTTGCTTAAATCTTATTTGATATGATTGTAATTTTCTGTTTAAATATCTCAAAGCTTCCATCATATCACGTTTAATAATAAAAAATATGCCCCTATGGTTGTACTTCCAATCATGAATTATTGTATAAACGATAGAATAAATATAGGTACCTCCACTCATTTTCAATACCTAAATTTAAATTGAATTTTTAAAATAAAAGGGTTTTCTTGAAGCTTTAATTTTAGCTTTAATTGAAAGCCAAGATATCAAATTTACTAATTCCAGTAAGCAAAATACTCTATAGTAATTGAAATCTAAAATTTTTCAGATTTAAGAAAAAATAAATTTTTCGGACATTTTTAATCGATCGACACTTTTGAAAACATAAGCCAATTCTTGGTTTTGAAAAATCTTGCAAATATAAAATATATCTCTCTGACACGTTATTTTATTAAAATTAGCAAATTTAGACTTACCTGAATCTGATTTGAAACAAATATTACTTGCTTACTGCCTGAAATGTACAAGCGTTTCTTATTTACGGTAGCCTTGTTATCATCGTGTTATCAGAGGATGACAGACGGAAGACGTCAGAAAATTCGTATAGAAGACCAATTTGACATAATTTTATGTAGCTTAATCGTACGCTTCATTTTTTTGGTTTTTAACTATATAGTAAAATTAAAAATATTTTCAGCAATAATAAAATTAAAAATATTTTCAGCAATTATCTAATGTTTATATTTAGTTTACCTTTATAGCCTTACGTTTGAAGATGTTTTATGAAGAATTAAAATTAAAATAATATAAAACATTCTTTTAAAATAATTTTACAGTGAAATTATATAACATAACAGAGGTTACTCAATAATTTATTAAATGTTATGGCATTTATTAATTTTTATTTTTAATATCTAGTTTTTATTAGGTACCTCCACAAATTGTGAATTTCACTATTAATTTTCTAACAAAATTGGGAAAGTAGGAATTAAAATATAAAAATTGCTTTAAATTTTGAAGGGGTGATTTGTAAAGACCGTTGAATGTTGAAATGTAGGGCACAAGAAACACGGAAGCGAAATAAAAGAATTGTACTTGCCGAAAATGTTTGTATATTTTCTTTCTGTAAGGAGCGCAACCTTTGAAACCCGTGGTCTTTTAATGATATATATCACGTACAGCCACTCATAAAAAGAAGGCAACCTTTGAAACACGTGACCTTTTAATGATATATATCACGTACAGCCACTCGTAAAAGAAAAATACGGGTCATCAGTATGAACAAATAAAATGTTTTATTTTAAAAATCGAATGGCTTCAATTATTTGTATTAAGCTTTCCAATTTTGGATTAATAAATATAGTATTCACGTATTAACTTAACAACCTAGCGTGAACGATGAAGGAAGAAATTTTAAAAGTTCTTTTCTTTGAAACTTTATAAATATTACAATAAAAATATTAAAAATTAAAACAATTCTGGTAAAAATTAATTGTTCATTGAAAAAATATTTTTTTCTGTAGACTATGATATCCTTAATATATATTGTATATAAAACCAATTAAACGTTTATCTAAATAAAAATTGCATTTTTGTTTTCACAATTCGGGGCAGATTTTCTGAAAAATGACTATTTTATAAAAGAAAAAAATTCCCCAATGACTCCTGTATTCAATTAATATTAGATACATAGGCGAACTCTTGTGAATTTCTAGACATTTCAGGAAATTAATTGGTGGGTGAGGGACATATGTAAAAAATATTTTAACCAAGATTTTCTAAAAATAATTATTTCAAAACAAATTTCAGTTATTTGTAAATACGTCCTGAAATTTTCATCAAAATCCGACATTATTTCCAAATTAATGTTTTTCACCGGCAAAAAAGTGACTTGCGTAATATGTACGATTGGCCCCTGACACACACCAACTCTCCACCTGGCTGGAAACTGCTGCGTATCTGATTAAAAAAAAAGGTTTCTGCAAAATTCCCGCCACCAGCCTTAATTCATCATTCATGCTCAATTCCGACCATGAAGTTCCACGAAGTCAATTTCAGTTTACACTTAGGACTTCCCAATTTCAAGACGCACTCAAGTTTGGAATTCCTCATTTTCCCGCACACATTCATTCACCGTTTCATGATATCAACGTCATAATAGCTTTGACGATTCTCAACCTTTGTCCTTGTCAACCGGTTAATCAAAATGCCTATTGTTTCAAACGTTGGTTCTCGTTTCAGCTATGAGTGGAAACACGTTCTAGTCGTGAGAATTGATATTTTCCTTTTAACTTTTTCAAACCATTCAGCGTGCTTTTATGGTCTTTCGTAATCTGTAATATTCTCAAGTCCCATATTGTTACAAGGGCAGAAACATAATTTTAGTGTTTCTTCATTTCGTTGGCATCTGCGGATAAAATTTTGTCAAAGATCTGGAAGATATTTGGTACATTTGATGTTGATAACAGACTGACAACAGCAAAGTAAACCTTTGGCGGAAGGCACAAGCGTGTCTGGAACAATAAAAGTAGATGCCTCTACTAAATCGCTAAAACAACAGCATAGAACGAAGAAAAAAGTTCCCAAACTTAATAAAAACAACTTTTTCCATCAAAATGTTTATGCTATTATTAAGAGGAAAGATCAAAGTACTTTTTAATTATTTTAAATTTGTTTTTAATTCTTTCTAGCACGTTCGGAATGTTGGTAAAAATCTTGTTTTTATTTTCATTAGCGGGCCGCCAAATCGTTATGAGAGTTTACAATGGAAAATGTGATGTTATGTAACTCAGTCTTTTTTATTTTCAAATAATTGTCAGATTTTAATAAAACTTTCAAGACTTAATCACAAATAAATGAAATTATTTTTGAAATCATTATTTTTAAAAAATCTTGGTAAAAGTATTTTTGTACATCTGTTACACCCACCTCCACCTCCACCTAAATTCATGAAATTTCAAGAAATTCAATTTTGTAGGCAAAAATGGTTTTATTAGTTAAATGCAGGACTCATTGGAAAATGTAAATCATGTATTATTTTTTCAACCATTTTGGCTCCTTTTTCAAAAAATCAGATCACAATAGTAAAATAAAAAATGCAATCAAATTATGACATTATTAAGAAAATTTATTAAAGCAATTAAAAAACTTAAGGACATTATAGTCAGAAGAAAAAAAATTGATTAATAATGAAATTTTAAAAGAATTGTTTTAATTTTTTTAATTATAATTTTTTAGGTTTCAAAAATGTTTTTTAAATATTTCAAAAACTTGTAGACGTTAGGTCAGTAGGTTATTAAGTGAAGACTATATTTACTAATAGAAATTTGATAAGTTTAATATAAATCATCGAGCCATCGTATTTTTCAAATAACTTTTAATTTTTTTGTGTATTTGAATTTTTTTTATGATAATTTCTGTGTGTACATTAAAAGGTCGTGTGTGTCACGGTGTCTTCCCCTTACAGGAAATCTTTTTTAACAATTATGTTACTTGTGATCACCATAGACACTTAGCTTATCTCGCATCTGCTTGTCGTCACATGTCAAATCATACTGCAAAGGTCAGAAAGGTCAACATTCTGCGATTAAGAAATAGTTTTAGTCTAAATTTCATGCTATAAATAATACTTGTGTAAATCAGATTAATTTGACATTAAATTTGCTAATTTTCCAAAAATAAGGTGTCACAGATGCATATTTTATTTTTGCAAGATTTTTAAAACCGAGAATTAACTTTTGTTTACAAATGTGTCGATCGCTCAAAAATGGCTGAAAAAATTGAAAGTTTTTTTTTTTTAAATCTCGAAATTTTAGATTCCAATCTATATAATTTCTGTTTGAAATACACTAGAGTATTTTGCTTAGTGGAAATAATAAATTTAATCATTTAGCTTTCGATTAAAACAATAATAAAAGTTTCAAAAAAGTTAATTCTCAGTTTTTAAAATCTTGCAAAATAAAATATACATCTGTGACACGTTGTTTGTGGAAATTTAGCAAATTTAAAGTTAAATTAATCAAATTTGAAACAAGTATTACTTGTTTATAGCATGAAATTTAAAATAAAAGTATTACTTAATCACAGCTGGCTTATCTTTCTGATCTGCTAACAGCTAGTTTTCATTCACTTCACACACCAGAATTAGCATACATTTATGTAAACTACGTTAATGTTTCGTTTTTGGGCTTTAACTACCTAGTAATTAAAAAAATTAACAATATTTTCAGTAATTGTCTATTAGTTTGTTGAATTTTAGTTAGTTTAGTTTTATAGCCTTACGTTTAAAGATGCTTTATGAAAAATAAAAAAATAAAATAAAAAGAAGCTTTCTTTTAAAATAATTTTAATTTTAATAACAAAGAATGGAATTATTTAACATAACAGAGACGATTCAATAATTTATGAACTGTTGTGTTATTTATTATATTTTTAATATCTGTTTTTCATACTCTTCAGTATTCATAATAATTGCTATCATGATGTTTATGACAATATGAAGTTATCTTATTTATTAAATGTTTATAGTACTTTTGTAACGTTCGTTTCGTAACGTTATTCTAAAGGGAACTTTTGTTAACATGCTATTAGCGAGTTATAATGTTTCGGTATCTTCGCGTAAAGTCAACGTACTAAACGAATCCTTCAAATAATACACAGTAATGCTCTCGGAATAATTTTCTCGTCTCATTTACTCAGAAACAATGACGTACAACACCGGAATGATGCACAACACAGAATGATATCTATTACCTCCCCACTAGGGCTTATGTCTGAGACGGATGTAGCACAAGGTCATTCAAAGTGAGAAATCCGAGCCCTTCAGCTCGGGCAAAATTTATTGTCTATTTTGGGTTCCTCTCCGCCCGAAGGCAGAGAGTCCGACAATATGTCTGCGCCAGACAGAATGATATCTACTATCTCTACACTAGAGCGTATGCCGGTCGCGGATGTGACACAAAGTAATTTAAAGTAAGAAATCTGAACCATTAAGCTCGGACAAAAATTTATTGTCTATTTTTTCCCAAACTAGACACTGCCCTTCGGTAGAGACTCGTCTGTGTTCCTTTCTGCCCGAAGGCAGAGTATTCGACAATGTAAATTCTATTACCTTCCCACTAGGGTGGATGCCCAAGACTGGTGTGACACAAGGACTTATAATCATCTGTCCTAGAAATGTATGTGAACTTCAAAAACACAAAAATGACAGAAATTGTTATATTCCACAGACGTGCATAAAAATAGAATTTTATGGAGTCAAAAATAAATGGCGGTATACTTCTTTAACCTGGTGTTTTCAATCTTATTCCTTATCTTTTTTTATACATGTTACAAAGACCAATATATTATGTACAGACTTTTCATACTACAACCTCCTTGAATCCTCAAGAAATAAATTCTGTAACATTAAGTGAACTTCAACAGCTTAAGCTTTTGGAGTTGTTTCTCCATAAGAAAATTAGAGTTACGAAAATAGGCCGTTCAACACCTGATATTCAAATATCTCAGCCAGGAACATGCAACAACAAGAAGTATATCCGTAGATTTAATTCTGAATAGTACCAACGGAAATTTTGATTCTGCGGCTGTAAAGTAAAAAATGCATTCTTTTACTGCCAGTGTTTACTAGAGGTGATGTAACGTGGACAAAAGTTGGTCTTAAAAATATAAACAAAATGAAAAAATAACTAAAAAAAACACGAGAATCAAAGTAGCGTACTGGAAATTCAGTCTTGCTCTCAGTTTTAGAAAACGTAAATAATAAGGAAAAACTTAGTGAGGTATATAGATTTTAAATCAATGAAGGTTAACAAGAACTATGAAATTTTATCCAAAATTATTTATTTTGTGAAAACTTTGAAATTCTCTTTCATGGACATGAAGAAAAAAATGATTCTCTAAATCCAGGAATATCTAGAGTATCATTCATTTTGGATAACTAATTAATTTTTTCGGCCATTTTTGAGCGATCGACACATTTATAAACAAAAGTTAATTCTCGGTTTTAAAAATATTGCAAAAATAAAATATCCATCTTTGACACCTTATTTTTGGAAAATTAGCAAATCTAATGTCAAATTAATCCTATTTATACAAGTATTACTTATTTATAGCATGAAATTTAGACTAAAACCATTTCTTAATCGCAGAATGTTGATCTTTCTGACCTTTGCCTTATGATTTGACATGTGACGACAAGCAGATGCGAGATAAGCTAAGTGTCTGTGGTGATCACGAGTAACATAACTTATCGATTTTTATTAGTAAATATAGTCTTCACTTAATAACTTAATGACCTAATGTCTACAACTTTTTGAAATATTTTTAAAATATTTTGAAACTTTAAAAATTATTATAAATTTAAAAAATGAAAACAATTCTTTTAAAATTTCATTATTAATAGATTTTTTTTCAGACTATAATGTTCTTAATGTATTAAAGCAGTTAAAAGTTAAACTAATTAAATAATGTCATAGTTTTATTGCATTTTTTATTTTACTATTCGGAGCAGATTTTCAGAAAAGGGGCCAAATGGTTGAAAAAAATAAGATGAATTACATTTCTCAATAAGCAAGGTAAAATATATATATATATATATATATATATATATATATATATATATATATATATATATATATATTGCCTTTTGTAAAATAATAATTTCATTCAGTTTTGAATAAGCCCTGAAAGTAACATTAAAATCCGACAATTATTTGACTTTTGCAAGAATTCCCAAATTAATGTTTGTCACCGGAAAAAAAAAGAAACTGGCCGATGATAAAACTGTTTTTATCACGTTTGGGGAATTTAACATCATGCTATGTAGTTTTTCGAGAAAATGAGTGGTAGGTCCCTATTTTTAAATGAATCGATCAGCTTGAATGAATTGTAATAATCCTTAAATAAAGTTTTTTTTTCATTCAAGATTTAATCACGTTTATATATGAATTTTAGTTTTATGTTTTTATTTTTTTTCGTTTTACACAATAAAACAATGGCTAAATTTATTTTTCTGGGTAAATTTTCGTTTTTAGTCCCGAATGCTATTATCCTTTCAAATTTCTTCAAAATGGCCTTATTTCCGTGCAAATGTATATGCTGAACTCAAATCAACAATTAGATAATGAAGAAACCTACCTTTTTTTATGTTAACGACCAGAAAAAATCGGACTTCTTCTCGCTCTATTTGTCACCCATTACCGGCTCAGTAATAAGACATTCGCTGTTGAATGATTTTAGGCGTAGGAAGATTATTGAAACGTCTTTGATGAAATTATTACGCGATTTCTTTTTCGGTACACAATTTCAGCTGAAAGTTGCGTATATGCGTGTTTTATTTTTTTGTTTTTGTTTTTTTTTTTGTAATTTATTTAAGAAAATTCGTGTACTTAATTTGAGAAGAAAGTTAACTTTCAAATATATGAAAATAAGTGATAAGTCTAATTTAATTAACCTTCAAATATATTGCGTGTATTTGCATGTTGTTTTTTTTTTTTTTTTTTCCTTTTTTGGGGGGACTTAATTTCAGAAGAAAGTTAACTTTCAAATATATGAAAATAAGTGTTAAATGTAGTTTTACTTAATTTTTTCAGACGGAAGTTAACTTTCAAATATATCAAAATATAGATTTTTTTAAAGAAAGTTAACTTTCAAATATATGAAAATAAGTGATATATTTGCGTGTTTTTTTTTTAAATTTCTGAAGAAATTAACTTTCAAATATATGAAAATAAGTGATAAGTGTAGTTTTACTTAACCTTCAAACATATGAGAATATGAAAATACATATAAATTATAAATAACAAGAAGAACAAAATAAGTTGTACAGTAAAGCATTTTTTAATACTTAACATTGAAAATAAAAATAATTACATCAATTGCAAAGGAAGTTAAAAGTTAAAAAATGGAAAAAATGACATTGACAATTTTTAAAAAATGCAGTTGTTTTAGGGTCGGGGGTAAGAAAATGCTATTGTTTGTATTTTCATATATTTGAAGGTGAAGTAAAACTACACTTATCACTTATTTTCATATATTTGAAAGTTAACTTTCAATTATTTCAAATTACCAAAAAACAAAAAGAATAAAAAACAACAACACGCAAATACGCGCAATATATTTGAAGGTTAATTAAAATACACTTATCCCTTATTTTTATATATTTGAAAGTTAACTTTCTTCTGAAATTAAAAAAAAATAGGAAAAACAACAAGCAAATACATCACTTATTTTCATATATTTGAAATTTAACTTTCTTTAAAAAAATATATATTTTCATATATTTGGAAGTTAACTTTCTTCTGAAATTAAGTACCCCACCCCAAAAAAGGAAAAAACAACACGCAAATACACGCAATATATTTGAAGGTTAATTAAACTACACTTATCACTTATTTTCAAATATTTGAAAGTTAACTTTTAAAAAATTCTATATTTTCATATATTTGAAAGTTAACTTTCTTCTCTAATTAAGTACACGCAACTTTCTTAAATTAATTACAAAAAAAAACACGCATACAAGCAACTTTCTGCTGAAATTGAGTACCGAAAAAAAATCGCGTAGTAATTTCATCAAATACTTTTCAGTAAAGGAAGTAAATAGGCCGAAATAATCTTCCTACTCCTAAAATCATTCGGCAGCGAATGTCTTATCACCGAGCCGGTAGTGGGTGACAAATAGAGCGAGAAGAAGTCCGATTTTTTCTGGTCGTTAACATCAAAAAAGGTAGGTTTCTTCATTATCTAATTGTTGATTTGAGTTCAGCATATACATTTGCACGGAAATAAGGCTATTTTGAAAAAAATTGAAGGGATAAAAGCCTTCTGGACCTAAAACGAAAATTTACCTTTTTTTCTGAAGTAACATGCCCACTTCTAATTTTAACCACCAGCCGCCACTGGTAAAGTACATAAGTAATTGTAAGCTTGATGAGGGGAAAAAGCATTTACTATATTTTTTTAAATTTTAGAATAATATTTAAAACGTTTCTACGTTACGTATCAGTAAGATTGCTGGTAACAGTGAGGAAAGAACCACAAATCCTCGCAAATTAAACTTTGTGATACTGACACAAGCTGAAAACATAAACGTTTATTTAAAAATAATGTTTGTTCTCAGCTAATTTTAATTTTTTTTTTTTGTTCCAGACACACGAAAAAAAACAAAAAACAAACAAGCATTTTCATTATGATCGACTTACATTCCGCACCATATTTTTATCTCTTATTTTTAATAAACAAGTTTTTCATTGAGTAGATTATTTCGTCGTGTGGACATTATTGGATCAATCTTGAATTTATTTATTTACTATTCTGTTGAAAGAGAAAGAAAAAAGTTAATGAAAAGGAATGAATACTTAAAAAGATTACCGACAAACTATTCACGTTTGTGTCAATTGATTCAGTATCGGTTATTTATTCATAAAAAAGTAATCTTAATCGCCTGTATAGCCCACATAAATTTGTTAATAGACCTGTTGCCGGATGCGAAATATACATGCGCGTTGGTTTGCGAGGAATATGATATTGAAGGTTGTGCGTAAGGTGTTCATAAATTGGCTAATTTGTTGTAATAAAAGAAAAGTGGCTTATTATTTACTTATTAATGGTAATAATAAAACGTCCTGAGGCTTAAACCGAAGAACATGGAACTAACGGTTAGATGCCTTTTCACTCAGTGCTTTTATGTTCACTTTTTGTTTTTTGCTTCACCCGAGCCGACTTTTTGCATTTCTTATAATTATTTTATTTTGTTTTTTCGAAATAAATATTTCGATTTTTTAAATTTTACTCCGTGGAATAAAAAAATTACTTTTTAATAAAAACTATAATATTGAAATTGTGTGAGAAAAATAATTAAAATGTTGGAATTATGCAAATATTAATTTAGAAACTATTTTAATAAATATATAATGTTGGAGTGTGCAAAAATTAATATAAAATTTATTTTTAATACAACAGATAATACTGAATTATAAGAAAAGCTAGTTAAGAAAATTAGAATGTTAGTAATAGGATTTCTTCGAAAAAGAAACATCCAGGTTGGTCCCAGAGAGTAAAATACTACGCCTCCTTGGCCTTACACTCTCGGCGGACCTCAAATGGAATGACTATATTGAATCCATTGCCAAATCTGCTACTATGAAAGTCGGCTCTCTGTGCAGGGCCCGGAAATTTTTCCCACCTGAAACTATTCTGCACATATACAAATCTACCATCCGCCCGTGTATTGAATATTGCTGCCATATCTGGTCGGGTGCCCCTGCTGCTCTCCTTGGGCTTCTTGACAAAATACAAAGGAGGATCTGTAACGTGGTTGATACTAACTTGGCAGACCGGCTGCAGCCGCTCTCACACCGGCGTGATGTAGCTTCCCTGTGCCTCTTCTACAAGTACTTTCATGGCTTCTGCTCCGATGAGCTTAGATCACTGGTGCCGCCCAAGCACGAATTTACACGAGATACTAGATTAGCAACTAGGTCCCACCCTTTTACAGTTAAACAAATAAGATGTAACCGTAAATTCTACTCCAACAGCTTCTTTTCTCGCACTTCCCGCCTGTGGAACTCCCTTCCACAAGTCTGCTTTCCCGACAGTTACAATCTCCAGGTGTTTAAATGTAGGGTCAATAGACACCTCCTATCACACTAACTCCCAACTATTCTCACAACACTCTCATCTACCCAACCCTCATTCTCGGTATCCTCACCCGCCTATCACCCACCCTCTGTTATGTCCTATATTTAACCAGCCTTTCTCCACTCTACGTAGCCCCCTGCACAGTAGTGGCAGTGACATGCCTTGCTCGGGATTAAACGCTTATAAAAAAAAAAAAATTTCACACTTGCTCTCTAAATTTTCTTTGATCTTTTCTCGGCACGGAGACAATTTTTTTTCTATTGGCCAAAAATAGTTTTCACATGACTCACGAATTTGCAAACAGTGAAGAAAAGAAAGTAATTTTTATTTCGTATCCACCACACCACTTTCCTTCCCATTTGACGGAGTCTGCTTTAGTGCATGAATAAGTTGATAATTCATTAGTAGTGGTATATATTGTCACTTTTTTCCAAGTAACCAATCTTCCAGATTTGTTTTGCTTTGCTGTTTTGTCTCCATATTATTATCGATCTCTGGTGAAGTATCTCCTTGTGCTGGCATAGCTTTATCAATATTTCAGGTTTCTGAGACAACCGCTGGTTTTAATCTGTCTATCTTCTGCAGTTGTAATAGTGAAAAACTTATTACTACTTCTAATTACTTTATATGAACCTGTGTAAGGCACTTCCAAAGATTTCCGAACTCTATCAATCCTAAGCCATACAAATTCACAACCGCTTAGGTTCTTTGATGATGAATGTATGTACCCGGAAGAATGATTCTCCATGTCATTTTCGCATTTCCTTCATCAGATCTTTTATTGCCAGGTTTGATGACTCATCGTTATTCTCGTCACATAGGCAGTCTTGGAAATTGCGCATGATACTCCGTTACCGCCGTATATGGCGAGTATGTAGATTCATTAGGTGTGATTCTGATACCTAAAAGTACAATAGGTAAGGCTGATAGCGATGAACCCGTTCTTACAATAATTGCTGTTTTTAACGTCCTGTGTGCACGTTCAAGCTATCCGTTCGCCTGATGATGGTACGAAGTTGTCTGTGAAAGCCTGTGATCTTTGACAGCTCTGAAAACAATTTTGTATCAAACTGGCTGATGGAGGCAGCCAGTTCGATTAGTTCCATATAAGGGTACTCTGAATCAAGCTACACGTGTGTTAACAAAAGCGGTAGCGACATTTTGTACAGTTATTTCAGTTAGAGGAACCGCCTCCACCCATCTAGTAGCTCTATCAATCTTGGTTAATAGATACCGATATTGCGAAAAATAGGGGTCTGTTTGGTTTTTACTGGCGATAATGGACCCACTACATACTCACCATATACGGCGGTAACGAAGTGTCATGCACTGTTTGAAATCGCTCAAAAGGTAACTGAAATGGTTGTATTTTACTCTTGCTATGTTTAATAATTTTTGCTTGCTGGAAGAACTCTTTGACTGACTTGTCAATCCGTGACCAGTAATACCTTGATTTTAGTAATATGGCTGATATTCCTGGTTTTGACAATGCGTGCAGACTATTGAATATAGATTTCGTAAGCGGTACAAAACATCTCAGAAACGGTAACGATATGTCGCATGTTATAACTTGGTCTTTACCTGTATGATAAGGTTTCAAACTAGCTTTTAATTGCTTAAGTTCTTCATCCGATTGCTGATGTCTCCTGTAAATCACAAAGATCTATTGTTACAGCATTGAAACTCCCCTCCTATCAACTTATAGTTCACCAAAACCACAAATAGCTTCTTTTTCTCTCCTCGGTCGTCCGAAACGTTCAACATTGTGGTTGATCGATTAATTGATTTCTTCAGCACTCGGTCTTTTCTGTCCTACGTTGTGATTAATTGATCTCAGATACGCCGAGATTTGTCGCCAATATTCCAGCTTGGTTCGATCAGTACAGAGTGAAAGCGTACAGTAATAATAAAAAAAATTAAATAAATACTCGAAGAAAAATTATGAATAATAAAAAAATATTTCGATTTATCTTGAATATATTATACAATGACTTGTCAATCTAAATTGTACCCAAATCGGGCGCGACACTTGGTTAAACTGGTAAGAGTTGGCTGGAGTATAGTTAACGAAATTAATTCAGTTAAGTTTTGGTAATTTCTTGGTGTGTCTGGCTAAAAGCTGATGTGTCGGAGTTACGCTTATGCAGTAGTCATGTGCGATCAGTTTGCGTCCGTCCTCTCGGACCGAGTCTCGGATCTCTCTCTGTGTCTCTTCACGCCTTCACTTGGTAACGGCTACAAACTAGTTCAGAGGCAAGCGGAGTTTGGTAAATTACATTTCCAACTTGGTTGTTTTCTCCTATCTCGAGTAATAGTGGCAAGCAGCAACTCCCGTCCTCATCCTTTGTATTCTTTTTAAAAAATCTGGTTTTCTCAGGCAAATCATCCATCACTGGTGAATTGTTTGGGTCAAAATAAATTTTTGCAGCTAAATTCCCTTCACTTGGTTTCGGATCTCGAAGACCTGACTTTTCGTCGAGTAACATTTTTCTCAACCTTTTTAACTGGCACATAGGGTTTTTACAGTTTCTTTCATCGGCAAACTGTCAACACTTAGATTAAATTTGTACCCGGTTATATATCTGATTCGTAATGAAGCTTCAATCTCTAGCAATATTTTTATACTGGTTAACTCTTTGCTTGAGACATGTATCAGTACACCTTTACGTATATCTAAGTAATAAAATGTATTATTAATTGCCAGAAACCAAATAGTGTCGCAGCATTAGTCAACCTTGATAAGGAGTCAGCAGCAACATTTTCCTGTCCTCTTATATGAGAAATGTTTGTGATATATTCGTTTATAAAGCTCAGGTGGCGCTGTTATGGGTAGTAAAAGCATTACTCAAAGTTTATTATCTGTTAACACCTTCTATGAGGTGTTTAAAGTGCAACACCGCTAGATATTCAGCAAGTAACTACCGATCAGTGGTGGGATATCTTTGTTGAATCTGAGCCAACTTTTTAGAGAATAAACCAATGGTAACAGACTGGTCGTTTATCATTTGATGTACAGCAGCATCTACCCCATGATTCGCACTATCCGTGACAAGTTGATAAGTTTTAACGTGTGCATCCAGGAAGGCTAATGCCGTCACATTTGATAATGACTTCTTCACCGCTTGTAAAAAGGCTATTTCCTCCGCAGTTAAAATCAGTTGCTTTGCATTACGATTCACACGGATACATTTTGTGAGTGGGAAGATTAAGTCATTAGATTTTGGTATTAATTTACTGTAAAAATTCACCATTCCAATAAATCGTCGCACTATTTTAGAATCCTTGGGAGGAGGAAAATTGCTCACGTCCTTAAGCTTATTAGCGAGTAGATTTGATTCCTTCGTTCGAAATATTAAAACCCAAGAAGTCGAGAACTGTAGCATTGAAAATGCTTTTTGAAATAGAAATTTTAAGATCGTACTCACTTAACTTCCGAAATACTTGATTTAGATACTCAGAATGTGAATCCTCATCATCGGAGTATATTAAAATATCATCAATATATACAAATGTACACACCATGTCTTGGAAGATGTCATTTATTATCCTATAGAAGGTACTTGCAGCGTTCCGTATCCCAAAAGTGATATTCAAATAAACTGTGTTCTGTCAAGATTCCAGTTTCACACACATTATCAGGATGTACCGGTATCTGGCGGTATGCTGAGGATAGATCAATCCTTGAAAAAATATTTTTCATGCGATTTCGTAGCTGATGAGTTAATATTGGGAATTAGCGGTCCGGTTTCGTAATCAATTTTAGCTGTCTGTAGTCGCCCAGTGGCTTCTACGTTCCATCCGATTTGGGCACCATTTAGACTGCCGAACTCCACTCTGATATGGAAAGGGAAATTATGCCAATTTGCCGAAGATTTTTAAATTCTTTTTTGGCTATGTGATGTGGACCCAAAGTGGGGGCCACGGAAGGAAAACACGGAACAGGGGTTGGAGGTAAAGAAAGATATATTAAAGAGAAAGTTACAAAGAATAATGTAAGAGTAATCGGAGCTGACTATCCAGTGGTGTTCGATATTGGTAGTAGTACGCGGCTGCGCACTACGGGTGTTAAAATATTTACTTGCTCCTCCCACTTACACAAGGTCAGTTATATGTGGGTCTTCCCGGTCAAAAATATGTATGTTATTCCCGAGTCGTGACTCTAACCTTCGGAGGAGTCACGTCTAGGTTAGTGCTCTCTGCCCGAAGGCAGAGAGCTGACAGTGACAAAGGTAGCAGGACTGGTGCTACAATGTTTAGTTGCCCACCCACTAAGGGCAACATGTGACACATGGTCAATTATAAGTGGGATTTCCGGGCTATATGGTCCGGCCAAAAAATGGCTGTCTATTTTTCCCCAGTCGTGATTCTACCCTCCGGCGGAACCACGACAGGGTTATTGCTCTCTGCTCGGAAGCAGAGACCGCCCTCTACGCGAAGGCAGAGAGCTGACAGTGTCATAGCAGCAGCAGCAAACTGCTGGTGCTACATTATTTAGCTGTCCCTCCCACTAAAGGTAACATGTGACACATGGACAATTATAAGTGGGATTTCAGGGCTATATGGCCCGGCCATCAAATGGCTGTCTAATTTTCCCCAGTCGTGCGTCTATCCTTCGGCGGAAACACGACTGTGTTATTGCTCTCTGCTAGGAAGCAGAGAGCGCCCTCTACACGAAGGCAGAGAGCTTAGAGTGTCATAGCAGCAGCAGCAAACTGCTGGCTCTACTTTATTTAGCTGTCCCTCCCACTAAGGGTAACATGTGACACATGGTCAATTATAAGTGGGAATTATGGTCTATATGGCCCGGCCAAAAATGTCTGTCTATTTTTCCCCAGTCGTGCTTCTACCCTGTGGCGGAACCACGACTGGGTTATTGCTCTCTGCTCAGAAGCAGAGAGTGCCCTCTACCCGAATGCATAGAGCTGACAGTGTCATAGCTACAGGCGAGCGTCCCATAGGCCTGTTAAGATTAGGGGTTATCCTATACACCTGCAGAAACTGTTGTAATGCTCTATCCGTCGGCGTGCCTAGTGCTTCTTTTTAGAGCTCTTTTTAGGGAGTCCACTAACCTCTCGGCCTGACCATTCGGCCTGGGGTGATACTGAGGCGTCGTAATGTGGTCCACTTGATACGACTTGCAAAAGTCTCTGAATTTACTTGATGTGAATAAAATCCCATTATCTGTCACTACACAATCTACCACGCCAAAACGCGTGAATAGCTCGTGTAAAAATCCGATCGTGCAGCTGGTGGTTGGCTACATTGCAGGACCTCAGGCCATTTTGAGTGGCTATCCACAACAATAAGGTAGTACATGTTGTCTAGGGGCCCTCCAAAATCCACATGAATTCTCTGCCATGGATGCTCTGTGTTTGGCAGAAAATAACAAGAATGTAAAAAGTTACACGATACATTAGAAGAACGGACACGAACATTGTCTGGATTGCCAATATCGGAGTCACGGTTTTATATTCCAAAGCAGAAAATAACAAGAAAAAAAATTACACCATACGTTAAAAGAAGGGACATGAACATTGTCGGGCTTGTCAATTTCGGCATCCCGAGTTTATGTTCCAAAACAGAAAATGACAAGAAAGAAAAAAATACACTATACATTAGAAGAAGTGACATGAACATTGTCGGGTTTGCCAATATCGGTCCCATGATATTCTATTCCAAGGCAGAAAATAAAAAGAAAAAAAAAATTAATTACAACATACGTTAAAAGAAGGGTTATGAACATTGTCGGGACTGCCAATTTCAGCGCAAATATCTCATATTCCAAAGCAGATAATAACAAAAAAGAAAAAACAACACGATACATTGGATGAATGGACATTGGATGATCATTGTCGTTATTGCCAATTTCGGTGCCACGATTTTCTATTGCAAAGCAGAAAATAACAAGAATGAAAAAACATTACACGATACATTAGAAGAAGAGACATGATCTTTGTCGGGAAAGCCAATATCGGTGCCAGGAATTTATATTCCAAAGCAGAAAATAAAAAGAAAGAAAAAGAATTACACGATACATTCGATGAAGGGACATGAACATTGTCGCGATTGCCAATATTGGTGCACGATTTTATATTCCAAAAAAGAAAATAAAAAGAAAGAAAAAAAATGCACGCTACATTCGATGAAAAGACATGACATTGTCGGGATTGCCAATTTCGGCGCCCAGGATTTATATTATAAAGCAGAAAATGACAAGAAGAAAAATTACACGATACATTAGAAGACGGGACATGAACATTGTCGGGATTGCCAATTTCGGCGCCCCGATTTTATATTCTAAAGCAGAAACTAACAAGAAAGAAAACCAATTACACGATACATTAGAGGACGGGACATGAACATTGACGGGAATGCCCATTTTTTCGACCAGGTTTTATATTCCAAAGCAGAAAATAACAAGAAAAAAAAGAAATTACACGATACATTAGAAAAAGGGACATAAACCTTATCGGTATTGCCAAATTTGGCACCCCGATTTTTAATTCCAAAGCAGTCACTAACAAGAAAGAAAAGAAATTACACGATACATTCGATGACGGGTCATGAACATTGACGGGAATGCCAATTTCTTCGCCCAGGTTTTATATTCCAAAGAAGAAAATGACAAGAAAAAATAATTACACGATACATTAAAAGATGGGACATGAACATTGTCGGGATTGCCAATTTCGGCGCCCAGGTTTTATATTCCAAAGCAGAAACTAAAAAAAAAGAAAAAAAAGTGCACGATACATTAGAAGAGGGGACATGAACATTGTCAGGATTGCTAATTTCGATGTCCAGGTTTTACATTATAAAGCAGAAAATATCAAGAAAGAAAAACATTACACGATACATTTGAAAACGGGATATGAACATTGTCGGGATTGCCAATATTGTCGGTCAGGTTTTATATTCCAAAACAGAAACTAACAAGTAAGAAAACAAATTGCACGATACATTAGAAGACGGGACATAAACATTGTCGGGATTGCCAATTTTGTCGCCCAGGTTTTATATTCCAAAGCAGAAAATGACAAGAAAGAAAACAAATTACACGATAAATTAGAAGACGAGACATGAACATTGTTGGGATTGACAATATTTTCGAACAGGTGTTGTATTCCAAGGCAGAAAATGACAATAATGAAAACAATTTACACCATACATTAGAAGAAGTGACATGAACATTGACGGGTTGCCAATTTCGGCGCCCAAGTTTTATATTCCAATGCAGAAAATGACAAAAAAGAAAAACATTACCAGATAAATTAGAGGACGGGACATGAACATTGTCGGGATTGCCAATTTTGTCGCCCAGGTTTTATATTCCAAAGCAGAAAATGACAAGAAAGTAAACAATTTACACGATACATTAGAAGACGGTACATGAAGATTGTCGAAATTGCCAATTTCCTCGCCCAGGTTTTATGTCCCAAATTAAAAAATGAGAAGAAAGAAAAAAATATTCCAAAGCAGAAAATGATAAGAAAGTAAAGAATTTACACGATACATTAGAAGACGGGACATGAACATTCACCGGATTGCCAGTTTCGTAGCCCATGTTTCATATTCAAAAGCAGGAAATGACCAAAAAAAATATTACACGATACATTAGAAGAGGAGACATGAACTTTGTCGGGATCGCCAATTTCGGCGACCAGGTTTTATATCCCAAAGCAGAAATTAACAAGAAAGAAAACAAATTACACGAGACATTAGAAGACGGGACATGAACATTATCGGGATTGCCAATTTTGTCGGCCAGGTTTTATATTCCAAAGCAGGAAATGACAAGAAAAAAAATATTACACGGTACATAAAGAGACGGCAGATGGACATTGTCGGGATTGCCAATTTCGGCGCCCCGATTTTATATTCCAAACAGAAACTAACAAGAAAGTAATCAAATTACACGATATGTCGGGACATGAACATTGTCGGGAATGCCAATTTCAGCGCAAGGTTTTATATTCCAAATCAGAAACTAACAAGAAAGAAAACAAATTGCACGATACATTAGAAGACGTGTCATGAACTTTGTCGGAATTGCCAATTTCGGCGCACGGATTTTATATTCCAAAGCAGAAAATAACAAGCAAGGAAAATATTTCCACGATACATTAGAAGAAGGGACATGAACACTGTCGGGATTGCGGCGAATTTCGGCGTCCAGGTTTTATATTCCAAAGCCGAAAAAGACAAGAAAGAAAAAAATGAAAATATATATTAGAAGAAGAGACATGAACATTGTCGGGATTGCCAATTTTGGCGCACCGATTTTATATTCCAAAGCAGAAAATAAAAAGAAAGAAAAATAATTCCACTTTACATTAGAAGAAGAGACATGAACAATGTCGTGATTGCCAATATCGGCGCCCCGATTTTATTTTTACAAAGCAGAAAATAACAAGATAGAAACACAATTAACGGTCCATTAGTAGAAGTGATATGAACATTGTCGGTATTGTCAATTTCGGCGCCCCGATTTTATATTCCAAAGCAGAAAATAACAAGAAAGTGAAAAATTTGGACGATTCATTTAAGAAGGCTATCACGGACAGGAACACTTTCGGGGGTTGTCAATTTCCGCGCGCCGATTTTATATTTCAAAGCAGAAAATAAAAAGAAAGAAAAAATTTACACGATACATTATAAATAGGGTATAACTGATGGAAAATTTTCGGGGTGCCAATTTGGGCGCCCCAATTTTATATTCCAAGGCAGAAAATAACGAGAAAGAAAAAAAATTACACGATACATTAGATGAAAGGACATGAACATTGTCGGGATTGCCAATTTTGTCGCCCAGGTTTTATATTCCAAAGCAGAAAATGACAAGAAAGAAAACAAATTACACGATACATTAGAAGAAGGGACATGAACATTGTCCGGATTGCCAATTTCGGCGCCCCGATTTTATTTTCCAAACAGAAAATAACAAGAAAGAAAAAAAAATTACACGATACATTTTAGAAGATTAAAACTGACATGAACATTGTCGGTGTTGCCAATTTCCACGCACTGATTTTGTATTCGAAAGCAGAACATAACAAGAAAGAAAATAATTATACGACACATTTTAAAAAGGGTAAAACGGACATGGACATTGCAGTGTTTGCCAGTTTTAGCGCCCCGAAATTAGGTTCCAAAACGGAATATAACAAAAAAATAAAAATATTCACACGATATATTATTAGAAATATATAAAGGACATGAACATTGTCGGGATTGGAATTTCCGCGCCTTGATTTTATATTTAAAAGCAGAAAATAACAAGAAAAACTTACACGATACATTATAAGAAGGGTGAAACAGACATGAACTTTGTCGGTGTTGTTAATCCCCGCGACCCCATTTTAAATTCCAAAGCATAAAATAGCAAGAATAAAAACAATATACATGATAAATTATAAGGGTAAAACGGACATGAACATTGTCGGGATAACCAATTTCGGAGTCCCGATTTTATATACCAAATCGGAAAATATCAAGAAAAAATGAATTTACACAATACATTATAAAAAGTTTAAAAAGGACATGAACATTGTTGGTACTGCCAAATTCCGCGCTTTGATTTTATATTTCAAAGCAGAAAACAACAAGATAGGAAAAATTTTTACACGATACATTATAAGAAGTGTAAAACGGACATGAACATTGTCGGGATTTTTAATTTTCGCGCCCCTATTTTATATTCAAAAGCAGAAAATAACAATAAATAAATAAATTTACAGTATACATTATAAATAGGCTATGACGGACATGAACATTGTCGAGATGGCCAATTTCAGAGCCCGATTTTATATTCTTTTGTGGATTCTTGTTTAGAAAATCACACGATATAAAAATAACACAAACAGATATGAGAGGAAAAAAGATATTGAACGAAGGATATACAACCTTTACACGGTTAGTAGATTCAGGAATACTTGTTAGTGGAAGTCAAATATATACAAAGAAGTAAATCCGAGTAATAGTCTATATTCTTGATGACCAACGAGCAGCGATTCAACTACTCTGATAAACACCAACTCTAACAACAAAAACAACTTAACTACCGTTCTCTGTAGGCAGGATTATTTGTATACCATGGAAGAGTCCATAGAATGTGTAAATAGGAGTGACTCCTCAACACCCCCCTCTCTAGCTTCTTTTTATGAAGGGTTAATATTTTTTCGTTTTGGATCAAAGGCTCTGTGAACTTCCGCTTCCTGTTGGTTCTTCTGATTTCCGTGTTAGCTTTTGATTTCTGGATGTCAAAAGCTTCGAAGATTTCCTCCATAGGATCTTCACATTCTAAAGGTGACAAGCTTGGTTCTTCACCTCTTCTTTTTTGGATTTGATTCACGTGTCTTCTATGCGTGATTTGTTTTCCTTTGATAGTATCCATTACGCTTCCAGTTCTGCTTAAAATTATTCATGACTCCCAATACTGTTATTAAAAATACTATTGTTATTAAAAATTTTGAAATATACGTTTTCGCCGGGCTTGAACGATCTTTTCACTATTGTAGGTGTATTCCGATTATTGCTTTTGCCTGCTAATATTTTCTCAAAAACCGATAGGATTTTTCGCGCGAACATCACCTCGGCCGGTAACAGTCCTGATGGTGTGTTCTGGTTTGGCGTAATACGGTAGACTTGTAGGAATTGCTGTAATGCTTTTTCTGATGGTGTGTCTGTCGCTTTTTTTAACGCCCTCTTAAGCGTATCTACAAATCTTTCGATAAGCCCATTTGATGGTGGGTGATATGTCTTATAAGGTACATTTCGCAAAAATCTTTAAAATCATCGGACGTGGGTTGTGTTCCATTGTCAGTAACTAAAACGTCAACGTCGCCGAACCTCGCAAATAGTTCATGCAAACAGCTTTTAGTATTGTCGGTTGTTGGGTGTTTACATCTAAAAACTTCCAGCCATTTGCTAAAGCTGTCTAGTAGTAGCCATTTATAAGTCCTGCGTTGTCTGCGTGTATTCTTGACCACGGTTTGTCCGTCTTTGGCCAAGCTTTTTGTATAATCAGTGGCGATTTTGCTGCCGCCGCACAGCCCTTACACTTTTCCACCATCTGTGCGATATCCTCATTCATTTTTGGCAAGTACACATAGCTTCTCATTAGTGCTTTCATGCGATTTTTCCCGGGATGTCCAACATGAAAGTCTTTTAAGATTCTCCTTTGAAGTGACTTTGGTATCACGACCCTTTCATTATACAGTAGTAATTTGTAACAAATTGAGAAACTATCTGCCAATTTTGCGTCTCTGTCTTCAATTTTTTCTTTGCCGTGTTAATAAATTCATCCGCTTCTGCGTTTCTTCTTATCTCTAGCAATGTAACCGGTAGTTCTTTAACCGTGTTACTTGGTACTTTGCTGATTTCATCCTCAGCTCTCAGTGAGTCTTCCAAGGGTTCAGTTTCCTTAGGAATCAGTCTCGATAGTCCATCTGCGTGCCCTATTTTTTCGATGGTAAATATTCTAGTTTAAAATTGTAGTTTATTAGTATTGTGCCCCACCTCAGGAGTCTATTCGCGGTCTATACAGGTAGTCCTTTTTTGGATCCAAATATGGTAAGAAGCGGCTTATGGTCCGTTTGTAGTGTAAATTCTCTACTGTATATATATCTCTGAAATCAAGTTACGACGAAAATAATTCCCAAAGCTTCTTTTTCTATTTGTGAATAGTTTTTCTCGGCCGGTAGTCATGCGTGGCCTACCGGTTTTGTAGTACCATCCTGCATTTTATGTAAAATGCATGCTCCCACACAGTGTGAGCTTGCATCACTTGCTACAATAATCTCCAGCCTAGGGTCGAAATGTGTCAATCTGATGTCAATTTATTTATAATTTCGTTAAACGCTTTTTTGCACTCCTCCGACCAGTTCCACTGGACATCTTTCTTCAGTAATTCGTTGAGGGGTGCCCTCAATTTATGCATACTATCGATAAACTCTCCATAGTAATTAGCAAGTCCGAGGAAGATTTGCAATTTTTAGGCTCAGGTATGTTTTTGATTGCTGAAGTCAAGTTTTCTGCCATTCTCATTTATGATGTGGCCTAGATATTTTATTTCTTTCAAGAAGAAATCACATTTCTTCTGTTTAACTTTTAACCCAAAGTCTTGTAGTCGTTTAAAAAATTCCTTGATGTATATTGCATGGTCTTTTAAATTATCGCTTTTAACTAAAATATCGTCCAGATAAGCTGTGGCGAAATTTTACCCCGTCAACATGGTATCCATTGACTGCTGAAAAATCGCAGGCGCTACTTTTATCCCGAATGGTAGCCTGTTGTATTTGTATAAACCTTTGTGCGTATTTATGCACAGTAATTTGGAACTTTCTTCCGTAATTGAAATCTACAAGTATGCTTCGCTTAGGTCAATCTTTGAGAAAATTTTTCCACCATTAAGTTTAGTGAATATTTCTTCTGGGCTAGGCAACGGATAGTGATGGTCTTTAATTCAGTCCCGCGAAAAAATCTGCACACACGCGGATTTCTCCCGATTTTTTCTGAACCGGTGCTGCCCATTCACTGAAGTCAGTTTTGGAAATAATCCCAGTTTGCTCTAGCCTCTCCAGTTCTTTGTCTATTTTGTCAATTGTGGCGAAAGGTACGTTTCTCTTTTTCCTAAATACAGGTTGGGCATTCTGTTTAAGCTCGATTTTCGCTTCAAATTTGTTGCAACGTCCTAACCCACTTAAAAATACTTCTGGGAATTCTTTGTGCAATTTCTCCTTCAGTTTTGTGGCTCCGAAAACTCACAGTCCATTCTTTTACAAAACGAACTAATAGGTAAATCCCATACACTGAACTTCTGCATCCAGTCCGTTCCTACTAGGTTGTCTGAATTTCTCATCACATAGATTTTTTTTTATTTCTCCCTGGAATTTTACGTTCACTATAATTTCGCCTTCGAAATTTATCTTTTTCCTTTTTACGGATTTAGCAATTTTTCTAGTGTGTAGCATGGTCGGCCTATTTACCTTATGCCATGTTTGTAAGTTTATAATCGTCAAATCAGATGTCCAAATTTGGCGCCCCGATTTTATATTGCAGAGTAGAAAATAACAAGAAAGAAGATAATTTACACAATACGTTATAACAATGGTATAACAGACATGAACATTGTCGATATGTCCAATTTTGGCGCCCCGATTTTATATTCCAGAGGAGAAAATAACAAGAAAGAAAATAATTTACACGATACATTATGAGAATAGTATAACAGACAAGAACATTGTCGGTATGTCCAATTTTGGAGCCCCGATTTTATATTCCAGAGCAGAAAATAACAAGAAAGAAAATAATTTACACGATACATTATAACAATGGTATAACAGACATGAACATTGTCAGTATGTCCAATTTTGGCGCACCGATTATATATTCCAGAGCAGAAAATAACAAGAAAGAAAACAATTTACACGATACATTATAACAATGGTATAACAGATATGAGTATTGTCGGTATGGCCAATTTTGGCGCCCCGATTATATATTCCAGAGCAGAAAATAACAAGAAAGAAAATAATTTACACGATACATTATAACAATGGTATAACAGACATGAACATTGTCAGTGTGTCCAATTTTGGCGCCCCGATTATATATTCCAGAGCATAAAATAACAAGAACGAAAATAATTTACACGATACATTATAACAATGGTATAACAGACATGAACATTGTCGGTATGGCCAATTTTGGCGCCCCGATTTTATATTCCAGAGCAGAAAATAACAAGAAAGAAAATAATTTACACGATACATTATAACAATGGTATAACAGACATGAACATTTTCGGTATGTCCAATTTTGGCGCCCCGATTTTATATTCCAGAGCAGAAAATAACAAGAAAGAAAATAATTTACACGATACATTATAACAATGGTATAACAGACATGAACATTGTGGCATGGCCAATTTTGGCGCCCCGATTATATATTCCAGAGCATAAAATAACAAGAACGAAAATAATTTACACGATACATTATAACAATGGTATAACAGACATGAACATTGTCAGTATGTCCAATTTTGGCGCCCCGATTATATATTCCAGAGCAAAAAATAACAAGAAAGAAAATAATTTACACGATACATTATAAAAATGGTATAACAGTCATGAACATTGTCGGTATGGCCAATTTTGGCGCACCGATTTTATATTCCAGAGCAGAAAATAACAAGAAAGAAAATAATTTACACGATACATTATAACAATGGTATAACAGACATGAACATTGTCAGTATGTCCAATTTTGGCGCCCCGATTATATATTCCAGAGCAGAAAATAGCAAGAAAGAAAATAATTTACACGATACATTATAACAATGTTATAACAGACATGAACATTGTCAGTATGTCCAATTTTGGCGCGCCGATTTTATATTCCAGAGCAGAAAATAACAAGAAAGAAAATAATTTACACGATACATTATAACAATGGTATAACAGACATGAACATTGTCAGTATGTCCAATTTTGGCGCCCCGATTATATATTCCAGAGCAGAAAATAACAAGAACGAAAATAATTTACACGATACATTATAACAATGGAATAACAGACAGGAGTATTGTCGGTATGGCCAATTTTGGCGCCCCGATTATATATTCCAGAGCAGATAAAAAACAAGATAGAAAATAATTTACACTTATACATAATGATAATGGTATGACAGACATAAACATTGTTGGTATGTCCAATTTTGGCGCCCCGAATTTATAATCCAGGGTAGAAAATAACAAGAAAGAAAATAATTTACACGATACATTATAACAATGGTATAACAGACATGAATATTGTCGGTATGTCCAATTTCGGCACCCCGATTTTATATTCCAGAGCAGAAAATAACAAGAAAGAAAATAATTTACACGATACATTATAACAATGGTATAACACACATGAACATTGTCAGTATGGCCAATTTTGGCGCCCCGATTTTATATTGCAGAGCAGAAAATAACAAGAAAGAAAATAATTTACACGATACATTATAACAATGGTATAACAGACATGAACATTGTCGGTATGTCCAATTTTGGCGCCCCGATTTTATATTCCAAAGCAGAAAATAACAAGAAAGAAAATAATTTACACGATACATTATAACAATGGTATAACAGACATGAACATTGTGGTATGGCCAATTTTGGCGCCCCGATTATATATTCCAGAGCAGAAAATAACAAGAACGAAAATAATTTACACGATACATTATAACAATGGTATAACGGACATGAACATTGTCAGTATGTCCAATTTTGGCGCCCCGATTATATATTCCAGAGCAAAAAATAACAAGAAAGAAAATAATTTACACGATACATTATAAGAATGGTATAACAGACATGAACATTGTCAGTATGTCCAATTTTGGCGCCCCGACTTTATATTCCAGAGCAGAAAATAACAAGAAAGAAAATAATTTACACGATACATTATAACAATGGTATAACAGACATGAACATTGTGGTATGGCCAATTTTGGCGCCCCGATTATATATTCCAGAGCAGAAAATAACAAGAAAGAAAATAATTTACACGATACATTATAACAATGGTATAACAGACATGAACATTGTCGGTATGGCCAATTTTGGCGCCCCGATTCCACAGCAGAAAATAACAAGAAAGAAAATAATTTACACGATACATTATAACAATGTTATAACAGACATGAACATTGTCGGTATGTCCAATTTTGGCGCCCCGATTTTATATTCCAGAGCAGAAAATAACAAGAAAGAAAATAATTTACACGATACATTATAACAATGGTATAACAGACATGAGTATTGTCGGTATGGCCAATTTTGGCGCCCCGATTCTATATTCCAGAGCAGATAAAAAACAAGAAAGAAAATAATTTACACTTATACATTATGAGAATGGTATGACAGACATGAACATTGTTGGTATGTCCAATTTTGGCGCCCCGATTTTATAATCCCGAGCAGAAAATAACAAGAAAGAAAATAATTTACACGATACATTATAACAATGGCATAACAGACATGAACATTGTCGGTATGTCCAATTTTGGCGCCCCGATTCCAGAGCAGAAAATAACAAGAAAGAAAATAATTTACACGATACATTATAACAATGGTATAACATTGTCATTATAACAATGGTATAACATTGTCAGTATGTCCAATTTTGGCGCCCCGATTATATATTCCAGAGCAGAAAATAACAAGAACGAAAATAATTTACACGATACATTATAACAATGGTATAACAGACATGAACATTGTCGGTATGGCCAATTTTGGCGCCCCGATTTTATATTCCAGAGCAGAAAATAACATGAAAGAAAATAATTTACACGATACATTATAACAATGGTATAACAGACATGAATATTGTCGGTATGTCCAATTTCGGCGCCCCGATTTTATATTCCAGTGCAGAAAATAACAAGAAAGAAAATAATTTACACGATACATTATAACAATGGTATAACAGACATGAACATTGTCGGTATGGCCAATTTTGGCGCCCCGATTTTATATTCCAGAGCAGAAAATAACAAGAAATAAAAAAATTTACATTTTACATTATAAATAGGGTTTAACGGATATGAAAATTGGGGGGATGACGAAATTCGGCGCCCCGATTTTGTATTCCAAAGCAGCAAATAACTAGTGACACAAAAATTTACAGTATACATTATAAAAAGGGCCTAACGGACATGAACATTGTCAGTTTTATCAATTTCCGCGTCCAGATTTTATAATCCAACGTAGGAAATAACAAGAAAAAAATTAACGATAGATTATAGAAGGGCATAACAGACGTGGACATTGTCGGCGTTGCCAATTTCCGCGTCCCAATTTTATATTCCAAAGTATAAAATAACAAGAAAAAATAAACAAATTTACAGTATACATTATAAATACGGTATAACGGACATGAACATTGTCGCGACGGCCAATTTCGGCGCCCCGATTTTGTATTACAAAGCAGAAATAACAAGAAAGAAAAAGAAATTACACGATACATTAGAAGAAGGGACATGAACATTGTCGGGATTGCCAATTTCGGCGCCCCGATTATATATTCCAAGTCATAAAAATAAAAAGATAGAACAACCGTTTTACGATACATGCAATGTTTTTTAATTAATTTTTGTTATTACCATTTTATTTCTGATTGCAAAATGCTTGCATCCAAAAGTGAGGAAAATTAATTACGTAATCTGTGATTATTTTAAGGCTGGTCAGAATATAATGATTTCATACAAACACATGCACAAATATTTTAAGTGTAAGCATTCTTTACATTCTTCCTGTAGAGGATTTTTATGTCCTTTACGATTTATATTACGATTCGTCCAACATACGATTCAAGAAAAATAAAGACAACATCTCAGTTTTGGCACGGCAAACACACATTTACCTGGATTGATTTTCAACCCGAAATGCTCTAAAAGCTCAAAAACTTGTGTGACGTGAAGCACGTGTTCGTCCATGTTGGCGCTTGCTACTAGTAAATCATCGATATATGCAAACGAGTGGGACAAACCACGCAGTGCTTCGTCTATCAAGCGTTGAAATGATTGTGCCAAAAGGCATTCGGAGAAATTCATATAAACCAAAAGGAGTTGTGATGGCAGTTTTATGTATGTCTTCTGCGGCTACTGGGATCTGGTGAAAAGCTTTTCTTAAGTCGATCTTAGTGAAAAGGTTAGCTCCCTGTAACGAAATGGCGAAATCAGCTAAGTTTGGTACAGGATATTTGTCAGGAATTGTCTGTGCATTAAAACGTCTATAATCTCCACAGGGTCTCCACGCCCCCTCCTGTGATTTGGGTACCATGTGGAGTGGAGATGCGAAAGGGCTTGAAGAAGGTCGTTTATTCGGTGTTCTTCTGATTTGCCCGTCCGATAAATGATGGCATCCCTCAATATGTCGAAAGGTTTATCTGCTGGGATGTTGCCCAGTAAGTCTGAAACTTCAGACGCAACTTCTGGCGGCAGTTTCTCCACAACGTAAGCAAAGCGGGCTGTTTGAGAATTAATCCTTTTTGCCTGGAAAATGGCGTTTAATTGAGAGAACCAGACATGCACACTGATATGATTGAAAACTAGCAGATTAAGCAACACAGTGGCTTCATTGCATTCTTGACCGGTCATTTTGGGTATTTATAAAACGCACGTGGTTGCCAAATAAATGGAGAAAAAAAATTGTACCAGGCAGGAAAGTTGAACGTTGGTTTTTGAAGTGTTAGTTATTGGTAAAAAATTGGGTGTTTTTTAGCTTTTTTTTAAAAATCACGTTGGATCGAATCACGTTGGGGTAACGATTTATATCATGATTTATTTTTAGGCTCTTTACAATTTATATTAAGATTCGTCCAACATACGATTCAAGAAAAATAAAGACAACAACTCCAATTTGTAACCAATAAATAAAAGTATATATTCGATAAAATACAGCATTAAACAAACAAAGCATGTAATAGTAGTATACATAAAGTAAGAGGAAAAAGTTGTTCCCCTTTAACTGTTGACCAAAGTAAAGTCAATTAAATGAAGAAATTTTTTTTCTTGCGCTGAAAAGGTTTGTTATAAATGTTAGAAAGATTTTCATGTAAGAATAAATAACACGAAGAATACAATTATTTTCAATGTAATTGTAAGTAACACAAATTTTGGTTAAGCGTTCAAAAGTTCAAAAGTTCTTGGTGAAAATGTTCAGAGAGAAAACAAAGTTCTGTGTCTGTGTGTGCGTTAAGGAAGGTTTGAGTAGAGAGACTTACGTGGAGTTGTTTAGCCAGCCTGTTCGTCTACTGACTAGCTTGCATTTCACAAAAGAGGGTGGATCAAAAGCCAAGCGCGAGAATAACTGGGTTTACATTAAAAAAAAATGTGATTGGTTAAAAATTAACCAATCACTACACACATATGAAAGAGCTGCTTCAGAGCCGAAAGATTCAAAGGTAACAGCGATTGCTAAATTGTCTTATACAAGAGCAATAGTGATTTATTACCCAATCAGAGATGAGTAAATGACATAGACTGAATGTGAGTAAGAAAAACATAGCAACCGCTATACTTCTTAACACTTCCTGATTCATTATTTTTCATAATAATTACAGTCTAATATGCTCATGGATCATGTTTTGGTATTATCAACAAGTATGCATATATTTTGTCGTTGCTGTAAGAGTATGTTTGAACTAATCGAGATTCAGCTAATTAGAATATGCTTACTTCTCTAATTAATTGTATTCATCTCACAACTTTGTTCTTGTTTTGTACTTCTTTCAGTTATTATTTTTGTGACTTCTACACATCTATATCTGAAAAACTTTTACATGCAGCCTTAAATTTGGCTAAAAATGACTGCTCCGTCAGCGACCATGACATCAGCATCATCGAACAGGCTCCAAAATTTATTTTATTTTACGATGAATGCCAGTGGACTAAAAGAAAAACCCTGATCTCTGCATTTCCATTGAGGTGTATGAATCTTCAGAGGTCTGCAACTTGGTAGGGCTCTTTTTGCTCTGGTATCTTAGACACATCTTTGATTTATGTAACACCGGACTTTACCGAAACGACGGATTGATAAACTTCCGCAAAACTAATCCATAAAAAAACGGATAAACTCAGAAAAGTTCTAATAAAATCTTAGCATTACTACTATAACTAACGCTAAAGTCGTACATTTCTTAGATGTTACCTTCGACCTGAGCAATGGTCTGTACAAACCATACACTAAGGACTCACATAACCATACATACATCAACAGGGAATCAAATCACCCCCAGAGAATCACCAACAACATACACAAATCCAATTTCGTTTAAATACCAACTCCAGCAATAGCGAAAGTTTTGACAATTCTAAAATTAAATACATTATTGCTTTAGAAAAAAGTAAACTCAACACTAGTTTAGAATACTCTGTTAAAAACAAGGTAGCCAGAAATAAGCAGAAATCACGTAAATGTCACATTATTTGGTTTAACACACGCTTCAGTTGTGACGTCCAAACTAACATTAGTAAACTATTCCTTAACTTAATTCATAAACATTTCTAGCATTCACCCACACTAGGCATTGGTTTATTAACACCTGAATAGTAATACTATATATATGTGCACCCTCATATGTATATTTATTGATTTACGTATGTGTGTGTATATATATATATATATATATATATATATATATATATATATTGATTGATTGATTGATTGATTGATTGTTTAATACTTGTTTTTGATCCTAATAGTTTTAGACCAGCCCACATTTGTATTAAAAAGTGTTCTATACAATTATATTGTAGAACTTTTGATTTTTTTTTTAATTTATAAACGAGTTATTTCGCTACCTTGGTTTCCACCACGATTTTATAGGGTTTATCATTCTCGTCAGTAATTTACGATAAAATTCCGGTTTGTGGTCTTTTAAGAGCACATATGCTTCCTTACAAGCACTGAAGAATGTTATGCAAGACATACTACAGCATGTTTGGCAAGAGCTGGACTGTGTCATGTCACAGGTGGTGTGCATATTGATAATTTGTGAAATCTGATATAAAATCTCTATTCCTTTGAATATCTTGTTCGAATTTTGATAAATCTTTTGTTCAACATGAAGCCTATTTAGTTTTGTTTTCCTGGGACAACAAAGGTTGCATATGTGCTCTTAAAAGACCACAAACCGGAATTTTACCGTAAATTATTGACGAGAATAATAAACCCTACAAAATCGGAAATCGGTAGGATTAGCAAAGTAATATTAGAAAGAACCAACCAGCAAATAAAGGAAAAAATTCAACTAATGCAATAGAGGGGTACAATGGACGTTATCAAATGGTTTGAAAACCTTGGGGAGAAAAATAATGCCACTTTCTTACAGTTCGACATTGTGGATTTTTACCCATCGATTTCTAAGAACCTCTTCAATCTCGCCCTGGAATTCGCTGAATTCTACTCGGACATCACAAAATATAAAATCAGGATAACCCTGAATTGTAGAAAATCAGTTCTCATCCACGACAACGAACAGTAGACTAAAAATTCAACGGATGATTTTGCTTTATCTATGGGAGCCCTGGATTCTGCAGAATCTTCAGATCTGGTGGGATTCTTCCTGTTGTACAACCTCTCTGCGCATAAAGAAATCGACAAGAGCAATATAGGACTATATAGATATGACGTACTCATGATAATAAATAAATCTACTGGAGGTAAGTTTGATAGAATTAGAAAATTAATTCATAAAGTCTTTAAATCCTTTGGTCTTAACCCAATATCAAGCAAGTAGACGTAGTATCGAACACTCTCCAATCTTACATGAAAAACAATGCAAACCCAATATATATAAACCCCAACTCTAATCACCCACCATCTATTATCAAACACATCCCATCATCGATAGAAAGCCGCATTAACACACAAGCATTCAGTATAGAAATATTTGATAAACACAAGGTAATTTACGATAAAATCCTTAAAGATAGAGGATATCAATCATCAAAAATTAGCTTTGTGGAAAAATTCAGGAGTTCAAAAAGCAAAAATAGAAACCGGAAAATCATATGGTATAACCCTCCTTTTAATCAATCAATTACCTTCAAGCTAGGACATAAATTCCTTAAACTAATAGATAAGCATTTCCCCAAAAATAACCCTCTAAGCAAAATATTCAATAAAAATACAATTAAACTAAGCTATAGCTGCTCCAATAATCTAGAAAAAATAATTAAAGTACATAACAACAAAATATTAAAAGCACACAACAATCATAACTCCAACACTAATACCAGTTCGGCTCATAATAACAACCTCTGTAACTGTAGAAACCCTAACCAATGTCCCATGACCAATAAATGTCTAATGAAATCCCTGATATATATGTGTTCGATTTCATCCGTGGATAATCCTAAGGATGAAAAAATGTGTATCGGAAATACCATGAACGTATTTAAAAAGCGATTTTACAATCACCTCTCATCCTTCAATAACAAAGAAAAACAAAACATGACATCTCTCTCCAAATACTTTTGGAAGTTAAAAGACGAAAATAAAATGCCTAAAGTTAAATGGAAAATCCTTAAACAAGCCAGAACAGCTAAATCTATAAAGGAACCACGTTTCCTCTATCTTCGAGAAAAAATTGAGATCCTTAAATATATGAACAGTAACAAGCTTTTAAACCAGAGGCATGAAACCACAGTAAACTGCAAGCACATTAGAGAACTAACATTACAATCATGCAAAAAAAAAAAAAAAAATACTAGAAATATCGAATTACTAAATTTTAAAGTAAGGTTTAATATTCATAATTAAATTAGAAATTTTTCTCCAAAAAAAAAAATTAAGAATTTTATAGAAGTAATCGATTTACTAAATTATAAAGTAAGGTTAATATCCATAATAAGATTAATTATATATACTGTCCTTAATACACACAAAATCTCTACTATTACCTGAAATACAAACACACCTATTACCTATCCACCTATTACCTCAAATACAACATTCTACTTTTCCTTTACATAAAATTCTACTTATTACGCACTTATTACCTGCGTTTATCTAGTACCTAAATAACCATAACATTAAAATTTGCCTCTTACATTACATTTTACCACAAACGGTGATATAATCAAAAATTGAAATTTAATAGAATAAATTGGTTTCCCAACTGTGAACTAATTAAAATTTAAAATTTAATTGAAAAAATCGACTTCCTAAATCGAAAATTATGATTGAATATACAAATTTAGATTAATTAAAAAAAACCTACTGATATACAAAAATATTCTGTACTGAATACGCATCCCACCCCTAACCTGTCCTCCTAAGAAATCGTAAAAGATATAGTCTAGTCACAAGATATATATAAATAAAACTTACACTCCCCACACCCAAATTCTAAAGGTCAATCAGCAGTACTTGTTCCCTTACCACTAAACCCACACGACATACACAATTGACTAGATATAAGAATAGAAATTTAAGATTAAAAATTTAATAGTAAAAACGGTTTCCAAACTATGATCTAATTAATAATTAAAAATTACAAATTTAAGAGAAACAATATATTCCCTAAATCCAAAGTTAAGATTAAATATACAAACCTACATTAATTACAAAGACTCTGCTTAAATAAAAATATCCGGCGCCACCCATTACCGGCTCTTCTAAGAAATCCAAAGGATGTGGTCTGGTCACTAGATAATAAAAACTTACAAGGTTGAATCTGTCTAGAAATCAAAGACTCTCATTAATCAACCACTTTAAAAAACACCCTCTCCAAAAATTCCAACGGTCAGAGACTTATTCCCCTATCACTAACCCCCACCAACACCTATAACAAAACTAAACAAATATAAGGAAAGAGGCTTTCCATTACTTTTCACACCGCCTGATGAGACACTGAAGTTTCAATGTCGAAACAAACGTACCTTTGTCGTGGATATATATAGAAACATTATGTACATATTCTAAAATATAATTTATAATAAATATTCACAGCTCTATATATTATATATCGAGCACTGTTTATATATATATATATATATATATATATATATATATATATATATATATATATATATAATGTACATAAAAACACCATCAGAGCATATTGACATAATAACATTGCCGAAAATCTATACTTTTCCACAAAGGTATAGCATGGATCAAGAAATCCAACAACGGAGCATTCGATGTACCACAAGGATCATATGATGGAGCAGAAATCTCAGAATTGATGGGAATATACATTTTAAACAAAATAAACAAAATAATCTATATTGACAACCACGGAAAATATAGTGATAACGGATTAATACTAGCACCAGACAACAAAAGAATGGATGATAAAAGAAGGAAACAGTTTTTAAATTATTCAAAGAACTAGATTTTGATATTATAGTGGACACAAATAATGAAGTGGTACAATATTTAGATGTAGAACTTAATTTACAAATTGGAAATGTCTCGCCATACATGAAAACAAACATCATACATAAATACAAAGTCCAATCATCCAAATAATATAATTAAACACATTTACAAAGGCATAGAACACAGACTATCTAATAATTCGTCAAACAAATCAATATTTAATGAAAAGAAAAATATATATGAGGATGCACTAAAAAAATTCTGGCTATAAAAACATTTTACAGTATAATTCTCAACCAAACAGACAAATCAAAAACAACAATAGAAAACGAAACATTATCTGTTTCAACCCACCCTTTAATTTAGAAGTAAGTGTTCTAAAATATAATTTATAATATATATATATATATATAAATTTATTATGTATATTTATTAATATTTGTGACTTACTAAGAACAGTCATTCAAGCCAACCAGAGGAAGAACACAAGTGATTGCATTTCCTGGCTAAAAAAAAATACGTTCATTAAATATATACCATAAAATATCTATTCCGTTAATACAGCCATGGATGAAACGTTACAATTTGTTCGAATTTTAAAAATCGCACGTTCTGAAATTCCCCGTTACGTGAGCGTTCTTAAAAAGAAACAAAAATACGGTAAAATCAGTTATTACAAATCGCCTGAAGACACTAAATAGTAGAAACCTAGGTTGCGTAATAACTCGTTTACAAATGAAGAATATATATATATATATATATATATATATATATATATATATATATTCTTCATTTGTAACGAGTTATATATATATATATATATATATATATATATATATATATATATATATATATAGTGTATCGATGCAGCAAATATTTTTCTAAACATATACTGTTAAATATAAGAGATACTTGATGTCTTTTATGTTTAATCATGAGCCGTTCTAACCGTCGTATTTTGGCTTTAATTTCAGTTTAAAGACAAAAATTCTCCAACATTTGGATAATATTTTATTAATTTGGTTCTTAGCTTTCGGCTCACATGAGCCATCTTCAGAGAGGTTATTAAGACGGTAACACAATAACATCCACCATCACCGACGATTTTATTTTGTGTTGATATAAAACTTCGCTAGGCAAAAATAACAAACGTAGTTCGCAAATTTGCAATGCGTTTCTATGACATCACACCGCGTGATAGCGCGAAATGACAACAGAACCATGTATTCAAATGCAATGTAATGTGTTATTGCCAGATTTCAACCCACACTTAATAAAATCACGTTTAAATCTGGCTGTAACACATTACAGTAGATTAACTGGGTAGATCTACATTTGCCTTCCACCGGACAGTTGTTCACGGACCTACAATTAGAAGAATTTAAAATCCCTGTTTTTGTGTTGATATTATCTAAACTCTTTAAAATTTGATTGTTATGGGAATCTACCTGGATCATTTTTAATATTAATAAGATTAATATTAATAGGATCCGTTTTAGGATTTTACCCAAATGCCATTTTCGTTTTGTCTAAACATATATATATATATATATATATATATATATATATATATATATATATGGCCTGTAAACAATTCTTTGTGTCATTGGTTCCATAACTCACCAATTATGTTTTTAGAATGCTATTATTTGTCGTATAAACCAACCTTGTTCATGTTATTGTGTTACCGTCTTAATAACCTCTCTGAAGATGGCACATGTGAACCTTGTTTAGGCTAGGATATTCTGTACTTCTTGAAATGATCCTTTAGACAATCATGCCAGAAAATCTTCGACATAAAGAGGCAAGATCACTTCATTCATTTAGTATGTAGTGACAGTATAACAGTATAAGACCCAACTAAAACTTAAGATCTTGGTGTTTGATACATTTTATTAAACATGGCGACAGAATATACAACAAAATCATCAGCAGCAATAGTCTTATCCACAGTGATACTAGTTATGTTCAGGTTGATAGCAGCACAGCAAATTACAGTGTTCCGTATTCAGTATAACTCTATCCCATGTATTATCGAGGGTAGTACCTTATATTTAAATCTGCATATGCGTTTGTACGAGCTTTCCCGGAAATTTACAATCACATATTCAGCACCTAACAATTTTCTTCAGCTTAACTCCATTTGCAACTTTGGTTAATATATCCATATTTCTCAGATATACAGGTCGTAGAACATTGTAGCAATACTTCTTTTATACATGTTTCGAGGAATATGACAAGGAAAATGTTTGAAGTTTTTATTCAGTCACCTTGTTCATTCAGACCTAATGAAGTGTTATTGAATATCAGTTTTGACGTTTGATGATGCTAATGTATAGTCACACGGACAAATTAGAATTCATTCTCCTTTTCAGTAATAAAATCAAAACTGTTAACTCTTGTGTAAAAAATGTTTATGATGTGTATCCCACTTTTTAAGTAGACGGTGGTGCAAGAGTTTACAGTTTTTTGACTTGTCTAAGAACTATTTGGTGAGAATTTAAAATCATAAACATTAATACTATAACAGTCTTTAGAATTATCCCAGTTTGCATTACTTGAACTGATTAAACTCAAGCTTTTAACTAAGCTTTTAAAAATGTTGTCCTCAATACATTTCAGAAAATGTAAGAATTTATGCTTAAATGGCAACGATGAGCTTCAACAAGCGTTGTGACTACTTTGTTACAATATAAAACTAATCTGGTCATAACATAGATCAAACAAACAACAATTTCTCAGTATAACTTACCATAAAAAATTCATCATTATCCTTGTCTTAGACCAATTTCATCAAAAGTGAATCTAGGTAGAAAATTTTGAAGACGAAATTTTGTTACCAACATTTCTATATATATGGAGAGTTTTATTCTAATTTCATCATTTTCAAATATGAACAAAGTACTTGGTCCTCTGTTTCACTTTAAACTCATGATTTAACGTATGCTTTAGATGCAACAACATCATCCCAAATTAACAATAGTTATTATTTCTCTCTAACATGTTTAACAAAGTTAAAAAGGTCAGCAAGTGAATGAAGTCATGATTAATCAAGTATGAATATAATACACATTTCAGTTCCGTCTATTTCAAGCTGGGAAAAAAATCTTTTAGTTTCAGTTTTTCAAATTTTTGCTATTCATTACAAAACCTTCCACGTATAGTTTATAAGCATCCAAATCTTTCAAATAAACAGTTTTAACATTCATTTGTTGAACAATGAACCTATACTGAACAGCTAATTACATTGAAACTCGGATGGGCGAAATGTATGCCGTAGATCAGGGGCTCACAAACTTTTTGGCCTTATCGCCCACTATCACAGAGACTAATTTTTAACTACTCCTTTGTATAAGGTTTTCCTCTCTGCCAACCTTAGTCGCAGCAAATACCTATGAAGTGAGACTAGAGAGAGGGAGAAAAGCACAAGACGAACAGGAGGCAGATAGAGCTTAAGGAAGCTTTATTCCACAAACAAACGTTCACATAGACAGAGATAGTATCGTTCGTCCATCTTGTAAAGGTCTCTCTGTAGAATCCCAGGTAAAGGGGCGCAACTCCGAGATGTCCAGCAGAAAGACAGCGTGGGAGAGTTACACCATTATCACCACATTCTCCGCCGCCTAGAAAAGTCCAGGTCCACTAGCTTCTAAGAGACAGAGTAGCTTCAGGACTATCAGCTCAAACTAAAAATAAAAGAAAAGAGAGAGGAATCAAAGTAGGTAATTCTCGGTTAAGTACTGAGGTCTTTGTCTAACTCTAGAAGAACGTCGAAGGTTAGTTGTCTCCTGGTCGGTTGAAGGGCTCCTCAGGTTATCATTCTGAAGCCTAGGTAGGGGAGAGGCATGTGCAAATTTTTCCGAGTTAGAATCCGAGAAGTTGGCTGGGTCTTCAGTTGCCTGGTTTCTATGGTCCTCTAGCAGCGAAGAAGGAGAGTTAGCTGGTTCCTCCAGCAGAGCTATAGGAGAGCCAGGCTGGGTAGGGGCTTCTGTAGTATCCAGTTCTAGGTCTAATAGCGTACTGTTTTCTTTCTCACCTAGGGGAGCAATATGGCGAAGAGACACGGTCGTTTCCCTTCCGTTATTCAACCGCACATGAGCATAGTTAGGGTTTGCGTCAAGAATCTCAACAGTTTCTACTAGTGGCTCATATTTACTGCCACGTACATGTCGCTTCAGGAGTGCAGTTTTCGACTTAGTTAACCAAGTAGGTAAGGATTCTCCTAAAGCTGATTTTCGTTGGAAGTTAAACATCCGTTCGTGGGGAGTACAGTTGGAGGCAGTGGAAAGCAAAGAACGTATACAGTGGAGAGCTACCTCAAGGACTTTCTCCCAGCTAACGATAGGGAGATTACTCGACCTCAGTGCCAGGTTCACTGTCTGCCAAATAATGCCATTGTATCTCTCCGCTTGTCCGTTGCCTTGCGGGTTGAACGCAGTAGTTCGACTAGTAGCAATGCATCGAGAATATAAGAATTCTTTCAGTTCGTCCGACATGAAGGCAGTTCCTCGATCCGAGTGCACAAAAGAAGGGTTTCCAAAAATAGAAAACAGGCTGGATAAGTGTTTCTTTACTGTAGCAGCAGAGAGGTCCGCACAGGGGTAGGCAAAGGGAAAACGGGAGTATTCATCAACCACAGTTAATATGTACTTGTTACGCGTGTTGGAGGGTAGGGGTCCCTTGAAGTCCATACTTAATCTCTCAAATGGTTGGCTTGCTTTTATGAGAGTTTACGGAGATGTCTTCACAAATCTTGGTTTTATCTCGGAACAAACTTGACAAGATTTAGTTATCGCTTTTATGTCTTCGACTGAATAAGGCATGTTCTTACTCCTAACAAAATGCAGCATTCGGGTTACTCCCGGGTGGCATAAATTTTTGTGTAGATCTAACAATTTGTCAGTAGTGACAGTAGCAGAGCAAAATCGAGATAGCGCATCCGCCGAAGCATTCTGCTTTCCAGGCCTATACACGATGTCATAGCAGAAGCAGACGAGTTCTAATTTCCACCTAGTAATCTTTTCGTTTTTTATTTTGCTTTTACTTTGAGGGTTTAGCATGAAGGAGACAGATTTTTGGTCAGTGATTAGCTTAAAATGTTTTCCGAGTAACAAGTGTCTCCATTTTCTAATAGCTTCTACGATTGCATAGGCTTCCTTTTCCACGGCAGAATGCTTTTGTTCGGCTGAGGTTAGTTCTAGAAAAGAAAGCCACGAGCCGACCGTTTTGAGTTAGGAAGGCGGCAATCGCATGTTCGGAAGCATCCGTTTCAATTTCAAGCGGTGAATCAGATACTGGCCAGTGATGATTTAGCGATCTCCTTCTTGAGGAGAAGGTAGGCGTTAGCCTGTTTTTCATTGAGAGGGAAACTATTAACTCTAGTTAAGGCATATAACTTTTCAGAAAAATTTGATATCCACCTAGAATAGTGTGAGAACATTCCCATTGCTCGTCGGAGGGCAGAGAGGTTTTTCGGTATCGGTAGGTCAGTCAACCCTTTAAGTCTGTCGGGGTCAGGTTTTACCGACCCTTGGCTTATGGTATACCCAAGTAAGTCCACAGAGCTAAGAGAATAATAGCATTTATTTTTATTCAGGGTTAAGCCATACTTAGCCACACTATCCATAAAGCCTTTCAGGTTCCTATCGTGTTCTGCTTGATTATGTCCGCAGATAGTGACGTTGTCAATATAGGCATAAGTGCCTCGTAGTTCTTCCCGCTTTATGATATCATCAATCACCCGATGGAAGCTAGCCACTCCATTGGTCACCCCAAAAGGAATTCGACGGAATTGGTACAGAGACCCAACAGCTTCAAAGGCTGTGTATTTACGCTCTTCTGGTTTGATGGCAACTTGATGATAGGCACTGGTCAAATCGAGCGTGCTAAATATTCGATACCCTGCTATTTTGTTCACTATGTCTTCTATCCGGGGAAGAGGATAAGCGTCCAGTAGCGTGAAACGGTTTATCGTCTGAGAGTAATCCACGACAAGCCTTTTTTTGTGTGGTTTGGGGGCGATATCACCAGCGTCTGGGCCCTCCATGGGGATTGAGAAGGTTCTATAATCCCTTCCCTTAGCATACGCGATATTTCCGACCGAATAAATTCCATGTCAGGAAGGCTATGTCTCCTGGATTTTACAGCTATTGGATGACAGTCAGAGGTCAAATTAGCAAACAGAGAAGGATATGGAATGTTATGTATAGCAGTCAGTCCACACACAGCAAGGGGAGGGAGCGATCCTCCGAAGGGTATTTTTACAGAAGAATGTTGTCGTAGAAATGCATGCCCTAGAATAACATCACAACACAAGTTCGACATAACTGAGAGCTTCACATCCTTGTACTCTCTATTATTTAAGTAGAGGGATACTAGACAATGTCCTAGGGTAGTGGACGAATGAGAACTGCTAGCCATGAAAATTCTCTCCGTACTCGGCAAGACAGTTAGTCTAAGTTCTCTAACCTTGTCAGGGTGAATAAAATTTTCGGAGCTACCAGTATCAACGAGTATATCGATAGAGTTACCTTCGATAGTCCCACTTAACGTCGAGCGCGATAGGTTCTCGGAGAAATTACTTGCAAGGATGGACTTACCGGGATTGATAGCAGCAGCAGCCATAGTAGTGGTAGTAGCCGAAGGCGACTTACAAACACGTGCGTAATGTCCACTTTTTTTGCAGTTTTTGCACGTAGCATTCCGTGCCGGACACTTACTTCGGTTATGTCTGTTGTTCCCGCAAAAGAAGCATAGTCGCGAGATAGCGGCTATAAAATTTTCTTTGTCGCCGTTCGTGGACTGAGGGTCGTCGTCGTGGTCGTCTTCTTCTGTCCGAATAGCAGCAATGGAGTTCCGGACTGAGTAAGACGCTAGCAGTTTTTGGGCCGTCTCAAGCGTGAGGGCCTGGTCGTAGGCGGTTTTAAGGTCCAGTGTTTTATTCTCGAGTAGTCGCTGCCTGATATAGTTAGACGAAATACCGTTTATAAGAGCGTCACGAATGTATTCGTCCCTCGCTTGTTCTTCCGTCACAGCTCGGAACTCGCAGTCTTTGGCGAGCTTTTTTAAGGCTCGAACATACTAGTCGACAGTCTCGTCCGGTTGTTGTTTCCTCGTGGCCAGAACATGCCTACTGAATATGACATTCTTAGGCTGTACAAAAACACTTTCTAGGACCTCCATTGCCGAATGGTAGTCGTCAACGTCCGAGACGAATTTAAAAATAGCCGGCGAAATTAGATTAATTAGCAAATTCAGTTTTAGCCTGTCTGCGAGTGGTGTTTCTTGAGAGTCGCGGGCTGTTTCTAAAAATATGTGGAAGGATTTCTTCCAATGCCGCCATGTGTCCGCAGCGTCAGGTTGACTCGGGTCCAAGTTAAGTCGCTCGGGCTTCAGGTACTTCTCCATATTTTGTTTGTGGAATAAATTGAAGTGAGACTAGAGAGAGGGAGAAAAGCACAAGACGAACAGGAGGCAGATAGAGCTTAAGGAAGCTTTATTCCACAAACAAACGTTCGCATAGACAGAGATAGTATCGTTCGTCCATCTTGTAAAGGTCCCTCTGTAGAATCCCAGGTAAAGTGGCGCAACTCCGAGATGTCCAGCAGAAAGACAGCGTGGGAGAGTTACACCATTATCACCACAACCTATAACATTTGGTCGCGCCGCTCCCTATCGATCTCCTCTGCTGATTTTGTAGTTGATCGCTTCGACCCAAACCTTCGCACCGCGTTGGATAGATTTTATTAAACATGTTGAAATATCTTCTTACTACTCAAAGTTCTATATCACACACAAGAAATTTCCAATTCTCCACCCTCTTTTTTTCTTTTTAGCTGCTCATCTCCCACCAAACAGTTGATATCGCCTAGAATGCAAAACACTGACGTAGATGAAAATATCTTACAATAATCAATGTCATGGAAATAGGACTTCCGCTTCCTGTCAAAATGTGCTTTATTTTATTTCTTACCATTTAATCGAGAAAGTTTAATCCCCACCACTGCTGTTTTGCCTTCTGGTAAGGGAATTTTCACATGTATTATTTTCCTATTTCATCCTGCAAGGATTCTTGCTAATGGCTCAAATAAACGGATGTGATAACTTCTTGATATGTCTTTGATACTAATGAATAAACTGTTCAGTCCTGTATAAACCAGATACTTCTAACCATTGACTGGTAATATGGAGCATCAAACTTAAATTGACATGGCTAAAGAAATCTAAGAACTCTAAAAGATATGACCAAAAAAGACTGAAATATAATGCCATCCAAGATTCTTTTCACAAGATTTCAGTAAGGACATTCTTTCAAGTAGGATGATTGTATAAAATCCTACACCAACAGACCACGTCAACAAATCATCAGAAAATCATATTCCGCCTAAACAAACAATCCATATGCCCTGGATATGAACAATGAGATATCGTTAGGAAGACTCGTCACACATCATGCAGTCTCTACAAGATTGCAAAAGCTGAGACCAAAAATTGGTTAACAAGACAAGCTCATGTGCATTGAGGAAGAAATAAACTCGTTGGGTAATATACCGCCAAATAAGCTATACTGTGCTGCAATCAAAAAGTTTAAATCTAAACTCATAAACATCAGTTGGGAATAATGTGCATGAACGATAATATCTTGACCAGCAAAATCGAAATACTCAAAAGAAGGACAGAGTTTTATGAAGATATTTATCATGCTGATAGACAAGATACACCCATAGATGGCTAAAATGGAGAACAGATTACATTAGTTCAGAAAAGGGACATTTCTCATACTGTCAATAACTTTTAAAAGCGGACAAGGATCAAGGCTTGACAATATCTACTCAAAGCTTTACTACATTCCCTACATCACATGTTGAACTGCATTCTAAACACTGACGTGGTACCGCAATATTTCAAAGATGACCTCGTCGTAGTAATATTCCAGAAAGAATATAAGAACTAGAGACTTAACAGTTTACTGAGTCACATATATAAATTATTTATCAGCATCCTCGCAAATCGTGTCAAAAATTATTTATATGCCCTTCTTCCAGAATCACAGACTGCATAGCAACCTGGAAGAGGAACAATCAAGCATTCATAGCCTTAGAGATAATTACTAAAGAGTTATTGGAATTCAATAAGCCCCCGCTTATATTGTTTTCACTGACTTTACAAAAGCTTTTAACAGTATCAATTTATTTTACTTGTAGAAGCTCTTAGAGGAAACTTTCATAAATAAATTTAATCTATAAGCCTTCTTAAATCTCCATGTGTTAAAAATATAAAACTGTTGTGGATTCCGACTGAGGAACCGCACAAAATAATGAACAACAAAACAGATATTTGAAATAGAAAAATAGAGCTTATATTAAATGTAAAGATACAAACTGGAACGCAGGTTAGTAATCCAGGAATACGATTAGTAGGAATATATATATATATATATATATATATATATATATATATATATATATATAAGTCTTTGAAGTGAAGCCGTGCTATGTACGTGTAATATTATTCTGGCTGAGTGGAGCTCAGAGCTACTATGACTACTGACGCGGTATTCTCTGTATAACTTCGGTATCGTTCGGTAGCTTACGGATCAGTCACTGTTTTCACTTTGACAGGAGTATACTCAAATAGAGTCCATTATCATAGAAAAAATGGGAGATCCCACAGCACACCTCCCTAGCTTCTTCTTTGGGGGAGTTAATATTTTTTCACTTGTGTTCTATGATTTTCAAAGGCTTCAAATATTTCTCCCATCACGTCATCGTTTTCTGGGGGTGACGAGCTTAGCTCCTCAATTCTTCTTTTCTGTATTTGGTTTATGTGTCTTCTATAGGCAAATTTTTCTTCTTGTATTGTTTACGTAATATTTCCTAGTCTGTTTATTATTGTTCCAGGTTCCCAATATACCATATTATTTTTTAACATTCTGAAGTAAACCCGTTCACCTGGTTTGAATGCTCGTTTCGTAACTATGGGTGTAATAAATACTGGCTGAACATTTTGTTTTGGCTAGAGTTTTGCTGCAAATTTGTTATATCATCCTAAACCGCTTGAGAATACCTCTGGAAATTGTTTGTGTAATTCATCTTTCAATTTGGCTGCTTGCACTCTTTTTTTTTTTTTTTTTTTTTTTTTTTTGCCGTTTGCACTCTTTTTTTTTTTACAAAATGAACCAATGGGTAAATCCCATACATCAAACTTCTGCATCCAGTCTGTGCTTACCGGATTTTCTGTGTCCTTCATAACGTATATTTTTAATTTTTGGGTTTTTCCATGAAATTTCACATTCACGATTATTTCACCTTCGAAATTGATCCGTTTTTCTGTGACAGACTTAGCGATTTTTGTATGTGTATTATGGTCATCCTATTCAGTTTCCTCCATGTTTGTAGGTTAATTATCGTTAGGTCCGAATCTGAATCTAATTGTAGTTTGATCTTGTTTATTATTTCAAGTTCTACATATTTCCTCGTTTTTTGTTTGCTTTCATAGTCCACTCTAATAGATCTTACCTTTTTGTTTCTGCATACAGCTGCTTTGTGTCCCATTTTTCCACATTCTAGACAGTTCTTGTAATTGAACCGACAATCTCTAACCCAGTGCAATCCTGCAGTAACATGCAGATGGGGGGAGCTTGTTTTTTATTTGATTTCTGTCACTAGTTGTCTTATATATTGTACTTCTGTCATTAAATTCTTGTTTTATTTGTGGGGAGGGTGAAAAACGTAAATTTTTGTTTAACTTACGGATATGTGCGACTCCTGATTCTTCAATATCTTGACTGTCTTTTTTAATACTTAGGTATTTTGGCAATCTTCTGATCGTTTTTGCAGCGTTAAACCTGGTTCATTTTGGAGTTTGGTAAGCATTATTTTACGCATTTCGCTGTCCTTAGCAGCGACTAATTCTTGAGAAAATATAAGGCATTTAAAATTGTCTGGAGTTAGCTCTGCTAATTTAAAGTCCTCTTAATGTTTGTTGACGATTGCGGCGATTGTCGTATAGTCCTCGTTTTCGTCTTTTACAATATTGAGGCATTTCCACCTTTTGTGAAAAAGTAAAATCTTTGGACTGAATAGCTCCGTGAGGTATGTCACTGCCTCATCGAACGTTAAGTCGTTTGTTTTCTTTGACAGGATATAATCTACAAATTTTGTATATTCATCCGTACCTAATTTCCTGAGCAATAGCCTTAACTTTTTCTTTTCTGTCCAGTTTTGACAATCAGTATTAAAAATGTCTTCATAGCGTCTGTAATAATCTCCGAAATTTTTGTCATCAATAGAGTACTTAAATGTCTCTATTTCATTTCACGCGGCGTCTTGCGAGAACATCACCTCTTTTCCGTGTTCCTTTCTTGTGTGTTGATTGTCAATTTTAATAATAATTCTTGAAGTTGTAGTTGTCTTTCTTCGTTCATTCTCTGAGTTTTTCTTCATTTGCCTTTTGAATTTCCATTTGTTTTTGGGTTTTTTTCTAATTTAATTTGTGCTTCCATATGTTTTTCCTCGAACTTTAATTGTCTTTCTTCACTTCTTTTTATGATTTCTAGTATTCCTTTTTGAAAGTCATCCATGGTTTGCTGCTTTGATTCTGTGAGGGGTTTCACTTTTTTACTGTTGCTTTTTTGCATTTAATCTTTTCTGAAAAAATTTTCCTATTGCGACTTTCAAATAATTTTTACATTTTTTTCTTTCTATCACTTTTCGTTCCAGAATTGTTATACCAGCAGATTTTCTGCAATAGTGTCGCCATATTGTTTGTGGTCGACTTGTGTGGCACAATGGGTTTTTTTTTTGTTTTTCATTGTTCTATATGTGTTCTTTCGAGTTTTGTCGTGACTCTCAAATTTCCGTCGGCAGGTTGTTGTGTTCGACTTGAATTCGAATCATTCCTCGTTGAGTTCGAATCCTTTGTCGTTAAGTTGTTGTTGTGTATGCGAAATCGAATCCTTCATCAAAATTCTTGTGTCTACTCGAGTTCGAATCTTGTTGCCAAGTTGTTGTTGTGTACGTGTGTTCCAAATCTTCGTCATTAAGTTGTGAGGTATACGTGAGTTCGAATCTTCGTCGCCAATTTGTTGTCGCGACTCGTGTTCGAATCTTCGTCGCCAAGTTGTTGTGGATTCCGAGTGAGGAACCGCACAAAATAGTGAACAACAAAACAGATATTTGAGATAGAAAAATAGGTTATATTATAGAAATTATTACGGAGTCGCCAACTGGGTACCCCGAGATTGGATGAAAAACAACCAGTCACGGACTACCTTTTTAGATTTTCAACAAACTCCCCACGTGAGCGGATTTTACAAGCTCCCTTCGTCTGACATACAAGACGTCCACGTCTGCTCTCCGTCATCTAGACCCAGGATACGTGAGGGGAAATGACAGCAACTGAAGCACAGAAGTCATGACTCTATTTCTTCAACCTAGCCATAACGACACAGGAAATATAAACAAGGACGCATCTTTCAGATAAGTTCCGCAAACCCGATTGTTTGAAAGAGACTATCCTTTCTTCTTTTCTCTCTTTTCTCTGTAAATAGAAGTTTATAACATTTTCATCTGTGTTTGTGTTCCTTTCTTCTCGCCGGCGTCACAATATCGTTACCAAGTAAAATTGGGAAATTACCAATAATTTGCAAACAATTGAAAATAACGTTTCACGCTGAGAACCTAAGGGCCACGTGAAATAATTCAACAGATAGATTTGTGTAAATTGATATCAAAAACGTGACGTCGCTTGAGGAAAGGGTATACGCACCCATCCCAATTTGGTGTTTACTACTAGGGTTTGTAAAGGTCAAGTTTCGTCCATCCCTTTTATTTCCTTTGTTTGTGTAAATATCGTTCGCTCAGCAGGATGAATGACTTCAAGCAGATTAAATCCTTAATTTTTAATAGGGATTCCTTTAAAAGGAAAATAACTTCTGCCGTTGAAATAATGTCAGCAAAAGCATCCTTAAATAAGACTTGCTTTAAGAAACAAGAAAGTCTTACAAATAAATGGTTGACAGAGGTCGACGCAATTAACACAAAAATAGGTGAATCTTGTGAAAAGGCCGATATCAGTTTAGAAAAAAGCGGTATGTTGGAAGACGAACAATTAGAGGCGGTGTTCGTTGACAACATATTTGAAAGACTAGAAATGTTCTCTTCCAGTAGGAAGAGAACATTTCTAGTTCCAATACAGAAACCGCCCAAGTTCAAAATCCACAAGTGCCACTCACAGCCTCGTGCTTTTCAGCCCCTAGATTGCAGTGTGTTAAATTCAGTGGAATACAAGCTGATAAATTTGAAATTAAAAATTTCCTGGTTCAATTTGAAAACTGTGTGGACACTGTACACCCAAAAAAGCCAAGCTGTCGTTTTTAAAAAGTTTTTTAACTGGCTACGCGTCTCAATTAGTGTCTCGTCTTTCGCTAGAAGATAAAAACTTTGAAATGGCCATTAATTTGTTGAGAAAGGAATTTTTGAATATTCCGCTCATTATTGATGAAATTTTTAAACAATTTCTGAGCAGTACCCCTAAATATGACCCAGAGTTTGTCAACATAAAAAGATTTTTGTCAGAAATTAAAGCTGACCTATCCGAATTAAAAACCTCATATAATTTGGATTTTTTTTTTAAGAAAACGCTACAAGCTATGAACTAATTAACCATATAATTTTTTCAAAATTACCCTCAAATCTTCAAAAAGAATTAATCCGGAAAGTTGACAGTAACTACCTGAAAATCAATCAGATGTTTGATAGTTACAACGAGGTTATAAAAACCTTAATTAAAACAGGTTTTTAAAAAAATCCTAATTCCCACCAAGACAATTTCAAGTCGCGGGAAGGGAATTATACTAAGAACAACAACGCAAAGAAAAATCTCCCAACATTGGAAAGTTTTGCAACAAAATCTGGCAAAATTACCAGACATTGTAGATTTTGCAACATCAACGGGTACACCATGAGCTATTGTTTAAAATATTTCTCTCTTGAGTCGAGATGTTCTAGGTGTGAGGAGATGGGCTTGTGCCTTTTTTGTACAAGTGCTAGTCATAGAACGGAAGACTGCTATGGCAAAGCAAATAAATTACCTCGACAATGTGCAAATTGCTAATCCCGAGGCCACTTTACCCCCCCCCCCTTGTAATAAAGCAGATAAGAGTAGAAACAGTTCAACTACTTCCGCGCACGTGTGTACCAACACTGGCACACAGGAGCAGCCTTATATTTTACCGATAGTGGCAATTATTGTCTCTAAAGGGGAACGTAAATACAAATTGAACTGCCTCTTTGATACAGGCAGTCAAAGGACTTATTTCTCTAGGCAAGTTATTGAAAAATTAAGGTGCTATAGATCTTTCCTCACTCCAGTAGAATACGACGTAAAAACCTTTTTAGGGTCTAAAAAGAAAAAAATTAAACTGGGGATTGAAGTAAATAAGGGTAATTCCTTGCCCCTACCTGTTCTTATCAATGATGAATTCGATATTAACTTAAGATTCGATAACTTTAAAACTGTTAAGAATAATTAACTTAAATTACAAATTAGCTTTTTTTGCACGGAAAAAATGATATTAGGGTTCATGGTCTTTTAGGCATCGATGTAATTCAATTTATGAAGAACATCAAAATGGTGGACTGCATGAAAGGCTCTGCTTGGGAGCTTCCTACAGGCATTTCTCCGTTAGGCAACTGCCAACATTTTTTATATGAAAATCAAAGTAACCCTTAAAAGTACAGAGTAAATATTTTCAACACAACTATCATGCAATAGTGTCTAAATATTCTACATGCTCAGACACTAGAGTGAATTTTGTAATGAAACCCATAAAGAGTTACCCTGACCCCTTTGCTGAAATTTTTGACGAAAGTCAAGTAGAAAGGAATTTAGAGAAAATGTTTGATGTAGATTTCCTGGGTATATCTCCGGAAGACGGAGATATTTGTGATTATGATAAAAGTAAAGTTATGGAATTTGAAAAATCCATTGAATTCAGAGATAGCTCTTATCACATTAAACTTCCCTGGCATGAGGACAAAATAAAGTATGTGCCTTCCAATCACAGAGTTGCTCTTTCCGTTTAAAACAGAGTAGTTAACAAGCTCGAGCAACAAAAATTACTCAATGACTATGTCGAGGTTTTCCATCAGCAAGAGCGGGAAGGTATCATTGAATGTATTGAGGTGGCACCTAAGGATTTTTCAAAACATGTTTGGATACCCCATAGGCCTGTCTTCAAGATGGATGAGTAACCTATCACAAAATTTAGACCCGTTTATAACTACTCCCTGAAGACTAAAGGGAAATAGTCTCTAAATGAAGCTGCTTACCCTGGCATAAATTTAATGGGATATATGTTAGAGTTGTTGTTACTATTTAGGTCTAATATATATGTGATGCTAGTAGACATCCGTAAGACTTTCCTTATGATCAAAATCAGGTCTATGGAGGACCGTAACAGGTTTTGTTTTTTTATGAAGGAAGGGAATAGGCTGGTTTGTTTTAGACATATCACACTTATTTTTGGATTTAATGCCAGCCCCTTCATTTTGAATTTTATAATAAAACACCATGCGTGTATGTTCCCTGCTGATAACTGCACTGACATGTTAAAGAAAAATTTCTATGTGGACAACCTAATTAAAACCAGTAACTCTGTTGACATGCTATCAGGCCTATACACAACGGCGAATTATCGTATGAAAAAGGATCATTTTAACCTTAGATCATGGAATACAAATTGTGAGAAATTTAAAACTTATAGTCTTCACCTTAGCTTATATTAGCTTATAGTTACTGAACAAAGAAAACAAGTGTTAATGATATTATACTATATGATTGAAAGGATGAAATTTCTATAGTACCATGAATGCACCAAAGTAAGAATTTCTTTACATACAAATAAAATACAACACTCACTTCTTTCAAAGTTGGAGTCCTTTGTGAAACTTTTCTGCGAACTTGGGCTATTTTGGCCTTAAAAACCAACTTCTCTGTGAACTTTGCATCTTGGGCTATTTTGCCTTAAAAAATCAACTTTTCTGTGAACTTTTCATCCTTGGTTATTTTTGTCTTAAAAAATCAACTTTTCTGTGTAAAAGATTATATTGCAATGATTTCATATTGCAATTTTGTTTTGGGGAGAATATAGAAATTATTATGGAGTCGTCAACTGAATGCTCCGTGATTGGATGAAAAACAACCAATCACGGACTACCTTTTTAGATTTTATTAGTTTTACAAGCTCCCTTTCTCTTTTGCTTTTTGGGACCTTACAGACAAGACGCCCCCGTCTGCTCTCCGTCATCTAGACCCAGGATACGTGAGGGAAAATGACAGTAACTGAAGCATGGAATTCGTGGCTCTATTTTTTCTATTCAGCCATAACGACACAGGAAATATAAACTGTTACAAGGACGCATCTTTCAGATAAGTTCCGCAGACCCAACCGTTTGCAAGAGTTTATCCTTTCTTCTTTTCTCTCTTTTCTCTGTAAATAGAAGTTTATAACTTTTTCATCTGTGTTTGTGTTCCTTTCTTCTCGCCGGCGTCACAATATCGTTACCAATTAAAATTGGGAAATTCCCAATAATATTAAACCTAAAAATACAAACTGAAACGCAGGTTAATAATCCAGGAATATGATTCGTATGAATATATATATATATATATATATATATATATATATATATATATATATATAAGTCTTTGAAGTGAAGCCGTGCTGGAATTAGTATATACGTGTAATATTATTCTGGCTGAGTGGAGCTCAGAGCTACTATGACTACTGTATTCTGTGTGTAACTTCGGTATCGTTCGGTAACTTACGGATCAGTCACTGTTTTCACTATGGCAGGAGTATATGTATACTCAAGTTGAGTCCATCATCATAGAAAGAAGGGGAGACTCCAAAACAAAAACATGTATAAAGGCTGACATCCGTATTTTACGTTCTGTAAATATTTTAAAAAAAGTGAAACAAGGAAGGCGATATACTATCTGCATTTCTCTTCTGCATCATAATCGTTTCAGTTATACACAAAACACTGGCAAACCAGGCTTTTCAATTGGCAGTCATCTCCTTTCAAACCTAGGATATGCTGATGATACTGATGACTCGAATCAAGACATGAAGAAATGTATCAACGCATTTTCCAAAGATGCAGACGAAGTTGGTGTGATTATAGAGGATGCAAGTTTGCAAGATAGGAGATGACTATTGACTTTACCCTTAAACTCCTGGAGATTGTAGCTGCTGGGGAAGCAAGTAAACGGAAGGGAATTCCACAGGCGGGAAGTGCGGAAAAGAAGCTGATGAAGTAGGATTTGTGTTTAGATTTTATTGGTTTCACAGTAGACGGGTGGGACCTAGTTGCTAATCTTGTGCTCGAGCAAATTCATGCACAGGGGAATCAGAGAGCTAAGTTCATCGGAGCAGAAGCCATGAAAGTACTTGTAGAAGAGACACACAGAAGCCACATTGCGCCGGTGAACTGTATCTGAGCTGCCAGGTCAGGATCGATCACATTACAGATTCTCCGTTGGATCTTGTCAAGGACCCCTAGGTGAATAGCAGGGACACCCGACCAGATATGGCAGCAATATTCAATGCAAGGGCGGATGGTAGATTTATATATGTGCTGGATGGTTTCAAACGGGAAACACTTGCTGGCCCTACACAGAGAACCGATTTAGCTATGGATTCGATATAGTCGTTCCACTTGAGGTCTTTTGTGAGAGTTAACCAGAGGAAGCGCAATGTTTTTCTTTCAGGGAGACTAGCCTGATCCATGCTAATGTCTGTTAATGGTTCATAGATAGCAGCTTCATTTTGGAAGCAGTAAAATTCACGAACCATTTCTTACTCCAGTTCAACACGGATTGGAGGTTCTTTTCAAGCTCAGCAGCGAGGTTTGCTTTGTCAGCCTCGGCAGATTTTTGATCGAGGCGAGAGTAGTGTCGTCAGCGTATATGTCTAAACACAAATCTATGGGCAAACGGATGAGAGGAAATGGCCTTATCGATATTATTGGAGATGCTGTCAAGAACGGTACAGTCAGGAGATGAGGGGTAGCGGTAGAGAAAGAAGAGATAGCTAACTGAGCTTAGAAGGGAGAGACGGAAACACATATAAGAATGATGTAGGGATTCAAGAGAGTTCACCCTAGCTAGAGGGAGGCGTTCACTGACGTAAACACCAAGCCCATGCATGTGAAGATTAGAGTCCTTCCTGAAAAGGGGAAGGTAGCCAGAGACGTAGAATTCAGAAGAAAGGGTATAAGGATCATGGTTACTTTCGCAGAGGGCTAGGATGTCAGGTAAGTTTAATTGGAGGAAGGATTCGATACTATAAAAGTTGGTACGTATACCTCGTGAAGGAGATATTGACGGGTTTGGGTGATTTTTGATTAGCTGGTTCAGTTTTGCTATCATGATAGTGTGAATTCATGGTTAGTGAGTTTTATTAGGAGAGAGGCCCAAACTAGAATCAGTCGGTCGTTGTATGCAGCATGTGTTGGAGAGAAACTGGTGCAGACTGCAGCATAATGTGGCCTCAGGGTTACCCACCGGAGGTTCATGCAGGGACACCCATTCATGCGCGACATGGCACTACATAAAACCCCGATATTATTCAATTGTTGATCAGAGCAGCTCCTAACTACCAGTCGGGAGTAGCAACCAGGAAACTACCAACCCAGTACCCTTAGAATGAAGAGACGTTGCCACCATCCACAGTTATTGCAAAAAGCTCTAGTACTAGGACCTGATGAGAGGAGAGAACTGGAAGACCCTTTCCTAAACAGAAAACAAGGCATGCGCCTCTACTCCTGTTCAAAAGAAGTGGAAAAAGAAGTGTGAACCGGACGATAGAAAGGTCTATCTACTTCAATTAAAAAAAGATTTTAAATTTTAAAATTTAAAAAAAAATAGAAAAATTTACTAACTTTTAACTTAGTATAAGTCGGAAGAAGTCTTCCAAGTCAATAGTTAAGCAGTACCTCCCATGACTGTTTAAAGAATTAACAATAAACGAAATGCCTTTGAAAGTGCTGATTCACTTTTTTTTTATTTAACCACCGCTATGTAAAAGACAAAATATAAAATGTGTTGTACAATGAATTCCCAAAATTAAATTAAAATATTTTTAAAAGAAAACACAATTAAATTAAAGGAATTCCCAACATTAAAATATTTTCAAAAGAAAACACAGTAATTCAATTAAATGAATTCCCAAGATTTAATTCAAATGCCTTCAAAAGAAAACAATAAAATTAAATGAATTCCCAACATTAAAATATTTTCAAAACAAAACACAGTATGAATTCCCAAGATTGAATTTCCAAGATTGAATTCGCAAGATTGAAATAAAATACCTTCAAAAGAAAACAATTAAATGAATTCCCAAAATTAAATTAAAATACCTTCAAATGAAACAACAATTAAATGAATTCCCAAAGTTAAAGATAGCTACAAAAGAAAACAAAAATTAACAGGCATGCTTACCAAACTCACAGAACTAAGGTTAAGCGAAACTTTTCAAGACAGACAGACTACATGGCCGGTACATTTCTCTTGGTCTTAGCTACAAGTGGAGCGAGCCGTGACGTAGGTTGGGTAGATGCCAAGAAATCTACCCATAATAATCAGCAGCAAAAGGTGGCATTCTAATATCTGGGAGAAGCCTTCCAAGCCAATAGTGAAGCAGTATCTCCCATGCCCGTTTAAAAAATTGACAGATTAGGTAAACTCGCAGGTCATAGCGGAAAAAGTGAATGGATACTTAAGACTTTACCTCAACCCTAAAGACTTAAATAAGCAATATAAAGGGAGTACTACAAGCTGCGAATAGCCGAAGAAATATTTGCCGAGTTAAAAAACATCCGAAATTCTTTACCAAACTGGATGCATCAAATGGGTAATAGCACATACCAGTTGATAAAGAAAGTTCCAAGCTGTTGGCATTCAGATCACCATGTGGACGGTATTCTTTTTGCAGATTACCATTTTTGGGATATTCAGTGCCTCTAACATTTTTCAAGCCCAAATTGCAAAGATAATGGAAGGAATAGAAGGAATAAAAACTCAAAGACGATATATTAATTTAGTCGGAAACACTGGAAGACTACATAAAGAAATTAAAGAAAGTCTTCAGCAGATTACATGTAAAACTGAATAGAACAAAATGTGAGTTTGTAAAAACACAAATATCATACCTAGGACATCTAAAATCACATAATGGAAGTGAACCAGATCGAAATAAAATAAAGGCAATAATACAAACGCCAAATCCTGAAAAAAAAGATATACATTTGACTAACTGCAAATACAAGTCGTGGAAAACTTAAAAAAATAATAACAAGTACCTCAATAATACAATTTTACAACCCTGAACTACAAATAAAAATAAACACTGATGCAAGTAAAAAAAAGGACTAGGTGATGTTTTATTACAAAAGCACCAAAATAACTGGTTACCGATAACATACGCTTCCAGAAGTAAAACTAATACAGAACTAAATTATTGTCCTATCGAATTAGAAACATTAAATGTAGTATTCGCGTGCAAAATGTTTCACAAATTCATACATAGCAAGAAATTTATTATCGAAAACGATCACAAGCCACTAAAGTAGATATTTCAGAAATCAATATTAAGAGCATCGCCAAGAATTTTTTTTTTTTTATAAGCGTTTCACCCCGAACAAGGCATGTCACTGCCACTACTGCGCAGGGGGCTACGTAGAGTGGAGAAAGGCTGATTAAATATAGGAAATGTCAGAGGGTGGGTGATAGGCGGGTAAGGATACTGAGAATGAGGGTTGGGTAGATGAGAGTGTTGTGAGAATAGTTGGGAGTTAGTGTGATAGGAGGTGTCTATTGACCCTACATTTAAACACCTGGAGATTGTAACTGTCGGGAAAGCAGACTTGTGGAAGGGAGTTCCACAGGCGGAAAGCGCGAGAAAAGAAGCTGTTGGAGTAGAATTTACGGTTACATCTTATTTGTTTAACTGTAAAAGGGTGGGACCTAGTTGCTAATCTAGTATCTCGTGTAAATTCGTGCTTAGGCGGCACCAGTGATCTAAGCTCATCGGAGCAGAAGCCATGAAAGTACTTGTAGAAGATGCACAGGGAAGCCACATCACGCCGGTGAGAGAGCGGCTGCAGCCGGCATTTTTAATTGCATTCCAAAAATATTAATTTGAACTCATGTACATTCCTGGAAAACAATCAATCGTAGCTGATACATTATCACGTGCATGTATATCGGATAATACACAAGAAATAAAAGATAGCGAGATGGAAAAGTACATCCATACACTACAAAATATATATATTCAATGAGTGACCACAAACTCAACAAATATAGAAGCGAAACGGCTACAGACCCAACACTACAAATGTTAATAAAAATATAACTGTAACAGTATTTTAACATGAAGGAAGAATTGTGTTAGATGTATTATTAATTATTACAGATAGAAAAAAATTAACTAAGAAAAATTTATTTTGTTCCAATATGAACAGAAAGTAAAAAAAAACGATTGTTTTTCGTTGAGAAAAGATTCACTTTCCCAAAAGATTGCAAATGGACTAAAAATAAATATGAATCGAAAGATTAACAAGTAATTGTTTTATTTAGAATAAAACAGCGGAGTTAGTCGAGGTCACAAATGTCAGGCAAAGTTGTTGACAGGAATAGCATTGTATATGAGCAATACATAACTGAGAAAGATTTTTGTTTTTCTCGATGACACAGCTGGCGAGGTCAGGTGTCAAAATTCACCTTGCTAAAAAAGAGACATTATTAATCAATTCCCAGCTACGAAAAGTGATTATGAAATTTTGTATTTTTTTTAACTTTAATTCCCAGTTAAAATTTTGGCATACGATAGCTGACATGAATGAGGATCAAGATGTTAATGGACAGTGTTGAGAGATCTCCACCAGAGGCTATCTGTGAATGGACAAGCATAAATACAGAGCTCCGAGAGACCAAAGTCAGTTCCAGGCAGTCCCGGCCCAGAGATGTAACGACAGAGATGGCGTCACGCCGTTGGGCACCTACCGTAGGGCCTGTCGCTTCCCATAGAGTACCTGGCTGAAGATGTAACAAGGTAAAAATAATTACCACGCCATGGGGTGCCAACCGTAGAGAAGCCTTTCGCCGGCCAACCAGAGTTAAATCCAGAAAAGAAGTTATTTTGCAGACAAAGTTTTAAAACAAACGACCGACCAGAGTTAAAGTCAAACAACCAACCGACCAGAGTTAAAGACAGAATTGAAGTGATTTTGCTGACAAAGTTTTGAAATAGCCAACCGAACGGAGTTAAAAGCAAAGAGTTCCAGCACCGCACGGAAACGATGTCAATTCGAATGTCTCTCCGCCAAGCCAAACGAAGCTGGATGCGCGCACAATTGGGAAAATGAAAACGGCACTAAAAAATAAATTGAATGACGTTGTAGAAAGCCTTTATGTACAAAAGGAAACAAGAGAAAAACAATCACCAATCGTCTTTTCCCCAAATTCTGTTCCTATTAATCTGGCGACGGAACGAAGGTTTCGACCAATTTCTGTAAGTAGTAATTTGCAAAGGTTTTTCTTCCTATTATTAATTCAAGTTTTGGTTTGCAATATCAATTCACCCCCGGTCCAAGTTTTAAGTTTGTGGCGACTCGAACTGACTTCGTCTCACTTCACCGAAACTTCACAAAAACTGCCGAAGCGCTGTCTTTGGGTATGGTGTGTGGATGGCAGCGGCGGTAATTTGTTCGTAGCATAAAACACAATATATACTTTATAGGGTACAAATCCTCTATCATCCAACAATTAACTAAAACACAAAAAGTAAAATTGCACACCCGCAAAAATGGATCAAAACGACTGAAAACATTTTGGAAAAAACCAAACCAAGACAAATTTCACAAGTCAGTGTAAAAATTAAGATTCTGGGTTCTGATTGGTTGGAAAATAGCAAATTGATCTATGACCCGGTCAAATTTTCTTAACACCTAAAAAATGGGTATGTCCTTTGATTCAACCTTGTGACTAAATTTCACTACTTCAGCACGTCACTTGACCGGTTAAATCAGTCCAATATGGGAGCGGCGGTAATCTGATAAGGACATCGTCACAATGTAACAAAAAGAAATTTCAAGATAAAGACCCTGTCATGTCTCGTCGACATACATTAATTTTTCCTCCTTCCAATGTTTCTTTCTTCGTCTTCACTTTCCTGTTCACTTTTTCGCCGGCCAAAAAAGGAAAAGGAACACAGACTTTATTAGTAGCCTGTTTGTTCTTTTTTCATACTCTGCTATTATCAACTATAAGGACTCATTTAACTCCTTACAACTATTTCTCTGCAACATTTAACTATGTACATTTTTTCTCTTTGCACATTTTCTTCTTACAAATCTGCTATAATGTTCTGTTAACAAAATTCCATTTATTTTACAAACACTTTTATTCTTTCATTCTATGCTTCCAACCATTTGAAAGAATGGTTGGAAGCATAGAATGAAATCTTTAAATGCAGGGATTGTCGGCTATGTTTGGAAGTGGCCTTGTACCAGGTATGCCCGACTGTCTATACATAATGGTAACTACGCAAAGAACACGCACCCTACATAATGGTTACTCTGCAAAGAACACGGACCCTACATATTTGGAGACGCCTCAAAGAACACGCACTCTACAGAATGGGGATGCTGCATAGAACACGCACCCTACATAATGGTGACTCTGCAAAGAACACACAGCAGAATTCTGATAATTACAATTTAATACTTCCATACACCGAAAAATAGCACGTTGTTTTCTCTCGTTAAAATAAATTCAACCAACATTCATATACATAAACGAGAGACCGTTTTTCGGCAAGAACTACTTTCAATGTAGCTAGCTCGTATCCATTTCTACAGTATCTTTTCAATCTTCTCACTACATGAATGTTGACCACGGCATATAACACTGAAACATCACTACATAAAATGGCGACCATCCGTAGCAGTTTTATAGCATACTAGACAGCACAACTGTCATCTCTCCCAGGCTTTCCAGAAAAGGAGTGAAAATAACGTCGACTCACTGACGTTTTTCATCATTTAATTAGAACAACTAAAACATCTACAAGTTCGATTTATTGACACTGGAGATAACTGGCACCTCCAAAACATATCGACATTAAATAGATATATTCTAAATTTCTTTCACAACATGTGTCGACACTGGGCATCAACACACCAGCATCAATCAACTAAAACTAACTTTGCAAATCAAAGTTTTTCCAGCTGTTAATTCTTCTAACACCAGGATAAATCCACACACGCATCGAAACAAACAGGCCTTTCCAAGAGAAAATCAACTCAACGTGGAGCATTGGAATTAATTAGAAGATTTTTAACAGCCATATCTACCACTGGAATCCACCGAGAATTTTCCAGAGCATGCTACATTCTAAAATAACTCATTAGAAAATAAAAAAAACACTCTGATAGGGTACAGTACACTTTCGTCGAAGCCTCTAATCACGCGCATCTCAACTACGACTCTTCTTTTCAGCCTAAGAGAGACAGCACAAAACTCCAAGCTCATACAAACTACTTGCAATTAATGACTATGTGCCGTACACAATTCCCAACTCAAAAAAAAGCGACTCTTCACGGGACAAAGATTATTCGCAACAAACACACACAATAATGGAAACCCGCGACTAACAAATCTGATCTTAAACAACGAGAACAAATTTACCCTTTATTTCATGCGTTAAACGACCATAATCACATAGATACGTACGGTGGAAGGATACAAATTCTACAAAAAGTAAAATTGCACACCCGCAAAAATAGAGTAGAACGATCGAAAACATTTTGAAAAAATCCAGACCAAAGGCAAATTTCACAAGTCAGTGTGAAAATTCAAATTCTGGATTCTGAATGGTTGGGAAATAACAAATTGATCTATGACCCGGTCAAATTTTCTTAACACCTAAAAAATTAGTATGTCCTTTGATGAATCACGTGACTAAATTTCACTACTTCAGCACGTCACTTGACCGGTCAAATCAGTCTGATATGGAAGCGGTAATCTGATAAGGACCTCGTCACAATGTAACAAAAAGAAATTTCAAGACGCTGACCCTGTCGTGCCTCGTCAACAAACATTAATTCTTCCTTCTTCCATTTTTACTTTCTTCGTCTTCATTTTCCTTTCACTTTCTCGCAGGCCAAAAAATGGAAAGGTACACAAGACTTTATTAGTAGCCTGATTAATCTTTTTGTATACACGCATTCTGCTACTATCAACTATAAAGACTCATTTAACTCCTTACTAGCAATTTTCTGGAACATTTAACTACGTACATTTTCTCTTTTTTAAACATTTTCTTCTTATAAAGTTGTTATTCTGCTTAGTTATAAAATTTTACTTTAACATACAAAACAAAACCCTTTTATTCTTCCAACATCCAACCTTCACACTTCTGATATTTTAGATTGTGGGGACTTCGGTTGTGTTTGGCACGGGGCTAGTTTGACAAACATAGCCGAGACCCCTTGAAAAAACAAGCCAATAATTGTAACACTATTTTAGCCTGGCAGGACGGAAGTAATTAAATTAGTGGTATTATTAATTGTTGCAAATAAGACGGATTATTAATTTTTATAAATCGAAAAAAAAACAACTAAAAAAAAGTTGTTTGTTCTAATATGAACACCGGTAATAAAATTTATTATGGGCAGAGGAAGGTAAGGGGTCACAAAACCCAAAGTCGAGAGATATGAACGAAATTATATTTTGTGGGTGTGTTATTTGATAAACAACCGAGTGAAAGGAGGTTATTGTTGACAATTGGAAATTGTTTGACTAAGAGAAATATTATTGATGTCGGAAAAAGGACACTACAGATAAAGGTAAAAAAAATTTAAACAAAACAATTTTTACCTGTCGAAAAGGAATGCTACTAATAGAGTAAATATTTGATAAGTGGAATCAAAATTTCCAAGCATGAGTTATTGAGTGATTTCATTGGCCAGATTAGATTTGCATGTTCGTCATCCTCCCACCAGTGAATTTGGGACAAGCATAAATACAGGGTCCCGGAGTGAAGCAAACAAGACAAATCATTACCACCGCCGCTGGCCAGCACACGCACAAAGACACACCTTCGACAGTTTCCGTAAAGCTTCGGTGAGAAGCGAACAAAGATTTTTGAATCGTCACAAACTTGAAAACTCAGATTTGAGTGAATTGACATTCCCAACCAAAACCTCTAATTAATGTTAAAACACTTCTCTTGGACGAAACTTCCGCTCTTTCGTCGGTTAAGTAGAGATAAGGGATTGGCAATTGTTATATTCTATTTTTATTGTGTTTCTTTTTGTATGTATATAAAGACGTTTTCCACAACTTATTTGGTCGTCATTCAATTTATTTTTGGTGCCGTTTTCATTAACTCTAATGTGCGCGCACGTCCAGTCTGGTTCAAGTTGGTAAAGAGTCAGATAGCAAAATTTCAGCGTGACTTCCTTGAGATCAAAATTCACAACGTGGGCGGGGAAGGACACCATTGTAATAGTCGACTTGAAGACCAGCTGCTGAATTGAAGCCATCAACCACCAGGCGACGAGCGTCCGTTTACATCTGGTGCCGAATCCAGAGCCGAGTGACAGCGAAAATCAACCTAGAGCCAGGTAGCAGGTAGAATACTTTTGGTTTCTCCCTGAAATTGTTGTTGGTTGCCATTTTGCCAAAAATCGATTTCCTTCTCGATTTTATAAGTTGTTAATTGAATTGTTTAAACGTCTGGCCACGGACTATCTGAAATGTCTGAACAGGGAATGTCAGGGTCGGATGGAGACGAGATGGAACAGTCATTGGTGTCCACCTTCTTTAGGGCAAGACCACGCCGGGTACTTGAAGTGTTGAGAAATTTGTTGGAGGACCAAGAGTGGCGAGCTTTGGAGGAGACTCAAGGGAATTAAAATTTGGTTGGCGGCCGTAGATAAAAGTCAGCTAATTTATGTGCTGACTGAGGGCGAGAAGGTATGCGTGGCGTTCCACGCCGCGACGGGAGAACCGTCAGAATTTATAAGCCGATTATTGGAAAAGACCCTCATCTCACTTGGGGAGAACTAAAAGAATGGTTAGTGGGTGAATACGCAAATGAAGGCACAGCGATAGAAGCCATTAGAAGCCTTATGGAACTAGTTCAGGAAAAAGATAAGGAACCAGAAGAGTTGGGGAAACGGACAGAGAAATTAGCTTCTCTGGCCTATCCTGCAGAAGTTAGAGAAAATGCCAGCACCCATGGTTGGGTGGGCAGAAAGACACAGCAACGAAGAAGGAAAAGAGCAAAGATATTCTCCTTGCTGACACAGGAAAGAGAGCTCTCCTTTGAGGTAGTGGTAGGAGGTTCAGTGGTGAAAACCATAGTAGATACTGAAGCATCAGTATCGTTATTGAGGGAAGAAGAATACAGGAAACTGAGGAATCGGGGAAGAATGAGAAGGCCCGATATAGAAATCACACAGGCTGATGGTGGTTCCTTGAGAATAAGAAGAATGGTGAATCTTCTGTTGAAGGTAGGAGAGACACGGAGCCACCAGAGATTTTATATTACCCCCGATCTGTGTGCAGGAATGATCTTAGGAGAAAATTAGCTGCATAGATACAGGACTGGAATTGAGTTTAACCTTACTGTGTTGGTGATGAACGGAGTAAAGTTGCCATTGAAAGGTTGTCCCAACAAGTATATAACAGTAGTGGCAGAGGAAGATATAAAGTTACCCCCTAGCACTGCAGTATTAGACAGAGGAAAATTAATGACAAAGAAAAAAGTGAAGAAAGGGATCATACAATTAGTTCCTGTAGAGGAAGGCAAGTCTGAAGAGAACAAGGCAGTCATGTGTGAAACGGTGGCAAATGCGGCAGAGATAGTTCCCATGTTGGTGAACGAAGCTACTAAAATCGTTAAAGTAAAAAAAGAGGAGGAAGTAGGTATAGCCTTACTCCTAAGAACCAGACAACGAATGGGGTTAGATAAAAAGGAGAGAGAGGGCTTAAAGAGGGTAGTTGGTATAAAAGACGAAGAAGTTTTGTCCCCGAAAAGTTTAGTGGAGTAAAGAACCTGTTAAGGGCCAATCATGATGTGGTGGCCTGCTCAGATAAGGAGTTGGGCCAAACTGATACAGTAAAAATGAAAATAGACACAGGTAATCACTCTCCCATTAAGCTGAGACAATACAGAAATCCTATCCATAAAACGCCCCTAGTAGAGGAAGCAGTAAGAGATATGTCAGAGACGGGTATGATAGAAAGATCAAAGTCTTCTTAGAAGGAGATAAAAAATATGGCGGCAACAGATTGCGTAAATTTTAGAAAGCTGAACGCTGTTTCCAAGCCATTGATGACATAAGAGCTCTGTTGGGAAAAGCTAAGTGCTTTTCCACATTAGATTTGAGGTCAGGGTATTGGCAGGTGAGCCTTGATGAGGCTGATAAAGAAAAGACTGCATTTGCATGTCACATGGGCCTGTTTCAATTCAAGGTTATACAATTTGGCCTGGCCAATGCACCTGGAATTTTCCAGCAATTGATGTCAATAGTGCTGGGTGGAATGGAAAGTTTTGCCATGGTTTACCTGGATGATATTCTGGTGTTTTCAGAGACCCCAGAACAACATTATGATCACTTAAAACAAGTTTTTGGTCGGTTGAGAAAGCACGATTTGAAATTAAAATTGACAAAGTGCCAATTTCTAAGGAAATGAGACTAATACTTGGGTTTTATAATAAGTGATGGGGGAATCTAATCTGATATTGATAAGGTAAAAGTAATAAGAGAAATGACAGAGCCCCAGACAGTAAGGCAAGTGTGAGGATTTATAGGGGCTATAGAGTGTATTACAGACGCTTTATCCCGGTATTTTCTCGGATAGCGACTCCCTTGATAGCGTTGAACAAAAAGTACGCAAGATTGAGATGGACAGAGGATTGTAAAACGTTGAAAGAACAGCTGACTTCTATACCTCTGCTGATGTACCTCAGCAAGCCCATGATATTTTACACAGACGCTAGTAAGCGATGTATGGGAGCAGTCCTCACCCAACCCTGTCCAGATAAGATGGTCCAGTGCCTGGCATACCAGAGGAAGTACCTATATACTTCAAGTATTACAAGTGATAGAAAAGGAGGCATACGCTGTCGTGTATGCCCTCCAAAAGCTAGATTACTATCTAAGCGGGGCGGTGTTTACCATAAAAACAGACCATAACCCTCTTCAGTATTTGCTAGAAACAGATTGGGCAAATAAGAAAATACAGTAAAGCGGGTATAACTGCAAAATAGAGTACTTGACAGAGAAAGATAACACCTGTGCAGATTTGCTCTCCAGAATACCCAAAAAGCTAGAAGAGGTGTCTGTGACCGTAGAGGCAGGGGTAGACGATAGGGCATATCAAATCGGAGTGATTAACTCCCATATTCTAAAAGATCACCCTGTCTTAGAAGAAGAAGAAGAAGAAGAAGAAGAAGAAGAAGAAGAAGAAGAAGAAGAAGAAGAAATTTTAAAGCCGATAATAGATCCCCAGTGGATAGAACAGGTTGAAGAAGAACAGGTGGACAAGGAAATAGTAGCCCTCAGAGAAAAGGTGGAGACAAGGGAGATATCTAGATATATGATACATAAAGGGAAGCTATATTATCTTTAGGGTAGGGATGAAGAAAGTAGATCCAGGTTGTACATACCCAAAGATCTAAGACCAAAGATATTGGAACACTGTCATGAGAAGCTATGCCACATGGGAATTGATAAGACCCATGAATTGATAAGCAGAAACTACTACTGGCCTAGACTGTACAGGGAAGTTACTGACTACGTTAATATCTGTACGGTGTGTCAGATGCAGAATAGGAGACAAGAATTGGCACCGTTGGAAGGAATGGATGTTCTGAATTATCCCTTTGAGAAAATAAGTATGGATGTATCAGGACCATATGGAAAATCCCCCAGAGATAAACTCTACATAGTAAGTTTTGTAGATTGGTTGACGAATTGGGTAGAGGCCTTCACAGTGCCCGATAAGAAAGCTAAAACTGTAGCCGACTTAATCATGGGCGAAAATTTTCCCAGGTATGGTACCCTTGTGTGCCTGGTAACAGACAATAAACCTGAGAATGTAAATTACGTGATGAGAGAGGTAATAAAAGGTTTGAATATGATACATATAACCACATCCCCTATCACCCTCAAAGCAACCCTGGGAGATGTTTTAGTAAAATTAGCGAGAGGTAATGTTGAGAATTGGGATCTGTACCTTACCCAGTCTCTCTCGCGGCGATAAGTTGCACGATCTATGATACAACTAAATTTTCACCGTAATTACATGCTGTTTGGCAGGGATGTGATCTTATCAATAGAAAACTATTGAAGCCCCGTAGGAAGTATATGGGAGAAGACCACCATCAGTTGGTGATAGAACAACAGCATAAGTTGTTTGTACAGGCCAAAATGCGGATAAAAAGAGCCCAAAAGAGGAGAAATGACAAGGTGAATGCCAACAGGAAGTTGGTGGAATTTAGAGTTGGAGACCCCGTGTACTACAAAGTTCATTTGAGGGAAGTAAAACGGAACAAGAAATGGAAAACGTACTATAGAGTAATAGAGCAAACCAGTCCAGTGTCATATGTAATTTGGTACCAGGTGGCTGGTCGAAAAAAGAGAGTTCATGCCAATGATTTAAAGTTAGCTGAGGTTGCTAATTGGGAAATAAGTGAGCCAAAAGCCAAGAAGAGAATATCGAGGAAAGCAACCCTTGTAGAACCAGAAGAGTTAGAATCAGATAAAGATTCCGAGAGAGAGGGGGGAGAAGAAAAAGATAAAGAGATAGATCAGCAATCCATTATAATGAACCCTAGAGGCCCAGGCGAGACGGACCGCGTGTCAGAGCAACCTCCATCGCTGGCAGCCAGCAGCGTTCATTCGTCGTCTGTGTCGTTACAGAGGGGGCCTTGCAATGTCACGGTTCCGCCTCGAAGGACCAATAAAAAAGGACGAAGGAAACTCATGATGAAACCCAAGAATCAGAGTTGAAACTTCGTAAACCAGAATTAGAAGGTAAATCAAGTGAATGGGAAGAGGAAGAGGTGATACCTTTCTTCCCAACACCAAAAAAAAATGGAGAAATAATAAGAATCAGAAATCGAATCAAGTGAATGGGAAGAGGAAGATGAGATACCTCTCACCCAACTCCCAAGAATTATGCCTCGAATTGATAGAAAATGAAGAGGTCCAGGGTTCACAATCAGAATTGCCCGAAGAAAAAGAAGAAGAAAACTCCCCTTTATAGACAACTGGACAGTTAGGGAATGGGAAAGAGTCAGAGATAGAATCAGAATTACCCCTTAAAAAGAGATTGAGGACTGCAAACGCACCCAAATCACAGTAAGGGATAGCGATGGAAGATCCTAATAGAGGAGAATAAAAGTAGCAGTGGTTGGAGAAGATGGGTGAGCGGATGGCCTGTCGCAGTGGGAATGAAACCGCTCGTCGATGCCACTGACCGGTCGGCAGTGGTAGCGATGGGGCGTAACTGCTGTGCCGTGAGCGACGCTGCTCGTCTGAAACAATCACCCTAATAGTTAATAAGAAAAAAAAAAGGAACTGAAAGCTGAACAGGTAGTGAAAAAGAAAAGTAGCGTCCGTTCAAAAATAATAACAGAAAAAAAACGGAGAATTACCAATGCTAAAACCAAATAATAAATTTAGGATAAAATTCCAAGAAACTAGAAAAGAAAAAGTATAATTTTGAAGAAAAACTTCAACAATCAAGATCGTGCTTAATAAAAACTGAACAAGGACTAATCATAAAAAAGAAATAGACAACACTTACTAAAAACACAAGAGGAAGTAAATAATCCTGTAACAAACAAACACGATTATGAAAGTATTCAATGACACACAAAAAATAAACACTTCCACTCCAACTAACAATACAACAAAAAATACTACCAGAAGTGGTAAGTTAATAAAAGTAAAACAACCTTAAGGTACAAAAAATAAACCAAATAAAATATTAAAGTGAAAAAGAAAATATTTTTAAAAAAAACGAGGATGTTACATACCCATACTACTTCTACCAGAAACTTAAATTTCCGGTTGCTCTGCAACCTCCCATCGCCTTAAGTAGTTGCTAATAAAATGTTAAATTGACAACACGTGCGTCTGTCCTCTTCCATATTATTGTCTTGTTTCTAGCACTTGAATCACTGTATGGTGAAATATAACATCCATAACATTTTTTAACCTCGACTTGAGTAACAGAAACCTTGCCACTTCAAAAAGATATCGCTATGCATTTTCTCATTGTACCATTTTCTTGTGACATATACGAAGTAGACATATTTTTTCAATATATTCTTAATAAAAAGTTATTCAAACTGATTAGACGTTAATTTACAGATATCATTGTCATTAATAATATCTTTTACTGATCCATATGTTGTAATTTGAGCTAAATATTTTTGGATGACTCGTAGGATGTCACATTTTTTAGAAATAAAATGAAGTGTGTATATTAGGTGCCGCCACTCATTTTCTATAAATTTTAAATTGAATTTTTTAAAATAAAAATGTTTTCTTGAAACTTTTATTTCGGTTTTAATTGAAAGCTAACGGATTAAATTTACTATTTCCAGCAAGCAACTCTGCTGCATGTCAAACAGCAATTATATTGATTAAAATCTAAAATTTTGAGATTTTTTTCTATTTTTCGGCCATTTAAAAGCGGTTGACACATTTGAAAACAGAAATTAATATTTAGTTTTAAAAATCTTGCAAAAATAAAATACATTATTTTTGGAAAATTAGCCAATTTAACGTAAAATTAGTCTCCTTTACACAAGTATTACTTATTTATAGCATGAAATTTAGAGTAAAACTATTTCTTAAACACAAAGCTGAACTTTCTGACCGTATTTGAAATGTGATGACGGCTTGGCAAATGCGAGATAAGATAAATGCATAGTGATCACAAGTGACATAACTGTACATTCTTTTCCTGTAAGAGAAAGAAACTGTGAAACATATGACCATTTAATGTACACATAGAAATTACCATACAAAAAAATTCAAATACACAAAAAAAAAATTTAAGATATTTCAAAATATGAAGGCACGAAGATTTGTATTAAACTTTTTAATTTTCGATTAGTAAATATAATCTTCACTTAATAAGTTAATAAACTAACAAAAACAAATCTTTGTAGTATTTTTAAAAATATTTTTGGAACTTTATAAATTATTATAATTAAAAAAATGAAATCAATTCGTTAAAAATTTCATTATTAATCGAAACAATTTTTTTCTTCAGACTATGTCTTTAATATATATTATTTATTAAAGCAATTAAAAGTTTATCAAACTAAATAATGTCATAGTTTTATTGCATTTTTTATTTTACTATTCGGAGCAGATTTTCGGAAATGAAGGCAAAATGTTTAAAAAAAATAATAGATGAGTCCTGCGTTTAACTAATATACCAATTTTCCCAACAAAAATTAATTTCTTAAAGTTTCACGAATTTACATATGGGGTTGGGGGTTAACAGATGTAAAACAATATTTTGACCAAGTTTTTCAAAAATAATAATTTCAAAAATATCATTCATTTGTGAATAAGTACTGAAAGTTTCATTAACATCCGACAATTATTTGATTTTTGCAAGAATTTTTTAAATAATGTGTTTGTCACCGTTATATGACATTACGTTTTCCATTGTAAACTCTCGTAACGATTTAGTTACCCACTAACTAAAGTCAAAACAAGATTTTTACCAAGATTTCGAATGTGTTAGAAGCGAGTAAAAAAAATTTTTTAAATAATTCAAAAATACTTTCATCTTTCCTCTTAATAATAACATAAACATTTTGATGGAAAAAGTTCATTCTTTTTTTAATTTGGAGTCTTTTTACTTCGTAAATCTTTTCAGTGAATCATTTCATTTTAATTTCCATAGGAATAAAAATTAAAAATTAACAATAAACGTACGCATTCTCCTAACCACAAAATTCGAGTGCCTATATTTTGAAACAAGAGAATTACTAATAACACGAACAATTCATGGGAGTCGGGGTTTGGGATCAGCCTTACAAATTTTGCCTAGAGCCTCGCTTTATCTAAATTCATTACTGGTTCTTTTAAGTAAACGATGAGTTAAACTTAGGTATTGTTGCTGATTTAAACATACGTTATTCCTTGTGGTGATACCGACCTCAACCCACCTCCTTTTCGGCCATGTACCAAATTTTATTTGTAATTTTACAAAAATAAATATTGCAATCCAATGCATCATACTTTACAAGAAGAGCTACATCACGAATACTGCTACACGTAAAGATACGACACGACTATGGGCACATACAGTTATTCGAGACTCAACAATGGCGTCGCCGATAGGATCCTTGAGTTCATTGGACGATCCAGAGCACGTTGAAGTGTGGATGCGAGCTTTTGTGGCATTGGCAAGAATTTAAAAATTGAAGGATTCAAGAATGGAAGAAGGAAAGAATCAAATGACAAGTTTGTTTTTGGCTACCGTGGAATGTGATGCTTTAAGAAAAATTTCTACCATATCTTACACAAAATAGTTGGAACAAATGACTTCTGAGGGAGTTATTAAAATAAATATTAGACCGAAGAAAAAATTGGTTATTGTCGAGAGGATCAAGTTTCTGGGAGCAAGGCAGTGGCCAGAGGAATCTGTGATGTAATACTTGCATAGGATTAAGGAGCAAGCTAAATATTTCGAGTTCGGAAAATTAGGAACACAAGAAATGTCGGTGGAAAAAGAATTGATTATTATAAGTCTGATGAACTAGAAAGCCGTAACATCAGGAAATATATTGAAATAAAAATATTTAACAAAAATTATAAGGCTACAGCTTGATTCGGGTTCAGACTTATCCATAATTAATTATCAAACATGGAAAAAGCTGGGGAAGCCAACTTTAAGAATGAACCGAATAGCTAAAAGTGTAGCTGGCAACCTTATTAAGTTTATGGGTGAACTTATAACGAACGTGTCATTCAAAAGTAAATCTTTAAAATTAAAGGCGTATATTACGATGAATTCGGGTAATTTGTTCGGGACTGATTGGTTAGAACAGTTTCAACTTTAGGATATACCTAATATATATATATATTATGTGAGAAAGGATATACCTAATATATATATATTATGTGAGAAAGTCAAAAATTTGACTGACGAAGCAGAAAAGTTGAATGGTGAAATAAAAGAAATTCCCGACGTTTTCAGTGTAGGACGTCCTAAACGGATCGCTATTATTCTCTTCCAAGTTCAGAGGAGATATTTGCTAAGCTCAGTGGAGGAAAATATTTTTCTAAGATTGACTTAAGCGACGCATATTTGCAAATACCCGTAGATGAAGAATGCTCGATGCTCTTTGCATAAACACAAACAAGGGTTTATACAAATTTTTGAGACTTTCGTTCGAGGTTAAGGTCGCTCCTTCCATTTTCAACAGTTCATGGACATGATGTTAAATGGTCTGGATTTTGCGGTAGCCTATCTCGATGACGTCCTCAAGAAAAGCGAGAGCATCGAGGAACACAAATCGCACGTTTAGCAGTTGTTCATGGGAATCCAACTTTACGGATTCAAATTAAAAGACGAGAAGTGTGATTTTTTTCTTAGAGAAGATTAAGTATCTTGGGGCAAATAATTGACAAAGACGGAAGATTTCTCGACCCAGACAGGACAACGGCAATATACCAGAACCAGAAGATGTTTTAGGTCTTGCCAATTATTACAACGCTTTTGTCTCAATAATGCACAGTTTAAGAGCCTCATTTAAGGAATTATTGAGAAAAGATAAAGAGTGGGTATGGACACCCAAATGCCTGGAAGCATTTGAGGAAATAAAAGAGGTCCTTACTTCAGATCTGTTCCTGATTCATTACGATCCAAACCTTGACATCATTATAGCCAGCGATGCTAGCTTCTACGGCATCGGGGCGTGCACTTTACACAAGTTAAAGGATGAACGGGTAAAGTAACCCCTTTCAACTGGTAATAGCGTCCTAGATGTCCATGCATCTAGGACGCTATTACCAGTTGATAGGAGTTACTCGCAAATAGAAAAGGAAGCCTTAGGAATCATTTTTGCGGTGAATAATTTTCATAGATTTATTCATGGAAAGTACTTTTTTGACCATCGTCTTACTATCTTTAGATTAAAAAAGGGCCTGTTAACACATACTGCTAATAGACTTCAAAGATGGGAAATCATTCTCCTCGGTTACAACTTTAAAATGGAGATTCTCTCACCCACGAAAATCTGTCATGCTGACGGGTTGTCTAAATTGATATCTAAGTATGCTGAACCCCTGGAAGACACAATCATCGCTACCATAAGAACAGAGGTCGAAATAAAAAGTAGTTTGTGCAATACTGTCAGAGAAATTTCTATAACAATTGACGAAATAATAAACAAATGATGAGTTCATAAAGCCAGTAAAGGACAAACTAAATAGTAAAGAGCAGAATATTTCAAAAGTCTACTCACTCTGTAATCCCATCTACACCACAGAAAAGAACATTAAAGGAATTCTATGTTGGCCATCCAGGAACTTCAAGAATAAACAGTCTGATGAGAAGTTACGTCTACTGGACGAACATGGACAAAGATATTGAAAACACTGTAAGATCGTACAAAGCGTCCCCGATAAAATTCAATCCCTGGCCTAAAACTGACAGTACATGGTCGCAGATACACATTGATTTTGCTAGTCCACTTGATGAGTTTTACTACCTTGTAGTCAAAGATACTGAAATGTAAGAAGCAGGCCGTGGAAGTGACAATAAAGTTTTTGCTCGAGCTATTTTCCTATTTTGGAGTTGTTGACTGTATCATAACAGACAATGCCACACAGTTCACATCCTGTGAATTTAAGGATTTTTTGTCAGTCATTCCTGATTCGAACATATTACCACGACGCCATATCACCCAAGAAGTAATAGACAGGCACAGTGTTTTGGGAACACTTTCAAGAGAGCACTGAGGAAGGCAACAGGTACTCCCACCGATACGGCTATACAGCAGTTTTTGCAGGTCTATCGTGTAACCCCTAATAGCAGTGCTCCATCTGCCAAGACGCCAGCGGAGGTCATGTTTACCAGGAAAATAAAATCGGCATTTGACAAATTCCTTTCGAGTGAAACGAAAGTGGGAAATAAGAATAAAGTGCTTAAAAAACGCTTTAAGATCGGTGAAAAGGTTTGTTTTTTGTTTGTTTGTTTGTTTTTTTGTGTTTTTTTTTTTTTGTTTTTGTTTTGTTTTTTCGTGTATCTGGGAATAAAGCTCACTGGAAAATAAGAACAATAGACAGACAATTTGATTATATGATTACATAGTTCAGGGACCGATGTTTATACACAAACGTCGTGTAAACCAAATTAGAAAACGGTATGAAAGCATAGTCGATAGGGATCCCATAGAAGATGACACTATGGACGTAGTCTCTGACATGTTTGAGGTTCCAATGCCGCAATCAGTGCCAGAGCTCAAAAGACCCAAAAGAAAAAGGAAATTTACAGAACCATTAGAAATTAACCCGAAAAGGAAAAGATATTGAACATCTTTTATTTCATACCAGGTCTGCAGAAAAAGGAAAAGAATGAATCTTCTGACTTATGAACTTTGAATTACCAGAAAAGCACAATACGCATTGGATTATTGGAAATTATTAACATTTACCATCAAACTTATACAATTTTTCATTATTTTGGAATAATGAATAAAGAATAATAAATAAAAGGGACTCTTGTTAAAACGTAAAAGGTTCGCCATAAAACTAAAGAGAAAAATTGTGAATGTAATTCCTGTATATAGCTTTTTCAAAGTGATTGTTTCTGACTTTTATCTTTTATTTTTTTAATAAAAAGTATTGTGAGGTAATTATAAAAAAACGAAAAGACCATACATAGTCAGGTTGAAAAGGGGGGTGTTGTGTGGACTCCTTCTAAAGAGTCTATGATGGACTCTTCCGCCTGCTATAAGATTATTAGGAGAGGAGGCCTTGTGGGTACAGTCGACTTGATTGAAATTGCTACCATCTGCCCTGGTTCTTTTTGGACTTTATTGCTTTTTCGAAAAAACTTTCTTGAACTGTATAATTAAGTTTTCCTTTTATTTATATTTTATTTTTGTTTTGTTCATGTAACACTCTCGGCCGGCTAGTTGGTTCGCTGCCCTCGGTCCGGAGCCTGCCACGATGATGATGTCGAAACGACACCAGTTATGACGACGCTTTCAGGCCGCTAGTCGTGATGATCTCGTCACAGAAGCTGGTCCTCAAGACGTCCATTACAACAACGAACTCACTGCCCACACTGTGTTCTTTTGATCTCAGCAAGTCACGTTGAGAAAACCCGGTGACCGTATTTCTATCATGTCAACCATACCGGACAGTTGTGTACACTCGTGTTAAAATAAAATAATTACGGCACCAAAAAAAAAAAATAAATAAATAAATGAATAAGTTCGAAGACGCCTAGATGAATTACGAAAGAAAGTCTTTATAAAAAAAATAATAATTAATTATAATATACCATTGTCGAAGTTCAAGTTTACGGAGAGAGGAGTCGTTTAAAAATACCAGATTTTTCCATTTCTAAATAAAAATAAGTCTTTTCGAAGTTTCATTAAAAATAGCAGAGCTTTTCATTTTTCATTTAAAAATAAGTCCTTCCGAAGTTCCGTTAAAAGTAATCAGAGCCTTCAATTTTTAAAAATAATCAGACTGTCAATTCTCCACATAAAAACACATCTTTTCGGCCTTCATCAAACTTTGCAGAGACAGCCAATTAACAGTGCGACCTGTCGGCGTGCGGTGTGGGAGTCATTTGGTCTTTGTCACCTGAAAATCTCTCTCAAAAATCTTACCTAAAAATTCTTTTCATGGCAGTGCGAACTTTTCGTTAAAAATAATCAGAACTTTCAATTCTCCAAATAACTTTTAAAACAATAAAGTTCTTTTGGGGTTCTTATCGGAAGCGCATTATTCGACATTAACTCTTTAAGTTATTCGGCGGCAGGTTTTTCTAAGTTTCTTTATATATTCAACCATGGGATCTATGGTAGGCGACCAGACCTGGGTCGTGGCTCCCAGTTGGGAACTCTTTCCCCTCAGTCGTGACATCCCGACTGTAATTTTAAAAACTACCTAACCAACTGATTTTTCGTACCGAGTTCGGATTTTTATAGCTGTCCCCAATTCTCTCGGAGGATCTACGCGACTCAAAGCTTTGACCAATTCGATTATTTTCCACCCACACGATTTACGGGGAACCATGGCTCGACGAATGAAATATCAACAGCTCACATGACGTAATGTCTTTCTGTCTTTTTTCTTTCAATTACATCATTTTTAGGTTTTCAAATGTTCAAATTCTTTTCCCAGCAGGTGCAGAAAGTTAATCTGACCTTATCTTAACCTCATCAAGATCCTGACATTTTGTTATGGCTACGGCCATTTTTCAAACTTCCACTGGCTCAAAACAATTTGTTTCGTATACGAAAAAAGGAGAAACTATATTTTTCTCTTTTTTCCCAATTATCAGCCAAGTTCTCTATTCCCCGGATTTTACAAGTACATAATAGTATTAAAAATATCTTTTTTTTTTACGTAAACTCACATCGCGGATTACAATAAAGCACAACTACTAATACCACTAATATCAATTTCTCTCACTCCATTGTATTAAAACAAAAAAAAAAATACCAGCGTGGAAATAAGGTTACATTCATATTTATTTTAATTTTCCTTCCCTTGTTTTTTGTTTCCATTTTTATTGTATTTTTATTTTCAGTACTAACCCGGCTTCGACCGCCATATTTGTTTTAATTTACGTTCGACGAGACAAATGGGTTTCAATTTTATTTTCGTAATTTACTTTTTCATTTTTCAGTGACCAATTCTTGGTTATTTTTTAATTTTATTGCTTGTAAATTTTTATTTCAGACACTACCCCTATTTCTTTCACTTACCGAAAGTAACCTTTTAGGTAACTTTCGTATTTTGTTTTAAGTGTAGTTATTTTTTTTTTTTTTCAAACCTTTGTTTCCTAATTTTTTTGTTTTCGAGTTTTTTTTTTCTTTCCAACTTTTATTTTATCAAGGTTAACCTTATTCCTGCAGTTTTAGGCTAATTCTTTTCTTTTTTTTTTCTTTTTTTCATTATTAATTGTTATTTAAAGTTTAGTTGTCACTTGTACTTCTTTCTATTGAAAATTTATTTTTTCTTTAATCTCTTCATATTTTGCAATTCTAGGCTAATTCTTTCTGTATTTTTAAACCCTTCCTCTTTCATGGGTGGGATTATTGCATTTTTTGTTAACCTTACTCCTGTTTTAGGCTAATTCTATTATTTATTTTCTTTTTTCATTGTAATTGTTATTTAAAATTTAGTTGTCTCTTGTACTTTTTATTTTCTGTTGAAAGTTTATTTTTTCTTTAACCATTCATAAGTTTATATTTTGCCATTCTATACTAATTCTTCCTTTAGTTTAATTCCTTTTTATTGTGACTTTAATTTAAATTTAATTTAACCTTTTACGAGGTTTCTTTAAAATTCTTGCTTTTTGCAAGGTTATTTGTTTTCTCGCAGTTATTGGCTAATTTGATCTGTTTAAATTGCTTTCTTTTGTAAACGTTTAAGTTTATTTTTCTGATGAAATGTTGTATTGCCTGCTTTTAAAACCCTCCTCTGCTATAGGTAGGTTTATTGATTTTTTTTTCTATTGTGGTTAACCTTCATAAATTGTAATTTTGAAAATTTCGTATATCCTATATTTTTAACCCCTCCTTTTTTATTGGTGGGACTATTGTATTTTTTGTTAATATGTAATTTTCATTGTCGTAAATCTTTATAATTTTTCCTTTTATATATTTTCCCATCCCTGCTATTGTTTAGGTTAGTGCATATTTCCCCCATACCACTTTCGTAGCGTAATTTCCCACCCCTTCTCTTCCTCATATTTTTTCACAAGAAATATATAATTTAAGAAGAGTTCCACCTACTTTAATGATGACCGACAGTGGTCGGTCTGTCAGAAGAGACATTTAGGTTCTCTTCGAAGAAGGATCCTTCAGATAAGAAGGAAAAAGGGATGGAATCTTCATCCTCACCAAGCCCTAAAATTGACCCAGAGGCAAAAAAAAAGCGTTGCTACAGCTTCAGAAAAAGCACTGAACACACCTGAAAAGAAGACAGCCGAGGAGTCACCCTCCTGCTAGAAGTTCTCCCCGAGTTATCTAATTAACCACGCGGAGTTCTTGGATAGGAAAAAGTCTATGAACATCTCTTAACAATTACAGAGGTTCGAAAAGCGAATGATGTCAGTCTTCATGATCGACAAGCAGTCAAGTTTGTCAGTCCAGGAAAGACACAGTCATTTGATCACTGACATCCTGGTGTGTCAAACCCCAAGGAGTAATTAAAGGGACAGGGTTCTTCATGTGGGACATGATGCTACCCACAGCCGAAGACTGTCAAGAAATAGTGAAAAGAGATTTAATGACAAATGACCTCATTCCGCGTACAAAATACGAGGACCAATAGCCGTCTATGAGGTCCCTCTTAATGTTGCTGGAGAGCATATTGCTGCTTTTTTAGCAAGTTAGGACAGATAGTTAATGCCACACCTGACAACTTGAACGGGGGATGGAGATTTGATCATTTGGCCTTTGTATCCGCCTTTATTGGTTTGGACTTTTGTGGCCTGAAAATGCCGGTCATCGTGACCGGTAGAAAACCTACCTGTTGGAAGTGTGGTTAGACTGGTCACATCGCCGCTTCCTGTCCAGACCAAAAGGCCTCTGGACCTCCGGCCAACCCAGTTGCCCCTCTGGCTGATACTGATAGTTTCGTGGTGCCTGTAATGAGCCTGCCAGTGACACGGACCGGTGGGGTCAGACCCTCGGTTGGAGCTAGCCAAAACCCAAGTGCGAGTCAGGAGAAGGAAGGAGATTGGTTGGTCGTTGGCAGAGGGAAGAGACAAACAGCGGAGCTCCATTCCTCTGAAGCTTCTAGGGATAAAGACACTTACATCCCCATTCCCTCTACCAGTTGTAAGAGCGACAACTCGGCCATCTTATGCAAAGATGGCGTCAGAGGTGCAAAAGAAAAACGAACCCAGCTGGGAAAAATTATCCAGCTTAAAAAATTGAAAGATAATTTAAAACAAGAAAAGAAACAAGAAAAATCCAAAGAAGTAGTAGTTCCGGGTTCCTCTTTATCTGCCCCGTCCAGCCCATCTTTAAAAAAAAGCTATGGCCCCTCCCCAATGACTACATCATTGAACCCTACTTTTTCCAAGATGACGACCCTTACGAAAAAGAATATAAAAACAAGTCCCCATCTAAATATAACCCTGTTTTCAGTCCTATCTCCAGTCCCGATCCCACGCCCTCTCATACCCCTATACATTCACCCCTCCCCCCCAAAAAAAAAATTGTAAAAAGGCAAAAAAGCACTTTTTTAGATCTGGAAAAAGCCACTAAAAGATCGAAGTTTTTATTTAACAGAGGGGAGGATGCCTGCAAAGCCTCTTTGGATCAAGCAGAAAAGGCTATGGTGTTATCAAAAAGATAAAAGCATTCAAAGCCTTTTTGAACTTCAAAAAATCAATGCCAAGAGTGTAGAAGATCCCAAAAACTTTCCAAACGCCAAGAGAATCCTTACAGTCGTAAGATTAGGTCACAGAAGGCGTGGGATGGGAGATGCAGGCAGAAGTGAATGACAGCTTTCCAACAGATTTTCCATTATCATCCATTAGGTCGGATTTTCCGAAAAAATTGTCAGTTCTGTTCGAAAAGGCTCTCTCTTTTAGTTCATCCCCTCCCTGTATAGTGAAGTAAAATTAAAGTTTCCCTTGGGACATTAGTGGCCTGTCTCTTGATAGTACTATCAAGATTGAGATGGGTTAAGGATCAATGGGACAAGCCGTCGGTGTCCTATCTCCTGAGATGTTTGGTGCAGTCCCCCAACCCTGATCGGACTAATGACACTCTGGGCTAGTTTAAATGGCCGGGGCCTGAGATCGGAGACTCGCAGAGCGTGTCTCAACCGCGATCTTCAGTGCCTCGGTGTTTATGTATGTTGTTTACAGGAGACCCATTTTTCAACGCGCGACCGTGAATATATACTGTCTAGTAGGTTCGCATGTTTTGATGGACACTCGAGAGGTGTTTCCTGGCTAGTGAGCAAGTCTTTGGATGTAGTGGGTGCTCTTGTTTTCGCAGATCCGGCTGACAGACTTTGCGTGCTGGATGTATAAAGCATAATGGACCCTTATAAAGGATAAGTCTCTTCGTTTCATTGGGGTTTATGCGCCTAATGACTATGCAGAGCGGTCGGCTTTGTTTCGGCTGATCGAGCCATTTTTGATGACATCTCGTTGGGTAGTTTTACCGAGCGATTGGAATGCCGTCCTTGACCCCGGTATAGATCGCACAGGGAAAAGATCGAGTACTAACAACCCGGATGGGAAGCCATTTAGGAACTTTATCAACAAGTTCGATCTTGTCGATAAGTATCGAAATGAGCACCCTTGGGATATAGTGTGGACCTAGACTAATAAGGAGCAGATCGACTTTGGTGGTGCGTGCTAGCTACAGCAGCCGATTTTTAGTTAAGATTGTCAATGTAGGGCTCCTAGGTTGTCCAAGTTTTCGTTCTATAGTTTACCCGGATCATAGACTCGTTCGGGTTCCTGTAAATTTAGATAAGCCTAAGGTTAAGTTGGCTGGATACTGGAAATTGGACTGTTCATTGTTTGATGAGCAAGATTTCCAGGACCAGTTGAAACTTATGATACAGAGGGAATTGACGGGAGCTGTAATTGGGATTCTTTAATCCCAACTACAGCTCTATTAATCCAATAGAGGGATTCTTTAAAATCTAAGATTAAGTCGTTTGTTGCTGAATATACCCGTCGATTCAGTCAATCTAGGTTAGCAACACAAATGGCAGTAGAAACAAAAGTTGATTGGACAATAAAATCCCGTGTTACTGGGGACGTAGCCATAGCTAGGGCGAAGCAGGCCTCCTTGCTTATCAAGAAGTATCAAGCTCTAGTAGTTATGGCTAGGTTAAAAAATGTCTTCTGAGGCAACGAATATGGCCACTGAATTGCGTGCAGAGGAACTGAGAAATGCTGCCAAAAGGCATATTGCGTGCGTCACATTGCCGGATAAGCGAACCGTGACTACAAACGCGAGAAGAGTAGAGGCTTTCCAGACTACTTTCAGGGAGCCCAGTCTGAGCACTGCTCAGTTCGACGCCTATTTGGCCGATTTCCCCCGTCTCAATGCGGTTGAAGCAGCTGGGTGCGAGCGTCTGAGATCTGGGATGCGCTGAAGCTGCTTGACCGGACAAGACTTCGGGATTAGATGGTCTTCCTTACGAACTGTACTTGAGGTAGTCGCCCGTTCTTGTTCCCTTGCTGACACTGATTTCAACAACTGGATGAAGCAGAGGTCTACACTCCAACGCTTCACCAGGGGTGTCATCAAGTTGCTGCGCAAAAAACAAGGACAGTGGGAATGAGGTAGATAACGTCAGGCCTTTGAGCCAATATCCTACCCAGCTGATTGATTGGCCCCGAGCAGACTTTTACTGTGAAGGGTAGGACTATTCAGGCAACCTTCATTTGTTACGCTTGATCATCGAGAAAGTGTACACTGAAGCCGCGCTGATTAATTTAGAACAGTCCAAGGCATTCGATAGGGTTGACCATCGTTTTCCGGAGTCTGTCCTTTCGGCAGCTGGTTTTGGGCCGTACTTTCACACTTGGATCCGACTTCTATACACGGCCCCCGGTGTGCTGGTGGAAGTGAATGAAGTACGATCGGAGATTTTCTTATTGACTAGTTCTATTCGTCATGGTTGTTCACTTTTGCCTTTGCTTTACGTTCTTGCGTTTTAACCGTTCCTTCGTAAGTTGAAAGCGAATCCGGTCCTACGCGGGATCTACTTATCTAGTGCTACCAGGTATTCTGCCTATGCTGACGACGTTTCGGCTCAGAGCCGAGATTGACGAAGTCAGCAAAGAAATCGATGTGAGACGGTAACAAAGGCCAAGAATCACCCGCGATAAATCTATTGGCTTGCGGTTTGGCGCATGAAAGGGAGTTTCTCTTCCCGGGCCTTTCCTTTAGACGGGTGTGCCGGTCAAGATTCTCGGTGTCTGGTTCGGTCCTGATCTCCAATTGGAAATGAATTGGTCGGCGGTACAAGAGAAGACCGAGGCCACAGTTTATCTATGGTCTCTGAGGAATCTTTCCTTAAAGGAGAAGACGGAAATATGTGTTTCATACATCTACTTGATTCTCTTTTACCGACTCTCTGAGCTTCCACTCCCGTATGCCATATTAATGACATTAGTCAGGGTCTTGTTCTCCTTCTTGTGGAGAGAAGGCAAAACCCCCAAGGTGTGTTGCGAGATCTGTTACCTCCACCCTTCGGAGGGCGGTCTGGGAATGCCTAACGTTGAGATTCGTCAACATACGCTTGGCATTAGATCGGGTCCTAGTGAGGGGATTCATTCAAGATGATCTGATCGACAAGGTCGGTCTGACGAAGCGGGATGCTCGCTCTGTTTAGCGTTGGGCGCTCGGGATGAAATGACTCACTAATAACGAGGTATCACTCACCCGACTGGTGATACGAAAGACTCTCTGGATCGGCAAGAAGCTTTCTTCAGTGGGTATATGTAGTTCACCCAACTGCGTCCGCTGCTGTGAGTCGGTGGTCGAGACTTTGTCTCACGCTTTCTTCCACTGCAAGGTCGTGGTACCGTTGTGTAAGTGGCTTGAAGACTTCAGGGTTCGCATGTTGCACGAAAGGTTCTTTGTCCTTGAGGTCGCTTTTGTTTGGAGCAATGTGGTACCGTCTTTGACTAGGGCTAAACCTTATGTGTTCGTAACCTACTAGTTGTTATGAGAGTCGTGATATAGACGACGCGACAGAAGGAATTCTATGGTGAGGACAAGTTTTCCTCATCCTAGCTGATCTTGCTCTTTAAGCACCAGCTTAAAGTCAAGATCAGGACAGAAGAGCGACGACTCCCTTCATCAGAATTTGGCAAAAGATGGATAAATCTTTCGCGGATTTGTCAAGTGAAAGGAGCTGACTTGGGGTGACATTTTGATACCGGTTAGGCATTAGGATATTGGAGATCCTGTAGTAAACATAGTCAACCCCACCCGAAAGTAGGATAGTTTAGGTTTGTTTGTTTTTTCTTTTTGGTTTCACCATGTTTAAACTTAGCTAGTGTATGTATGGTCATTGGCCCCACTTCTAATCTTTTTGTCCTTACTTTCTTAAGTTTAATTCCCCATCCCATTCACCGTTAGGTGACTACATATTTTAGTTCCCTGGTAGATGCGGGCAATTTTCGTTTTCGAGCGTGTTGATTTCGTATTTGTTGTTGTGTTTGGATGAATGTGTGATTGTGTACATGTTTGAATGAATGACCGTTTGATTTTTACACGCTCCGCTAAAATTTCGCCCAGCTAACTAATGTTTCTGTCACAATTAAGGATTGTAGGAAGGTTTTATTACGAACAATTTCGCTTAGTTTTTGTAAATAGTATTATTCATTATATAAATATTCATCGGGGTTTTCAGTTTTTATTCCCCACTTCCCACAGACAAATTGTACATATGGGACTCCAACTGACTGGAAGCTGACTTTAACCCCTGTGGGCTCTCGTATTTATAGGTGTTCCTTTTTACTGGTGTGGTGAGGGCGTATAAGGGGTTTTATGAAAATATCCTAAAATTCAACTAATCCTCTTTCTCTACTTCACACTTCCAGTTCTGGAAGATTCTTTCTTCTCTTTGGGAGGAGCTATTACATGACGTCAAACTCTCTGACGCCTTACTTTTCTTTATCTCTATTTCACACTTCCAATTCTGGAAAATTTTCCCTCCTCTTTGACGTCGATCTCTCTCAGGGAAATTTAGATTGATAATCCTCCCAACAATTTACAATTGGCTTTTCTCTTCTCTCAAAAGATCAATTTAATATTTGACCTCCTAATCGTCTCGGTTATGTTTCACCGTGTTCCACCTGGGGAAATATGAATTAAGAAAATGAAATTTCTTTCTTTAATCGTTTTCGTCTTTGCAATGCTCCATTTCTTTCAACAAAGCGGCTTTGACATTTGACCTCTTAATCATGTCAGCTGTGCTTCGCCGAATTCCAAGTTGGGAAAATATTAATCTCGAAAAAAAATAAAATTCCCTTCTTTAATCGTTTTCGTCTATGCAATGTTAGTCTGTTTCACTTCTTTCAACAAGGCGGCTTTGACATTTGACCTTTTAACCATGTCAGCTGTGTTTCGCTGGATAATAACAATCATATTTTGCGATTCTATTTCATTTCTTTCTTTAACCAGTTTGCAATCTTGGGAAAACGAATCTCTTTCTGACAAAAAAAACATGTTCTTTAACCCTTTCTCGTCCGAATAAAATAAACTTGTTTTCTCTAACCCTTTTTCGTCCGTAAAAAATGATTTTCGTTAACCCTCTTTCGTCCGTACGCCATGTTAAATATTGTTATATATATATATATATATATAGCCTTTGAGATTTGAAAAAGAAATCATTCGAACGGCAGTCAAGAGCAAGGGAAAATTTACTCGATCAACTCCATTTTTTTAATAGAAAAAAATTTCAAACGTGTTAGAAAGGATTTTAAAAAGTTTTTAAAATAATAAAATCTGATCTTTCATAAGCATAAACATTTTGATGATAAAACTTTGTTTTTAAAATGATGATATGCTGTTTTTGGGGTTTTTTTTTTTTGGCAATTGAGAGGGAGTATCTAAATTCATGGTTTCTTTTTACTACAACCTCCATCTCATAGATGATAAAAAATAAATCTGATTTTCTGAAAGTTTTTCTATAAAAAAATTACTTACTTGTATAATTTGTTTTTTGGTGCATGGTTGAAAGAAGTATGTGTATTTTTTTCTTTCAAATGTTGGTTTTTTACTTTTCATAAGCAGGGAGGAAATATAATAATAAGGATAATAATATTTTAAAAATCTGTGAGTGTCTTTAATCTGGCAACAGAGGTATTTTGGCTACACTCTGGAAGTGTTAATTAAACAAATGCTTACACTGACTGGGACGATAAAAGCCAAGAGTTCAATAACGTCATTGTAGGTCATTCTAAGTAACTTGTGAATCTTCAATGGCATACTTTTGGGTTGTAAAAGGAATCAGATCTCCTTTTACTATATTTAAAGGTACAAGCTTCATTGTGAAATTTTTAATCGACCGAGGGCAAGTAAAGCAATAAACTTTAATCGCCCAATTTAACATGTCATATATATGTGGTATATACACATTCCAGCCACTGGGAGAACTCAATTCATGGATAAAGTGTAATGCATATATATAATGCATATAACACTTTCCAAAATATTCATCAAAGTATTTGTACACTAATCAGAATGAATGCTAATGTTTTATTACAAACCAATTCAAGACTTTGTATCATTACTATAATCATTTTGTGATGAAAACAATACCAAATGATTGTCAAAAAGAATTTTTTAAAATAATGACAAAAGTATTGGAAATATTTTATTTTCACCATATTTTATTAAAAGACAATATATAAGGTTAAAAGACTCCATTTTCATGGAAGACTAGCATAAAGACATTTTCAAAAGAAAAATAATAATCATTCTTTTATGATTTTGTTTATTAAATTGGAGGAATTGCTTTATTTTTAACAATCAAATAAATATATATTTTATACAAATTTTTTCACAATTAAAAACTTACAATTGCACTTTTAGGTAGTGTAATGTTTTTTTTTTAAATGAGACTATTAAAAGTATTTTCAAAATTTTCCAACATGATCCATTTCTTAGCTGAAGTTGCAAATAAAATTTAGATGCTATTTGGTGATTTATACTCTCTGTGGCACAGGAATTGCATACTTCTAAAATCTGTAATAAAAAACATACAACAGAATATTAGCTGAAAAATTGATACATTTGAAAAAAGGCCATTATTTGTAACAAAATAACTGAAGAAATTTGATATTCTTACAGTTTTACTTAATTGTATTTATTGTAAAATTTTAAATCTAAACAAATATTTGTATCATCAAAAAATATCAGAAATTCACAAGTTATAATTTTATGTACTATAAATTACATTTTTAAAATGTAAGAAAGTTTCACTAACAAATATATATTAATAAGTCAAATTTTCTATTGAAAATGTAAATAATAAGCTCTGCTTCCAAGAAGTGCATTTTTGTTAAAAAATTAAATAAATAGAGCTTTATTCTTTTTTAAAGTTTGAAAAAGAATGGAGACTACTTTTTGATTAAACTAAATGTGTTTTTCATATTTTCATGAGTCCAAGAATATACAAAAAGTAAAATATTTATATTAAAATTGTATAAAATATTATGAAAATTGTATATAATATTATAAATAGAAATTTAAGAAAATTAATCCCTTCAGAATAGTTAAAAAATTGTTTCTATTGAAGATTAACAATGAAAATAAATGTTCATGTCTCTATATCCAAGATTTTTCTATTTGCTTGCAATAAAAAATCACAGTACAGACTCCAAATTAAACCACTTTTACTTATTCAACTGATCTTTTAACTTTATTTGAATACATATCAACTGAATGAATCATTTGGATATTATTGAGTAAAATTATTTTATTATAAAATATATAAATGTATTGCTTTGTATTTGATTTGTATATGCAAATATACAAATCAATTTGTATATGCAAATCAAATAATATTAAGAAAATTTTACCTTTCAGAATTTCTTCATCAGTTTCATCATTTGATTGAAAAGAATTTGTGGACCATCAATTCCCCATATGAATTCTAAATGAGCCCATTCTTCTATGCATTTATGATACACAAGATTCTTCAGCTGTTTTGTCAAGATTTTGACATCCTAAAATATAATCCAAATAACTTAATGATTAATTCATAATCAACATTTCAATTATTTTTAAAGACAAAACCTTTCATTTAATTTCCATTTTTTATTGGATAACAATTTATTATTTCAAACGGTAATTAAAAAATCAAAAGTAATATGCATAAAAAAATTTAAATAATAATATCAAAGATGAAATTGGTTAGTACAGATTTATATATAATTGTTTATATTTTGTAGAAAATTATAAAAACATATCAGAAATAAAGTTTTTTATTCTCATTAAATATTTGACAAAGAAATTCTTAAAATTGTTCTATTACAATTTTAGTCTCCAATTGAAAATATACTTATTGAAACACAATAATACACACCTTTAACTGTAAAAAAACATCTAAAAATAAAAAAAATGACCTCATCATAAAAATGTGAAACCAACTCTAAACAACATCAACTACAAACACAGCCATAATGCATTCAGGAATTAAAAATGAAATTAAATGAAAATTCTTGAAAATGGCGAGTACATTTAGCCAAAAGTGCTTGGAATGAACAGTGTTTTGGACAATTTCTATACATACTAATTCCAAAAAGAAGTAATTTGCTTGCACACATACAAAAAAAAAAAACACAATATAAAAATTTAACAAAAGTACCTTGTTAATCATTTCTAATGTTAGAAAAGGTATAAAAATGATATTTTATGACTTAATATTTAGCATAATAAATGTTTAATTGCCGAAGTCTTTTTAATACATTTTTTTAGAAAAGTATGCCAGGCAGGTTTCTAGCAATAAATTGTTGCAGTTGTGAAAATCTGTTTTAAAATTTACAATTAAAGGACTGCCAAAATTATTTGTGTAAAAATTGTTACATTTTATATGACCTTTTCAGTTCAGTGGTTGAAACCTACCAAAATTTGTGAATCACTGTGAATTCATCTTTTGAATTCATGGAGAAAGGAGGTTTCTTATTCAACAGGCAATGAGAGATGAGCACTTTTAGCCTTTTTGAAATTCTGGATGGAGATGATGTGATCCTATGTGAGGGACTACTATGAGCAGATTGAAAGAAAAGCAATTAACTGTTGAGCAGAAAGCATTAGTTCCCAATGCTAGAAAAACAGAGGATAAGTTCAGCCAAATGAGCCATAAATCATCACCAAGATGGGGAAGCATCAGCAGACTGATTCAACAGATTCAAGGCAGATTCTACCCCAGGGATTGAACATTCCTTTCTGTATCTTCCTAAGAAGAATTTAAAACCAAACAAATATCCAAGAATAACTTTCCAGCAAAGTACTACAAAAGGCCATCTAAATAACAGCCTAAGGAATACACAAATACCTTCATGCTGAGACATCCTTATTGAGTATCCAGCTGAAGAACTGAGGTGAGTGTGGGTACTATATTTTCTGCCTTGGGCTATTTTTACTTCTCCCTATTTTTTCAATTTTTAAAGGATCAAAATTCTTTTGTAATTGAATCTGTATCCCTTTTCTAATCACATTTTTTCCTTATATCTGATAGCAATCACTTTTTTGTAATGTCAGAAATTTGTTATCCTTTTGTAATAGGCACACAAAAGGAAACTTTTGTGCAATTTTTGTCTCCTTTTTTGCCTGGGGTTGGGATTTGTTTTGTATTTGCATAAATTTTGACCTCAAGAGAAGAGAAGCACATGTTCTCTTTTTCTTTTTCCATTCCTACCAACTTGGCTTTGTGTTTGGAACAAGAATTTAGATTTGGTAGAGAATTAAATTTTTACCATTTTATGCAAAAAGACAACTGTGGTCTTTGTGTAATTTATTTCAAATTTTATAAAGGACTGCTGCTCAAACATACAACTCTCTCTCTCTCTCTCTATATATATATATATATTTATTTATTTTAGTTACAAATGTAAAGTAATAACTATGGTATAAAATTAGGGAAAGAAAAGGGGAAAGAGAAAGAAGATAACAAATAACAATTTATTTAAAGAAGATGAATAACTCCAAATAAATTCTCAAAAAAAATCAGAAAAAATAAACCCATCAAATAATATAGATCATCATCAT